>JADLZK010010051.1:0-276719 GCA_015847255.1 Hyparrhenia diplandra
ACCTTCGATAGGTCAAGATTGTCATTTGGTTCCATAGGAGCCATGCTTGAACAACCCACTTCTTGAGTAGTCATTGGAGCAACATTGCAATGTGCTTCATATTTTGCTTCCTTGTCTTTGCTTTGCTTTGCTTCCTTTAAGGACTTTTGGTAGAGGGCTACCAAGTGCTTAGAGTACGACAATCCTTAGCAAAATGATTTAAAGTGCCACATCTATGACATTTAGTGTCATTTTTGGCCTTAGTATCACCCTTTTGCTTAGGATTTAGCTTTTTTGCTTCTTGTTGAATTTGCGTTTATCGGGCATGTTCTCCGGGTCACAGTAATCGATCCCTTGAACCTTTTATTATTACGTACACTATGAACTTCGGGGAAGAGGTGTTGCTCCCGTAGGGTGCTTATCATGGTTCTTCATTAGAAGCTCATCATGTTTCTCGGCCGAAAGTTAGTGTATGAATAAGTTGTGAATCTTGAAAGTGTAATTACTAGCCCGACATTGTTGTTGCAAGACTCGATCTGTAGGAAGCATGGTAGAAAAAGTTTTCTCAATCTTATCAAAGATCCGTTGGTTCTTTTCTCACAAAACTTCAACTTAGAGCAAATTTTATGAACAACATGATTATAAGACCGCGAACGGACTTAAAGTCCTCAAGAACGTAAATGATTCCACTCATGGTTGGCCTCGGGCCAAATGAGTTCCTTTCTGGTCATATCGCTCTTTAAGCGCAAAGCCATAGAACACGAGGGTTCTCTTCCATAAGGTACTCTTGTTTGAGATCCTTATGGATGTAATACCTAATATTATTAAGGCACCGTACTTCTTTTGCTCTTCATAAATGACACCTTGGTAGGCTCATTAATGTAAGCTAAGAGTCCACGGGATGCAAAGTTAATCTTTATGTCCGAGGCCCATGTGGGGTAATTATGACCATCTAAGGCTAGTTCATCGAACTCCTTAACCATGGTCATTGCCTATAAAAGTAGGACCATCCGATTTAATAATTCAATCTTGAAATAATTGTAATCAAATGGTAAACAATGTTGTAATACATGCAAATTAATTTGAATAACATAACTCTTCAAGGATTAAGAAAGGTACAAGGTAAACAAATGACATGTAAACCTTCAATTTTAAATATCATCAACTTGTATACAAGGTAGATAGTCTCAAATGTCATAGGACATAGAGTAGATCATAATGGTAGGCAAATAAATTGCTGCCAAAGCATGGTCTCAAGGCAAATAATTCAACTTGAATTAAATGCAGCCTTTGCTAAGGACTCTACCACACCATATGTATACTAAAGTTAATGATTGAACATTTAATTTGGTAATCACTACAATAGTGTAAGCCAAAAAAAAATTCTCAATGGTAATCCTTTGCAATAGTGTAGGCCATTGTAATATTATTTTTAATATTAAATCCTTGTTTTGGGAACATAGGTAATCATCAATCTTCAAAATGAGTATGATGTAGACCTTTAGCAATAGACCTTCAAAACCCATATACATGGATAAGATCTCTATTGCCTAATGTTTTTATCCCAAAATTATTTAGAGAAATGTCTAAATTAATTGCTACTAGTCATTAGAGAGTGGTAACTAGTGACTCTATAAAATAAAAACTAGTGACTCTAATGAGTATCAATGTGATGGGGTATGTGACAAAAATTTATTGCAAAACGAAATAAGTATGAAAGTGCACATAAAATGACACAAACATACTTGCATTCTGTAATAGAATTCGAATTGCATGAGTACAAATATAACAAACATATTTGCACCAATATATAATCACATCAGAGGTCTAATCTTGACAAAATATAGACACTAACACTGATGGACACCAGTAATTTCTATAGTCTAATACAAGAACTAGAAGACTAAAATTACTGGAAATTCATAAACTCTAGAAATACAGAGATAAATGAAAAAGTAATTTTGGCCCTTGAAGAGGAACAGGCCCAATCGGCCATAGCAGCATCAGCAGCACCAGTGGGGAATCTGGGCACCAGTAGCGCCTATGCACGGCCCATCCCACCCCCCTGGCCTGAGTAAAGGGAAACAGCTAGGGTTGAACCCCTAACTGCCCCTTATCACCCACGGGTAGGCAGTCACCGATTGGCTTAGCGTGCCGGCCGCTATCCACCCTGATCCGCCACCCGGTGCGCTGCCCACCGGGCGGCTTGCTGCTACGCCGCGGGAGATCCGCCCCGCTTGTTCCTTCCGGCCATACCGTCAGCCTCAAGGCCAGTCGCCATGGCATTATGGTCATGGTGGTCAGCAAGCATGCTTCGCTGCCACCAGCCTATGGACCGGCCACCGTGGTGTGTGTTTCCAACCCGCCGCCATTCCTTCGCCTCGTGCCAAAAACCGCGCAGATCGGGCCTGTGAAGAGAGCCGACCTCGTCGCGCTCAACGCCGGGCGGCCCTCCTCCGGTCGGGTTCCGCGTGAGGGGCGGCCTCCCCGGGAGAAACACCGCCACCGCCGGCCAAGTTTCGGGCCGGCGCGGTTCACGTCCGTGGCTGGCCGCCGAAGCCCGCAGACGAACGCTGCTGACGGTTCTGCGGTGCGTAGTTCGCGCCGATGATGACGCCGGCCGGCCAACGGGTCGCCACGCAATAGCCGACCCCTTTGCCGGGCGGTGATGAAGTCGCGGCCGCCATTGAGGCTTAAGATGCTCCACCTAAGGTCGAAGAACAAGCATCACCGGTAACATACGACATCGGGAGGCATTGCTACCTTTGATCTTTCGCTTCCTTCCGTGATCGGATTTCTTGTCACGGACGGCCATCGACGATCGACGCCGTGATCCTGCCGTCACGGACCGCTTCCACAGGACGCCCTCCACAAAGAACTCCGCTAACTTCTAAAGAATCGCCCGCCTTGGCTCAGGATGTAGAGCTTTGATAACGTGTTGTAAATTGCAATGGAACAGTAGCAAAATGAAGTAGTGGAAGTGATTAACTTTATTGATGAACATGATTTACATATATATAGTACATGCCTAAAGAGGCAGTTCTCTGGATCCGGCAACTGCTAGGAGCAGTTGCTAACCATCTCTTAATTATCCTTTAATTGATCATTAGAATATTAAGAATATTCTCAACAATCTGCATGACTGTAGATCTTGCCATCATTTATCTTCGTATTTTCATTATGCAATTTTCATGTATACATATTTTGACCAGAGCATTGAAACTAACTGCTGCCGCAACAAATCACCTTTGCCCCGCTCGTTGGTCCTTCAAGGCCCAGCCGCCGAAGCCCACAAGCCGTGGATCAATCTCTTCCTCTAAACGTAGATGGACCCAAGCAAGCCGGTCCTCCTGGAATCATATCGAATCAAATTCGGCCCAATTTAAGGATCCAAACAGGCCGGTTCTTTGATTGACCTAGGGTTTTGCTTTTACCACCACTACGCCCTCTGACTGCAGAGTAGTGCAAACTGCAAATCGTCACTCGGCTCGTTTCCCCGAACCTTCCTCCTCGACTTATCCCCATGGGCAAGTCCGGCGCAAAAGAAGAAGCCGGCCGCCGCCGCCGCCGCTGCTGCCAAGGCGCCGCCCTCCTCGGCTGAGTTGAAGGCGACGCCGCCGCCCTCGTCCCTCTACCCGCGGCGAACGGTGAGGCGCCTCACGAGGCGGTGGACGCCGGCGTCCTCCTGCGCCGCGCGCACGAGCTCAGGAGGAGGGCAACCGCCTGTTCCAGTCGCGCGACTACGCCGGGGCGCTGCGCCAGTACGAGCTGGCGCTCTGCCTCGCCCCGCGCGGCCACCCCGACCGCGCCGTCTTCCACAGCAACCGCGCCGCCTGCCTCCTCCAGCTCCGCCCCGTTGATCACGAGGCCGTCGCCCAGGAGTGCTCCCTCGCGCTCCAAGCCGAGCCGCGCTTCCCGCGCGCTCTCCTCCTCCGCCGCGCCCGCGCGCTCGAGGCGCTCGGTCGCCACGAGCTCGCGCTCGCCGACGCGCTGGCGCTCCTCGCGCTCGATCCTGACCACCGCGACGCCATCATCGACCTATCCTACCGACTGCGCTCCCGTATCAACGCGTCCTCCGCTGCCTCCGCGTCCTCGGCACCCGAGCCCACCAGCCGGCCCTCCCCTGCTGCCCTTGGTGCCTCTGCCGTTGTCGCCGGACTTGGCCATTCCTCCCCGCTCGTCCATTTCCTAAGAAACAACCACCACCGGCCCCTCCTGCTACTTCGCAGCCAAATCTCGCAGTGATGTCAAAATCTAATCCATCACCGTTGCCCAAGCTGGTGCCCTTCTCCAATTCCCTGCCATCTTCAGCCAAGCCTTTGGCTGCAGATAGCCCCGACAAGGCCATGACGCTGCCAGTGGCCTCTTTGATACCGGCAACAGTGGAACCGCTTATAAATAAAAAAGTTGTGACGAGATGGAGGCCTCTCAAGCTGGTGTACGACCACGACATTAGGCTTGGGCAGGTTCCAGAGAAATGCAGCTTCCGTACACTTCGGGAGTTTGTGGCGAGGAGGTTCCCATCATCCAAGGCAGTGTTGATTAAGTATAAGGATGCTGATGGTGATCTAGTTACCATCACATCGACGGAGGAGCTCCGGTTAGCTGAATCATTCATTGATAAAGTTGGCGACGAGGGTGTAGAAAATGGGAGGGAGGGTGACAATAAGCTCCCGGTGTTGAGGCTGCACCTTGTTGAAGTGAGCCCAGAACAGGAACCAACTTTGCCATCAGAAGAGGAGAAGCTCGAGGAGGATGAGGAGTTGCTGCTCAATGGTGAAGATAGCACTTTGCATACTTCTGAAGTGGTAACCAATGCTGAGGTGATGAAGCAAGATGTTGAGAACGGGGTTGCTGAGCAAAGTATGGAGACAGGAAAGAAGGATTGTGGCCATGCTGAGTGCAAGGAAGCTGAGATTGATGATTGGTTGCTTCAGTTTGCAGATTTGTTCCGGAACCAGGTTGGGATTGATGCAGATGCACATTTGGACCTGCATGAGCTGGGCATGGAGCTGTGCTCGAGGCTCTTGAGGAAACTGTGACAAGCGAGGAGGCTCAGGCCCTTTTCGAGATGGCTGCTTCTAAATTTCAGGAGGTTGCTGCCTTGGCCCTATTCAATTGGGGAAATGTGCACATGTGTGAAGCAAGGAAGCGCATCCCTCTCGATGAATCTGCTTCAAAGGAAGTCATGGCTGCTCAGCTCTGCACAGCTTATCATTGGGTGAAGGAGAGGTATGCTCTTGCAGGGCACAAGTATGAGGAGGCCCTTAAAATCAAGCCCAGACTTCTATGAAGGGCTTCTTGCTTTAGGCCAGCAACACTTCGAGACCGCAAAGCTTCATTGGTCATTTGCACTGGCAGATAAGGCTGACCTATCTACCTGGGATTCTTTGGAGACATTCAAGCTTTTTTGATAGCGCTGAGCATAACATGAGGGCTGCAACAGAGATGTGGGAGAAGGTGGAAGAACAGAGAATGGCAGAGTTAAATGAACCAGGTGCAGGTGAGAAGGATGGGGTACTGAGGAAAAGGCAGCACGGGTGCAGGTGGTCAACCGGAGTTGACACCAGAAGAGGCAGCTGAGCAGGCAGCTGTAATGAGGCAACAGATTCACCTCTTCTGGGGTAATATGCTTTTCGAGCGTTCTCAAGTGGAGTTTAAGCTCAGTGTCGGTGACTGGAAGACAAATCTTGATGCATCTGTTGAAAGGTTTAAATTGGCTGGAGCTTCAGAATCAGATATTTCGACAGTGTTGAAAAATCACTTTTCTAATGCAGCCTCTGAGTGTGAAGAGAAGAAAGTCATGACTTCAGGCACAGAAATTTCCCAAACTAATGACAATGTTGAGGATAAGTGTGTGGTTGAAACCTAGCTTTTCATGGTTCAAGGTGCATGACATCAATGTGTATCATATTCATCAATTGCTTGACAGGCTTTATTTGTTCTTGGCAATATCATGGTCCTTTGTCGTGACCATCTAGATGAGAGCTTCAAGCACAATGAGTTTTGTGTAATCTTGCTAAATTTACTAGAGAGGCCTTAGATTTATGAATATATTATTATTCTTCAGCCAATTTAGTGGTATGTGATGTGGCTTAGTTTTCTTTTCCTGTCAGAAATCAGTTCACAGCAATATCTTCCTGCTCACATTGTTTAAAACATCGGACACATACTTAGTAAACATGGAATGTTACCCATGACTCATTTATTGTGCCAAGTCGCTGTCCATGACTCATTTATTGTGTTAAGTCGCTGATCCTTGCATTATAGATTTGTATTTTAGTGTTTGTGTATTTATTTTGCTGCTTTTGCATCCGGCAATCTAAGGCAGTTGTGCCTCAAATGTGGCTTTTAAGCTGTAACATAGCGTACTTTATGCACTCTACAAGTATTGAGTTCTTTTTGCAGACACCATTAAACTGCTTTTTTTTTCCTTTGTCCAAGCTAATGGATATTCAAGGTCGAATGGAAAACAACAGTTAGGATGTGCTGTGAGACAGTGAAAGCTATGGCAAAATTTATATGAATATTCTGATATTTGATATGGTTCATCACATTTCACTATTCAGTTACATGGTTACTGGTAGAAATGAGTTGCTTTCAGTGGCAGATCCCTAGCAGGGGAGGCAAATGCCGTGGATCAAGGTATATTCAGAGTTGATTGGTTGTTCTTCTATTGCATCCTAAGTTTTCAACTCTGTCTCTTCTTTGTGGTAGTTCACTTTGTGTGTACTCTGTTTTCACCACTTTTCAAGGAGGTTAGCATACCATTCTGGTGCAACTAATCGTGATTCCATATTGATTCAGACAAGCTAAAAACCTGTGATGTTTGACAGGGGTGGATCTTTTTTCTTTTTCTTTACTTTATGGTAGCTATGGTCTGATTAAGAAGATGCCTTCCGATTTCATTTTTTGTATATGAGGCCCATTTTTGTCAGCAGCTTGGACTGCAGAGATCAGTGTCCTAAACTCATCACATCTTCTAGCTCTATATGTGGAATAAAAGCATCGACATGACGATGTTTGGTTTCACAATTTGTTTCCTTTCTGTGCTGCCAGTGTTATAATGTATTGTACATTTATTGGCTCAATAATAGTCCCTGGGCTCAAATCTTATCACAATTGCATTAATTTATATGATATTAAGTAGACTGTTAAGAGTAAGTCTCAAAAATATATCTACCTGACCTCAAAATTCATGGTTTTCCTTTTTCCATTCTCATGGCTGAGTTCATGTGTCATGTGTGTTTCCTGTGCACTGCCTGTTTTTTTCCATGTGGTGTTTGCAGCCTTAGACTTAGCATGGATACAATGTGAAGTTGCATACGCTTGTCTTTACACATATCTACTTCTGGTCTTCTGCCATATCAGCTTTATGGTTCTCTACTGTGTCCATTAATCTGTGTTTAAAACATCTACCGGAACAACTTGTGCTCAATTCGTAATAGAATGTAGTATATTTAAACTTAAAACTCCATTCCTCAGGTTGTCCTATTCATACTTGTGCAAAATACAGGGGAGAAGACTATTTTGAGATGAAGTTTTCATCCTTACTTGAGGCGACTACTGCCGATGGTGCCATATGATCAGCTCACTGCCAAGCTCATTAATCTTCGGCACCACAAATCCACTACTGGCATCCAATGACACATCTTCCCTTAGCTGCCAGGGTGCAAATCTGCAGTCAGGTCTCTCATGCTCTGGGTCGCCTCACTGTTTTCTTTCAGTTTGTTGTGCCGTCTAAGATAATATAATCCACTGTACTACTTTTGGTTGTTAGATTAGCATGCCTCACTTACATTGAGCTCTACTTCGTTGGGGCATATATATTGAATACGATTGTTGAGACTCTCATTTGCTTTTAGGTACCTCAACTATGTCCAATCTGTAGCATGTATAGGGTCTGATTACTGAAGAATATGCTCTTTGTGATCTACCCACTGTGTAGATTGTACATGGCTGTTTCAAGCAGAGTAGCCAGTCAGCCACCATTGTTTCATTTTTCCTTGACCGTGCATGTTGTCTTTCATGTGATTAAGCTTGCTAATGGCTTATCCCATATAGTATTCTTATAAGGGATTTACTACTTAAAGTGCACTTTAATAAAGGTCTAATGGATATTAATACAGAATTGTTTGTTTTAAATAGGTCTGTTTGGTTTCTTCTGCTGAAGTTTAGCACCTATCACATCCGATGTTGGTACACATGCATGGAGTATTAAACAATGGTTAGTTCATGATTTCCTTGACTAAAAAATACCTATTTGCACAGATTGCGACTGTTTTGTGAGACGAATTTTTTAAGCCTAATTAGTCCATGATTTGACAATGTGGTGCTTGCGGAGTACTGACGAAATCTGTAACTAATTTTTTATTAGTGTTCAAACACCCCATGCGACATCGGTTGTGACACCTGCTAAACCTTAGTCCCTGCATCCAAACACCCCTTTAACTAATGTAAGCCTTACTGTCATCATATTTGCAGCTAAGAATCTGTAATTTCTGACCATCATAATGTAAAGCTACCCTTTTGGATAAGCCATGTGTACGTAAAGCTCTCCTTGTTCCGTTAGCAGGAGTGGACATGAATAATTTCACTTTTTCCTTTTTAGTTTTTGTGACGAACTGACGATATTTATCCATTTTGGGATCTTCAATTTTTTCTTTTCCTGTGATGCTGAAATTGCAGTTCTTTTTGCTATTTGCAATGGAAAAATTCTTTCTACAAAATCAACCTTATAAAATCCATGAAATGACTTCATCAGATTTTTTTTTTGCACCCTTAAAGCATTAGAGTGCTCATTGAAGTATTAGAACTAAATTGATTTTTTTTAATCAGCTTTGAGATTTGATTTTGTGTACATGTACTTTTGCATTTGCATTTGCATTGATTAGCGTATCAGATTAGGACCACAAAAATCGTTGTATGCTCATTAATGTCTCTGATAGTCTCATGCAAACTTGAATTATTTTGTTACTGGTGTCCCGATCTGCCAAAACTCTCAAAGAACCTTATTCTTTGAAGGTCGCGATGGGCCTGATGGCTTTTTATCAATATTTAGCATTTTCTAAGATGAAGAGATTAAATATGTATGATTTACAAACATCAAAGTTGATATTTTTAAGCCGGCATTTTTTTGTGAACCTGCCATAAGACATGTGTTTCATTAAGAGGAAAGGAAAATTCTAGTACAAGGTATTACAGCGATTGCACTTGTGTAGCTTGTGAGAGACATGCTGCGATAGGATGCTAGCATACGGCAATTGACATCAAGATCTGGTGGCGGTACTGCATAATTTTTGACGACACTCGGTGAGCTAGGCCCCTATATCTGAATCCTGGTTTCACCATTGGATGCCCAGGCCTTCACAGGCTGCAAGCATTCCTGGACTTGTGATTTTTAAGACCCTAATGGGTTCCAATCTTTTGTCCAGTTATCCTTACCGGACTTGTTTTAGAACATCAAAAATTTGATTCTAAGCTCTTGACAGCCTTTCCAATTGTTTCGTTAACATTTGTGTCAGTGTGATATTATCAGGGTAGTTAAATGCACAAAAAGCGTGTGCCTAGGTACAGTGCAGCATGACCATCTGAGGACTGAAGCTACTCCAGCTGCAGTGTACTTGCTCAGGCACACACCTTTTTGTGTGTAAGTGCATAGCAGCAGGGTACAAAGCACTCAGCTTTCCCTGATTCTCTCTTATTACAACCTGTGCCTTTTGGCATATCTGTGACTTATATGTTGCTGTTATGTTGTTATTAATTACATGTACCTTAAATTTTAGGCCTGCACAATTTGGGCCCCTTCTATCCTGTTTACTCCCTCCTTCCAATTTATAAGTTGTTTTGGCATTTCTATGTACATAACTTTTATTATGTATCTAGAGCATATATGTACTTATATCTAGGTGCATAGCTATGTACCTAGAAAAGTCAAAATGACCTATAATTTGGGACAGAGGGTGGTAATAGTTATGTAATCAACAGCTACATACTAGGACAGTTCTATTCTGTCGCATTCACGTAATCATGTGTGTGTCACTGTGTTTGGAACTGTACACACTACTTTTGGAAGTTTACAGAGCCTGGCCTCTTATGTCATAGTAAACACGTAAAAATCGTGATGCACATGTTGCTGCCTCTACAAGATTTTTAGTTGATACTTCTAGGATCATCCATCAGGATTCAAATATGTTAATTAGATTTTAGAAATAAGATTTTATAAAAGCTGTGGGGGATGAGCTATCCGCCAACATAATAGAGACAGTTTCCCAGTAAGACGATGAGATCTTGCAACACTTTGTTTAAATCATTCTCTTCTATGTGCTTATGTATATGTTTGGTAGTTCTATAATTCATACTTAGCACGTAATTGTGTGTTGCATTTGTATGGACTGCTTTGACTTTGGATCTTCCATTGTCTATGTTATCGGTTTTACCATTCCTTCCACTAATGCCAATACCGCAAGTTGCCTCTATTCTGATCTAGGACCCACAAGAGATTATGTTCCGTTTCTGTTGACAAAGATGAGATTGATGTGTGTCAATACATTCATATTGAAAAAAACAAAAATGCTGTTCATATCAATCTATTTGGAGAAATCAGTATTTTTTTGACCAATCCAGTTAGAAGACTGTTGATTTTAGAAAAATTCTACATGGAAGATGATTGGGAGCACTGCAGTCAATAAAATTATATGTAGAGGATAGTGCCTGTTTTTTAGATTTACCAGTACTTGGAGTTAATCCAAATTCTAATTTTTGTTCCCAGTCTGAACATTTGTTGTCTCAGGTTCAGGTCACAGTCAGCTATCAAATTTTTAGGAGGGATGCCACCCATTGAGTCACTTCTTTGTTCATATTTTTCTTTCTCCTTCCAACCTATAGCTATCAATTTTCTAATTCTAGTTTGACTTACTAAACTGCAAATAGAAACATCAAATCTGAATTAAGTCAACTAGTTTTTTTTTTTTTTTTTCATACATAGGCAGGCTACAGAGGAGCAGGTTTTAGGAATGAACTTTCTGAACTGATAGTCCTTAGAGTATCCAGATCAACCATTGTATGCATGATATGCTCCTCTAGACTTGTTGATCGCAAGCTGCAATCATAGATTAGTTTTGGTATTACATAATCCTTTGCAGTAACCGATTTATGCCATAGTTTTTTTTTTTTTTTTATGTTTTATAAGTAACAGAATTCTACTGAGTAATATGAACTTGTTAGTATCAGACAGTTATTCCTGCCTAGTGCCTATGTTCAGCATTTTTATTTTTACTTTTACTTTTTAGCCAGTATAAGCTGTTATACGTGTTTTTTGGATAACCCTCCTACTGTTTTGGAGGATTACTGTCATGATTTTCGCTACCGTTGGCCTTTGGCTGGTGGTGAACAGGGAGATAGGTGCAATGGGGTTGTTTGTAAGACTGAAAAGCTGAGGCATAAGACTGAAAAGAAGTGTCTGCCGTAAGAATATTTACACTGAACCCATTGAAATGCATCTTCTGTCAACTGAATTTTGATGTGAAGTTGCTATAAGATATCTGCCCATTTACAGTGAATCCATTTGAAAGCATTTGTTTATGAGCTCTAAAGCTGTAATGTAAGTTCTGGCTTAGGATAGAACTGTTTGTGTTGGGTTTTTTTTTTTTTTTTGACATTTAATTGTGTAAGCCTCTTTTTATGTGAATCTGAGTAAGCGAGCACCAATGACTGCTGTGATTTAAATTCTTTCAAACATTACTTCTTAATACAAAGATATTGAGCTATTTTACCTATATTCTCAAAAAATAAACTATAATGCATGTCATGCTTCTTACTTTTATGTTTTCCTTTAATCAGTATCTTCATGAAGCATAGGAGTGTAATACGGTTGGTGGCTGCCGCCGAGGAAAATGAGAATATTATCATGTTTATTATTATCTTTGCACATGGGTTTGATTGTTACCATGCTTATTGTTAACCTAGAAAATTACTGCTTCAGTATTGTGTTTTGCTCTAAGAAAAAATGAAAAGGGTTTATCTGCCCTCTGTTTTTCTTGTCAGACCGAGGTTAACTTCCTAGGTCAGTTAAAACTTTCAAATCTGGTGAAGCTGATTGGATATTGCTGTGAAGATATCCATTGGTCTATGAGTTCATATTTTGAGAAAGTCTATAAAGCCACTTATTCTGAAGTAATCCTTCTTCTCCTGTTTGTCTGATTGTGAATGATATCATAGATTCATAGCTGAGTTTCTGTGATTCCACCTTTTACATTGTTTTCTGTTTGAGGACTCATGGTTGTGGCTATACATTGAAATAAAATGCATATTATTTAATTATTAAGATGTAATGTCTAGGCATGACTGACTCACTTTCAATTTCAGTGCCTGTTAGTTTTGTGAAGCGATTTCTGAAAACATGAAGGATGACACACCTGCTTTGTAGTAGATTGCATTATCCAGTCTGCTATTGTTTTTGTGAAGCAAGTTCTTATCATTTGAAAGGAAAAAACAAACAGTATAAAGTAAATTATTTTGACATAGTTCAGTTGGAAAGTTTGAAGTGTGCCACCGTTGGTTTTATGTTGTTACTTGAAGAATAGTTTGGCATTAACTAAATACCTCTAATGTAAAAAAGAAGTTCTAGATCAACTGGTAATATACTCATAATATATTTCATCAAGGTTAATAGGTTATGATGCCAATTTCCTTTTCTAAATTGGTTTTCTTTCATGTTTTTGCCTTGCTACTGATACTGGTAACATCGCTTTTTTTGCCTGTTTTTCCTGCGAACTCTGACTGATTTTACTTCCCATTCTGTGCCATTGGTTAGTACTACAGTATATAGAACAACAGTACTTAATATTCACCTAAAAACAGTCCAAGTTTGCCAGATTTGAGGTATAAGCTGTTAACTCCTTAACTCCTGGAGAGAAGCACCATGAATTTAGTTAAGAATGAAGGGTGTACCTTTTTTCTTCTTCTTACAGATACCTGCTTCTTTCAATAGACTCCTACATTCATAGTCAAAGCTCCTGCCCAGAAGAGAACCACTGAGTTATCGAAGTGCTATGAGAACTATGAGAAATAGGATATTCACTGGGTGATATCCAACTGCGATTCCACAGCAGCCTCCAGCAGCTGACACCGGCGGTAATAGTTTGGCTTCAGTCAAGTATTTCTCTCGTTTGATCCATCAAGGCTCATATAGGCTTCTATGCTTCAGTGCTTCATTTTACTAAGAAATGAATTTAACTGTTACCGTATTATCTGGAGCTATTTGTTTTGAAGGGAAATTGAGATGTGCCAGTTACTGGTGATTACATAACTTTGCTGAGAATTGAGATGTGCTAGTGACTGGACATGAGGCAAGCCATAGTGCCATTTTCAGAGTTCAGACAACAGTTTTCCCCGTGTATCCTATTTCTAGCATTACCGTCCAAAAAAAAATCATCAGAGATTCAGAGGCAACACTTTTCTTTCCACGTTCGCCCAAAGTTTTTCGCGCACTCCAAGACAATCCGGCACCTTTCGCCGTCCGATCCACCCGGCCGGCCACTATCAAGGAGAGGAGTATATCAGGTCCACCATTACCATTCAGCATCCGCCAGCCACCTGTTCCTGTTCCAGCGCCAGATCGATCGCCGCCCGGCCCTCTCTTTCGCGCGCTTCTGCGTCTGCGTCCATGCCAGCCGCAGCTAGCCGCGCTGCAGTGCCGAGTACAGCGAAGGGGACCAAACACTACAGCTTGGATGAGGGTCAGGTCGACGGGATCGAGACGAGGGCGGAAAGCGATCGAGCAAAGGCAATGGGCACTGCACGACCGATGGATCATGTGCAGCAGCAGGGGCGCGTCAGTCAGTACTCTACAGTCCTGGCCGCGCTTCGCGATGTGGAGTATCAGTACGCTACAGTTTTATAGTCGTGGACTCCTAGAGTACATGTACATGCTTTGTTTTAGATCCAAGTACACCATCTGCATATACTAGTCGGGAGTAGCATGCATGGCCTTGATGAACAGACCTGATGAACAAAGCTCTGTGATTGACAGGTTTCTAGTTGCGTAGAAAGCTTGACAGCATGCTAAATGGTTTGTGCTGCTCCTGAGTGCGTATGAATATGCGAGACAGAGAGGCTACTGCACCATGAGTTGTGTAGACAGTTGACGGACGAAACAAGGGGATGAAGATGAAGGCGGTTGGAGTCTTTCTGGCACACACAGACACAGTTGGGTCAGGAGAGAGTGGATGCAGAAAGGCCGAGGAAAGCGCCCCACTGCACTGCACCCAGGACACTGGATGGATTCAGGCGCTCACTAGCGCGGCTGGCGTTGGCTAACCACTTCACTGTCTCGCTTTGCATGTGCTGCATGCTCTCGGTTGCGTGTGCCACAGCATAGCAGTGTACTGTGTACGTGGTGCAGCATGCATGGGCGGGCGGCCGGGGCACACCACTCGGTGGAACGCGATGCAGCTTGCTTGCTCAGCTGGACAGGAGTCAGGAGGACCACTGCTCTGCTGCTGGTAGGTTATCCTCGGCATGATGAATTCGTCGATGCAAAAGACATGCAACGGCGGTACGGTATTATATGTGCGCCCCCAAGCCTCTACAAAATATGATGAATTCGATCTACTTACCTGTGGCCCTCGGACGAGCAGTTACCCTAGGCCCACAGGCGTTTTATAACGCGGAGAGTAAATCTGTCGTACGTATAACGCCCACAATAACTCCATGCACTCATGCATCTACTCCAATCCCTCTCCGTCGTCCGCGTATTCGGGCTACTACGCTGCTACAATGCGATCCATGCATGGCGACCGTAGTTATCAAGAGCAAGAAGAAGAAACATCTACTCCTTGAGACAGTGGCGAATCTAGAGAGTAAATCAGAGGAGGTACGCTTGCCTTGTGGGTAAAGATGAGTCATGGGGGGTGCAAACATGATGAAATTTGGAGCATATTCACTGTTTTTTCAAATTTGGAGCAAATTGGAGCCGAGCGGGGATAAGCCCCTACCAAACAAGCCCTAAATTTGATCAAACTACTTTATTGGATCTTGGCATGAATTTAGGGCTTAAGATTATCAGACGCTACAGAACTTTGTAGCGCCGAAGTCGGCGTGGACCGGATAAAAAAATAGGTCTTTCTATTCTGTCATAATGGCCGCAGAAATTTCAAGTCGCTTAAGGAGAGAGAAAGTGGTCCATGCTGAAAAAGAAGAGGGAGAGGAAATAAAGGTGTGGCGTGATGAAAGCAAAAAGTTTATGTGCAAGCTATAAGGAATTTTTTTTTTGCATTGTGTAAATAGTAAATTTCAATATTTCATTATCTATGTGGATCACTTTATTTGTACTAGAATTACTACCACTTGTAGCCTCTATTGGCCTTGCCCTAATTGTATAGTATTTTTTAGGGAAGGAGTAGTTGAGCAATTAATCGTTGTTTGCAGTATTGTATACTCCGTAGTCCGTATGCACCAACAACAGTACGGAGTGAAAGCTTAAAAAACATTACGGAGTGAGGATTTATAACTTGCAGTGTCCTGAGGGTGCAAAGATTTACTTGTACTAGTATAAACTTTGACTGACAAGTGGACAGGTAAATCTTTGTAACCGTAGGAGCCAGATCTCAGTACTTGGTGGCAAATAAAATACGTACTGTACGCGTACTACTACAGTACTACTAGTATCAAAAACCACTTGAAATTTTGATAAAACAAGGTTTTCACTGGCCAGGGGCAGAGCGCATAGTACTAGACTGTACGCTTCCAGGTTAGGTGTAGGTGTAGGACTCCTCCGTGTTGGTGGTGAGCCTGAGACGGAGACGAAGACGACGTGCTGCTGGTGCTGGGCGGGCGTGGCCGGTGGCCGCAACTGCAATGATCGTCTGCAGCAGCGGGACCCGGAGATCTTTTTATGATGCCGAGGTGGATGTGGATCGAGAGGCCTTTGCCTTTGTGGTCGCGGGCTGGCTGTCCTGCTCTCTTCATGCGCGCTGGCCGCTGGCCGCCCAGCCTAACCAACATTGAACTCATCAATGCGTCGTCCATGGCCAATATGGGGGGGTTCATGGCAAGTGCAGGATCCCTGAGTTCTGGGACAACTTGTACTAGCACTACGACTCGTTGTAGGAGTATGTCACATTAACAGCAGCATTCCGGGAGACCAGTTACACAACTCACTGTGGAACCACGATGCAAACGACTGGATGATGCGCTTCCAGCCATGGCATTGCATCCGAACGACCGAACCGCACAACAGAACAAGAATTGTGGAGTTCCAAGCGTCCAACGTTCCTTTCCTTCGCATCACCAGGGTTGCAGCGATGCAGATGCAGGTGAAAAAGCTATCGGGACGCGGCACCGTGTAGCTCTGACCTCTGCATCTGCTAGGCCCTGTGGCCGTGCGTGGAACCGCCGCACGGCCGGCAGGCAGACGCTGCAGCCCATGAGATGGAGACAAGACGACGCGGATGGATGGATGGGTCCAAGACACCTCTGCATACGCAGGCAAACGGCCCGCCCTGGGGTCCCGTCCCGCCCATCTCGATCCCTACATCCCGTAGCCTAGCGCACCCGTCATCATTACACACCACACTGACGCCGGTCTCCCGTCCGGCCCGCGGACCCAACCAACGGTCGTCCGCTCTGCTACACTCCCTCGCTGGGCTGGGCCTGCTGCAGCCCTGGATTGATTAACAGCGAATCAGACCTCATAACACTTTTTATTATGACTTATCCAATCCCTTCCAGTACGGTACTTACTGTACCTACTTAACTAATCAATCACACAACTACAAGCATCTGAGTTCTGACGATGCCTGCAAGCAGCAGTTGAAACCGGAAAACGATAAACACATTATCACCTCAGCGCTGTTCTTCCGAGGACATGGTTACTAGCGCCAAAAGTGACACCACCACTGTAGAGTAGCCGTACTCCTCTGTTCCAGAAAACTTGGAATTCTCGCTTCCCGAGAAAACAAAGATTTTCAAACCGCCTACAATTATTTATTAAAATATATAAAAATTTTTATACTTAAGTAATTAGTATCATTGGAAAAGATCTTTAAGTCTAGTTTTTTAACAAATTTATTTGGAGATATAAATGCCAGACGTATTTTCTACAAACGTAGTAAAAGTTGAGTCGGTTTTGACGGGACACGCTTCCCATAGTTGCAAATGAAATGGAACGGAGGGAGTACTAGTAAACGATGCACCAAAAGACAGAGTCATGATCCACTCACGCAATTTTTAGAGCAAGCACAACTTTTTTCACACAAACCGCCGCCGCAGCCCGCAGCAACTACTCTAGCTAGGGATCTACTGCCAGTTAAAAACAGGAGCCAAACGATCAGAATCAGAGCCAACCATTTACGTACACGCCGATCCCACCAGATCCAACGGCCCCTCGCTAATCCACCTCACCCCCAAAAGCAACAAAAAAAAAAACAAAAGCAAATTAAATTAAGTAAATCATATCGATTGAAGGCACTCATCACAAGGCAATTCCCAAGGACCACCAGTGTCCGTCAGGTCGCCCTCACCCTCACTGGCTGAGCGCGCCGCCGCCGCCGCCGCCTCCCTCCGACACGGCGGGCGAGTCGGAGACGCCGGATGACTCGTCAAAGGACTCGTGCGACGGCGACGCGGACGCCGCCTGTTCCGCCACGACCCCGCACGCGCGGACCTCGTCGATCATCTTCACCACGTACCCGATCTTGGGCCGCTGCTCGGGCGCCGCGGCGCAGCAGCTCAGCGCCAGCTGCAGCATCGCCACCATCTCCTCCCTCGATGCCCCTTGTCCTTCATCAGCTCCAGGTCGAACACCTCCGACGTCCACTCCTCGCGGACCACCGACTGCACCCACCGGGGCAGCTCCACCACGATGCCGCCGTTCGGGAGCTCGCTGCCAGGGTACCGACCCGTCAGGAGCTCCAGCAGCACCACGCCCAGCGCGTACACGTCGCCCTTGTGCGACGCCCAGGGACGCGGCGGCGGGGGCGCCTCGGGCGCCCGGTACCCCGCGGACCGAGCCGCCGCCGCGGCCGGTCAGCTGCGCTAGACCGCAGTCGGCGAGACGCGCCACGCCGAATCTGTCCAGCAGGATGTTGGTGCTTTTGATGTTGCCGTGCGCCAGCTTCGGCGTGCCGCTGCCCCGGCGGCCCGAGTGGTGGATGTAGGCCAGCCCGCGCGCGGCGCCGGCAGCGATGCGCAGGCGCGCCGCCCACTCTAGCGGCGTGCGCCCGGGGCCCCGGTTGCCGTGGAGCACGGAGAAGAGGCTGCCGTTGGGCATGTACTCGTACACCAGCAGCTTCTCGTCGCGGGCGTAGTAGTAGGCGTTGAGGGGGACGATGTTGGGGTGGCGGAGCCGGCCCAGCACCGCCATGTGGTGCTCGAACTCCTTTTCGACGCGGCCGCCGGCGCCGTCGCGTCACGCAGACGCTTCACGGTCACCACGGTGCCGTCGTCGAGCACGGCCCTGTACGCCGTGCCGCACCCGCCTTTCCCCAGCATCTCCGCGGACGCGCGCAGCAGCTCTTCCAGCTCGAACCGCCTCGTGCCGCCGTTGCTGCAGCTCACGTCCTCCAGGAACACCATCTTCCCGCGCTCGAACGTCGCGCCGCCACCACCACCAGCCGCCGCGACCACCCCGGCGGCACCGTAGGGGCTCGAGGAGTACACTATCTTCTCCCCTGCTGGAGGCGCCGGCCGCCCGCCGCCCGGAGAGGCGCGGCCAGAAGTAGCAGAAGAGCAGCCCGGCCACGAGCCCCACCACGGCGAAATCCCCGCCACAATTGCCACCACGGCGGCACGGCTCATCTTCCCCTTGCCGCCTGCCTCGGCGCCCGCTGGCTTCCCCGAAGGCGAGGACGCCGCCACCATGGCGGAAGCCGGAGGGCACTCCCCCTGCCGCGGACGCGTTCACCGCCGCCGACGCGTTGGGCTGCTGCGCCTCGTCCTTGCACGGCGGGAGCGGAGCGCTGCACAGGCCGACGTTCCCGCCGAACGCCGAGGCCGGGAACGACGCCATCGCCGCTGGAATCCGCCCCGACATCAAATTGTTGGAGACGTTGAGCTCCAGCAGCCTCGGCAGCGCAATGGCGTCGATCCCACCGGTGAGCCGGTTGGAGTCCAGCCTCAGGGTGAGCAGCCTGTCAAGCTTCCCGAGCTCGGGCGGCACGACGCCCGACAGGTTGTTGAACGACAGGTCGAGCCGGTACAGGCGGTACAGCTTCCCCAGCGACGGCGGTATCGGGCCGGACAGCGCGTTCCCGGCGAGGAACAGCAGCTTGAGCCCCGCGAGCGGCGACAGGTCAGGGATCTCGCCCGAGAAACCGTTCCCCTTGAGGCTGAGCACGCGGAGCCCGTCCAGCCTCGCGAGCACCGGCAGCGCGGCGGCGCCCCGGAGAGGCCCAGGCCCTCGAGGACCAGTCTCGTGACGCGGCCGCCGGCGCAGGTGACCCAGCGCCACGCCACGCATGGCGCCGGGTTCGAGGACAGGTTCCAGGTTGCCAGCGCGGCGCCCGACGGGTCCGCCGCGAGCCGGAAGTCCGACAGCGCCGCGACGTCGGCGTCCAGAGAGCCGGGGGCGGCATTGGCGAAGGAATGCAGCAGCAGGAGGAGGAGGAGCAGCAGCGGCAGCGGTGGCGGCAGCAGAGCTGTGCTGCCGTTGGGAAGCATGCTCTTTTCTTTTTGTGTTTTCTTGGAAGCTCGCGGTTGTCTCTCGCTCGCGTGCGCTGCTGCTGCTGCTGCTGGTGGTCGCTCCGCCGCACCGCAAGGAGGAAATGGACAGCGGCGAGAGAGACGGTGGGTTGGTTGGGTTCTTTGTCTGTCTGGTGCTCGTTGCCTTTGCCTTGCTTTGCCTCTCGTCGCACGGACGGACAGTCGCTCGCTCGCTGCCCTTGTCGCTGGGAGGGAGCCTTTTTGCCCTCGCGTCTTTTTACAGCTTTTATTACTGAGCACGGGAGGCGGGGAACAGTGAAGCCGCTGGTACCGTGGCCCACCGCTTGTGTGCGGTGGCGAACGGCCGAGCTTGAGCTTGAGCTGCGGAGGAGGACGAAGGCGACGACGGGATTGTTAACGGAAGAAACGGTACGGAGCGGTGGCCTCGTGTTAAACAGCGGATGACGGCGGGGCTCCACACACCATGCCGTTGTTGGGCATCGACACGTCGTTGTCGCGGTGGGGCTTTATCACTCCAGTGGCATCGGGATGCGTGGTAACTGGTAACACGGCGGGGGTTGGAGACCGGAGGAGGTGACGATCGTGCACAATCCGGAGATCATTATGGCGCCAACAAGCTGCGTTCGCGCGCGCGGCAAAAGAGATTGGTGCTCTATTGCTCTCGTAGGAGTACCAAAACTTCAGTCACTGCACGGCAATTCGAGTAACTGCTAGTACTATTCGATTGCTGTTGCTCCCTCTAGCTTGTAATTATTGCTCCTTCCGGTAATTTGTTATACCAAGCTGACCCTTTATTTGGTTCTTTCGAAAAGACGATCTTACTATGCAGAGCAGAAAAGGTGTTGAGAATTGTTCCTTCTGCAATACAGTATCAAAAAAGTCATTCGACGCTTGTTATTCAATTGTCATGTCCTTTCCTTAAAAAATCAATTGTTATGTGGGTATGCTACTTTTCCATGCCGTTTTTTTTGGTTGCTCCGGCAGGGAAATTCACGATTCACGTGGTGACTCTGGTTGGAGCATGGTTCAAGTTTTTTTTTTTTTTTTTTTTTTTTTTTTTTGGAGATTGGTTCAAGTTGTGATTTGGCCAACGACCACCAGGCCTTGGACCTTGGCAACAAGTAGTTTATTTTTGACCGAATGCAACAAGAGTACTTATATGTACTTCAAACTAGGCCCGTCCTTTTTTTTTTATATGGGTTTATATATATATTTTTTGATAAAACTAGAGGGGCAGGGCGCCCCTACAGGCCTTTATTGAAAGCAAACGAAACATCGTCTAAAATACAAATATTACAAATACAAATTCAAGAAACAAAGAAGGTGAAGAAAAAAATTTAAAAACCGATGCAAATTACAACGGACTTTGGATCCATGAATTGAAGGAAACTCTATGCTTTGCCTTCACCCTTAGGGTAAGGATTCTGGTTTCTTTATCGAAGATTTCTTTTTTGACCCTCAACACACTTGATGGAATGCCCTTAAAGATGAGAGCTTTATATATTTTTTTATATATTTATATATTATTTCTAGGGCTATAAGACCATATGATAATCGAGATCTTCATAATACCCTTGGTCCTTTAGTCTCATTGCTCTTAATTAATTACCTTTTGAGAGCTTGTTTGAATATAAGCTAGAGGCTTGAAAATATAATAACGAATGATTAAGTATATCATAATAAATGTATAAAAAAGTTATGTAGATACTGGAGTAAAATTACGTTTTCTAAAAAAAAAAAAAACTACTACCATATTTGGGCTGCCAGTTTCCACCCATTATGAGCTCGTGTTGACAAGTGTTCGGCCCAGCAATAACCAAAGCGAATGCGGCCGAGCAATAACCAAACCGTGATCCAGCCCAGCACTGGAGAACAAAGTCAAGCTCCGCCACCAAGGCCCCTCCGCCTTTTCCGCCCAAATCACCGGGACATCCGCTCTACGGGTCTTCCCTCCGATTCCCGTGCCGAGGAGGGAAGCACGCACGCAACCGGCAGCTCACCCGACGACTCCGTTGCCAACGTCCGCGCCGGGCGCACGAGACGTGCGTGCTCCGCCTTCCCGTCCGCGTTACCCAATCCACCAACCACGCCGCGCAACTACAACGACATGCCTACGCGATGTCGCCGTGAACCAGACAGCAGCCCAGCACCATGTTATCGGTTGACAAACGAGGTGTTCATGATACTGTATGTATGGTTCGCAAAAAATTCAGAGTTTATTCATTCTCCTCGTGATACTGGACTCTCTGCCGCCTGTGATCCAAGCTCAACCTGGATCATCGATCAACCACGACGAAAAGAATAGTAGAATGCTATGGTACACACTCCCTAGCTCTGCTCCGGCCGGTGGATCGTGCGCCTGCAGCTCACCCGAACCCCATGACCTTGGGCGCCAGCCGGAGCAGTGGCTCGAGCGTGTCCGGCGAGAACTTGCGCGCGAACAGGTTGCAGATGCCCTTCCTGGCGCCGTTGTAGAAGCATCGGCGGCCGCCTTCCTCCCTGATCTCCCTGATCCGCTCCTCCGTCACCTCGTCGGCGCCGTGTGTGTGCGGGTGCCGGTTCACGGGCCGTTTCCAGTCGGCGTACGTGAGCGTGCGGTTGGCGTTGCGGCGTCCCCACCCGAGCAGGCTCACCAGCGTCGGCAGGTAGTGCTCGTCGATCAGGCACTCCCCTCCGCCCCACGCAGAAGTCGCGGAACGCCGGGAAGCACGAGTCGTCGGCGACCGACTCCAGCGCCAGCGCGCGGTCCATCTCGAACCACTGCGCCCCCTTGCGCCACCGCGCCAGCGTGATGTTGCGGGTCGCGAAGAAGGGGACGCCACCGCGACCGGCTGCCGCCGTTCTCGTAGCAGTCCACGAAGCTGGTGTTGGACCCCGTCAGGAAGGCGTACACGGTCGGGAAGTCGTACACCGGGATGCACGCCTCGGAGAAGAGCGCGAACCGCTCGTTGCCCAGGTCCAGCAGCGCGTTCGCAAGCAGCCGACGCTCTGCCTCCACCAGGCTCGCGTCACCCCATTTCGTTATCTGCAACAAATAAAATAAAACCACCGATCGATGTATATATATATATATATATATATATATAGCTGGGTTTGGGTGTTGCCAATGTGGGATGTGTTTCAGAGTGCTCTCTGGATCTTGGTTACCTGGCTCGGGATGTAGCGGCCGTAGAACGGGGAGTCCGTCGGCGGCGAGCCGGTGTAGGACGGATGAGCGTGCACGTAAATGGAGTAGCGGCCTTCGTGGCCCGCGTAGAACTTCTCCCACAGAGGCCGGAGCGGCAGCTCCCCCTGACCAGAAACAAGAAAGCCACCTTGGGCACGCGGCTGACCGGCGTGCGGCGGACCATTGGCGCCATGGACGCTCGCCAGTACAGCCCTCGTCGGTCATGTTGTGCATGACGCCGCCGCTCGGGGAAAGGAAGCCCGCCGAACGAACCTGCGGCTGTTGCGTCCGTAGCGGTGGCGGTGGCTGCGGCTGCGGCTGGGACGGTGTTGGTGGCGTCGTCAGCGGTGGAGCGCGACGACGACGACGGCGCGCCACTAGAGCGTAACGGCGGTGGCATGAAAGGGATGTAGAATCGGATGAACATGGCGTTGGAGGAGGTCACGCCGAGAACGAACCCCAACGAGACGAAGAGAATCATGGATGCCACGCCGACGAGCCTCCCGCCTAAACGCGACGCCGCCCGCGTGGGCTTCTTCGTGTCTTTCATGGCTATGGCTATACCTAGGCTTCAAGCTAGTATGTACGTGAGGGAGAAACGCCTGCACTGGCCATATATACACTTACAGCCTTATACAATGAGTGGCTGGCAGGCTGCTAGTCTACTGCCTCCACCGTTGAGGAAATCGGAATTCACGCACGTCGCCGATCGCTTTGCTTCCGCTGCAAATTCCAACTGTATAAGGCTACTAGTGTGCTACGTGCCCTAATTCAATTGCAACATGCTAGTCTTTTAGTTGTAGTATAGGATGCAAGCAATGGATGTGTCCTAATTCAATTCCAACATGTTAGTCTTTTAGTTGTAGTATACAGGATCATTAGGATGCAAGCAATCGATGGGTCAAACTGAAATCCGGCTCTTTTGAAGCAAAACAACAGGATTTCAACACCATCAGATCAAAATCTAAGGGCCCAAATCAAACACAATTAAAAAGTATCAAATATGACAATCTGATGGACCACCTTTAAGGGCGAGAAAATTCAAATCTAAAGAACATTTACAAATTACACACTTTCAAAAAATAGAAAATAATTCTCTAAGGGAGGCAAATCATATTAATTATAGCAAAACAAACTTCAAAAATACACAGTTAAACACATTTCTCAGATAATTCTATAGAAGGCAAAAAACACATGATAAAAAAATATGACAAAAAATACTCAAAAATCACTGATTGAACATACTTCACAAAAATTTGGATGAAAGTGCATTTTTAGGTCCAAAAACTTTACTTATGGTGCACCAATAGGCCATACCCCTTCGACTCATATTTTTCACCTACTTGGGCAACGCTCTTTTATCAAAATGCCCCCTCAAATTCTTCGCCCTCTCGTTTAGTAGGCTTACCACCACACCGCACTCTTCCGGGCATTTCATCGAGCACCCAAGGAGCGCACGCCCGCCGCCATGGCCGCCGCTGAAGCTCGCCGACGCCGTGCATGCTGCCCCGCCGGGCGCCTTGGCCTCGCCCCGCCATGTCGTGCCCCATTGGCGGCGGCCTCCACGAGCGCACTACCACAAAGTCGTAGACCACCCCGTTTCACGTGGTTTGGCCGGAGCTCGGCGAGTGAGCTTACCCTATTACGTCGACCGCCCGCGACCGCAACTAGCGAGGCCACCACTCGCTCCAACGCCGCCAGATGTGACCGACGGGCGAGCCCACACCACCGCCGTGTTCCGCTGGACCTACGCCGAGCCCACCATGGAGGTGGCCGGAAGCGAAGCGGCCGTGGAGGCAGCAAAGATGCCGCGCGGCGAGCTTAGCGAGGGCAGCGGCGGCGCGAGGGTGACGTCCACTGCGTAACCGTTGCGGGCCATCGTGCGGCGCGCCGCCGTGGCGCCCCGCCGGGCGCCCATGCCCGCTAAGCCGCTGCCGCCATCTTGTTGGCGGCCGGCCGGCGCTTCCCTCCGCGCGCTTCAGACGCCAAGCCAAGCAGCCACCATCATGTCTTGCGCGCCGCCACGCACGCGTGCCGCCACCGACAGTACGGGCAAAGATGGTGGTCGGGGCGAACGCCGCGACGCCGTCGGGCTGGGAGCCCGACGTCATCATGCTCGCCACTCAGCCGGCGGACGGTGGTGAACGACGCTGAGTGGACGGCCTTCGAACGCTACGGGTTGCCTGAGCGTTTCACGATGTTGTCGATGCCATGGTCACGCTTCGCAAACCACCAGGCCATCGTCACGGAGAGCTACGCGGGAAGGCGGCGAGGACGCGGCGCCATCACTCACCGCTGCGGAGGAGCCGGCGAGCCACCGTGGATGAGAGGTCAAGACGCGGAAGAGCAGAGCCGGGCGGGGCCACGTGAGAACTTTTGTCGCCATTCGCCACCCGACCCCCGCCGACACGACGCGGAGGTCGCCGACGCCCACGGCCGCGCGCCGACACGCAGCGTGTCGGTTGGTGTTGAACCGACGAGGTGGCCGCGGAGGTCGAGGGCGGCGACGAGACTCGCCGGGTCCGCGGTGGAGCTCACCCGCGCCGCCAGTTAGCCACACGGCCGCCGCCTCATCCGGTCGTGGTGCAAGCTGCATGCCGCCGCCGACGCCGACCGCACACATCCATCCAGGGCCCACGCGCCGCTGCTCCCGGAGCGCATAACGCCACGCCGCCGCCAAACACAGCCGCGTCCCTCCCGGAGCAGGTGTTCAGAAGGCCGTGGAGTTGCTCCGCGGGCCGGTTGGTGTCCAGCTGCGCAATTTGGGGCTGCAACCAACCATAGGTTGAAAACATGACTGGGAATGAGAGGGCTAAGGATTAGAGGGGGGTATTTTGCTAAAAGGATACTATCCACATAGACTAAAAAAAACATGAAACAAAGAGATATGGCCTATTGGTGCATCACAAGTAAAGTTTTTTGGACCTAAAAATGCACTTTCAAAGTTGATAGCCCAAATCGACACAACCGCACAAGTTAATGGCCTATTCATGCATTTTACTCAAAAAAATATTCACTTTGAACACTAAAAAAAAACTCGATGGAGAAATGCTTGAACCAACGAAACCACATCAGCCTCTGCTACACGAATAATTACCTGAATCACACAGAATGTAACTCATATCCTACTTTGGAAACACCCCTCAGAAAAAAAAAACAGTCAGCCTATAAACAAGAAGAAAAGTAAGGGCAAAAAAATGATATCACCACTCATTGAGTGGGACCACATGGACCAGATAACCTCCAACTATGCATCCACCTTCAAATAAAAAAAAAAAAATAATCAAAAGCAATCACATAATATTGAATGGCTAATCTCAATGTCCATGTAGGCATCCACCAATGCAGTTAAAAAAATAGTGAACAAAACACTTGACAAATTCAGATTAGAAAAAAATGTTGAGACTTCAGCAAACTTTGACTTCACCATTTTTTCTTTATCATTGAGCCTGCATTTGACAAATATGAATCTGTGAATTGGATGTCAAAGAGGAGATTCAATAACAAATGCAAATCTAAAAGCTCATATGACTGCAATTGGCCCCTATTGTGCACATCCATTCACTATTCCTGACTGATGAATGGATGTGTACAAAAGAGTCTAGTGACAATGATGATAAAAATCTAAAAAGAAACCCTAAACTAAAAAAAATGTAGGCACCTAATTAAATACTTTTGATTGCATCATAGGCCTCTAGAAAAAAATATCAACTGTTGTGAAAAAGATGAAGCAGTAGAGAGAGAGAAAAAAGAGACTGCAAATTAACTAAAGTCTTCATTGAAAATTTACATCAGCCGCCAAAATCCATCTTCACACTTTTAAAGTCTTCTGCATAAACCCAAAAAAATATGATATGTACATGTTTCTGTAAACATAATGAATATAAACGAAGGCGCCTCATTAACTAGAGTATACCACTACTACATCCACAGACTTATTTCTTTCTTCTTAAATTCAGACTGAACAACTACTCCATCCAAAAAAACTATCTGACGGACAACCAAATATATCCATGAACTGACATTATTGATTTCCAAAATAACAGAAACACCATCGATCGGTCCATTCATATATAAATGAATTGACATCCAAATGTGGGGAATGCTACTCATCACATTAGGGCATAATTAACACAAAAAAGGATACAATTGTAAATGGATAATATATGAAAACAAATCACCAAAAATAGCTAAACAGAATTTGAGAGATCAGATTCGTACTGCAGTACCAAGGTAATATGAAGGAGACCACACCCTGGTGATGTTCATCAACCGTAGAAGGGCGACGACTAGCTTCAAGCTAGCATGCGTGAGTGAGAAACGCTCTGCACGCGTGCCCTGGCCATATATACACTTGCAGCCTGCCAGCCCTATGCAATGAGTGGCTGCTAGCTAGTCTACTGCCTCCTCCGTTGAGGGAATCGGCCGGAAGTCACGCACGGCGCCGATCGCTTTGCTTCGGCAGCAAATTCCGATTGTATAAGGCTACTAGTGTGCTACGTGCCCTAATTCAATTCCAACATGTTAGTTTTTAGTTGTAGTATAGGATGCAAGCAATCGATGTGCCCTAATTCAATTCCAACATGTTAGTCTTTTAGTTGTATAGTATAGGATGCAAGCAATCCATGGGTCGTAGCTTCACCCGTGTGGAGCGGATTCATTGGGAATTTGGGAGCCGATTTTCTTTTTTATTTTATTTTATTTTTTATGCAGCGTTTGTCAAACACAGCCTCTACTTGTATCTAGAAAGGGTGAAATGTCCATAATATGATGAAGACTTTCCCTGAAGCTCTCGTGATGGTGGGATGAACAGCAAGGAACCTGGAGGTTTGCTGTGTTGAAGAATATGTTTAGTTTTCTGTTTGTGTTGGCTATCAGCCCGGGAACTTGTGGCTGTTTTGTGTTTTTCATTCGCCTGCCAAATGAGGCATCATTGTGGCGGTTTGGTACTGTAGTCAGATAAACCTCTATCTGCCGCTGTAAATTGAAACGTGGTCTGTTGCTTCAGTTAAGGGTTTGGCCCTTTAATTAAAAACAAATGTCCATAAGGGTATGTTTGGATGTAGGTATTGAAGGTGCTGGCATTGAATTGGTACCAATTTCAAATCAACCTGGCATTAGAAATAACTCACAAAACCAAATCTATTGTTTGGATGTGTACAGAATTGACCCATCTTCTCCTCTCCACCGCACTGGGAAGAAGGGGAGGGAGGCATCAGGCGGTGACCTTGATTGGCGAGCACCTGCCGGACCCAGGGAAGACGGAGAGGGAGGCGTAGGGATCGAAGGAGGAGGAGCAGCGCAGAAGCACTTTCAACCAGGGCGAGGTCCGGCGCTCGACCGGTCGGCGCCACGGCCGGCTGGGGTCGCGCCACAGCTCCACCGCTGGCGGTGCCCCCTCCCGATTTCGACACTCCCGGGCGGTGGAGCCCCTCCGGGCCGGCGGGCCCCTCCTTCTCGCGAGCCGGACGCCATAGCCGAGCAAAGCTCCGGCGTGGGGGTAAGCCGGGCCGACCGATGATGGGGGGGGGCGGAGGGAGCGAGCAAGCGGAGGGAGGGGCGGGCGTAGCAAGCGGAGGAAGGGGCGAGCGGCCGCCGTCGGGGTCGCAGAGGAAAGGGTCGGGGCGGGTGGAGCGGCGGCGGGCTCCCATTCCGTCAATTCGAGGGTCGAGGCTTCGTATTGTGGGCAAGGTGCGATAGTAGCAAATAATCACGGCTTGGCATTGATGTTTGTTTCCAATTCCAAAGTCCGGGACATCCAAACACAGGTATTTGAGGCTATCTAATGTCAATTCCAATTCCTAAGCCCGGTGTCTACATCCAAACGTAGCCTAATATCCTTTTTTGTTCGTATACGACGGTGGCGGCACAATGTCTTCACTTGTTCTTGGCAGACGAACTGTTCGATGCTGAGAATGCAGACGTGAAGCAGGTCGCTGCTGGTAAAGTTAAATCTGCTCACATGCTCCCATGCTCTGGACCACTAGATACGCATTGTGATTATCATGTCAAATCGTAGCACGTAGCTATAGCGACTTTAGGGGGCCGCGTCGATTCTATTCAGGGACCCACGCGTCAGCGACTTCACGTGTCTACAGGTCAAGCAACCGTAGCCGTAGCCATAGCCCATAGCCTCCCGCCGCAGAATCGCCGAACCGCCTGGTTCCCTCCTCCGCCGCAGCGTGCGCCATTGCTCCCCCACGCCGAGAGCACGCAAAATCCTTGCACAGTTACCCGCAAGACACGGGAGGGAAGAATCCGTAACCTACTACCAAACAACAAAGTGGGGAAGAGGCAAGGATGCGGCCGCCATCGACTCCCATTCCATATGCTTCCTCCACCACGCCGCTCCACGCCTACCGCCGCCGCCGTTGTTGCCGCGCCACCCCACCGCCGCGCCCATCCATAACCGCTCGCGGACTCCCCCCCTCCGTCTATGGCCTCCGCCATGCGCGGCGCGCCGTGCCGCAGGCCGTGCCCCCACCGATCTGCCGGCGGGCGGCGGGGAGCTCGCGCCCCCGATTCCCGTGAAAGGTGATGCTCACTGGCTTCTCTACTCGGGGTTATGCGCATTCGCGCAACATCGGCTCGATCTTTCGCTTTGTTTAATTCTCTATGATTCTAGTGTTCATATAGTAGTGGATTGTTCAAATTCCGCGTCTCGGGGTTCGGTCATGCGATGCGATTGCCACATTGGCTTCCAAGTTTGTGCCGCTGGTCCGCTTCATTGGTAGATTGAATTCGATGTTGACTTGTTCGGATCGGGTGTCCTGGCCGAGCCCAAGTTTACGATTTAGATGTTGATAGATAGATATCAAATTAAGCTAAATTAGTCTTCTCTATCAATGAAATTGGCACAATCTCGTGCCTGTTCGTTAAAAGAAAATTAAGCTAAGTTCAAATTTGTATGCATAATTGTTGTGATATCGACTTTTACCACGCTTCAACCGATTTCATCATTGTCAAACTTTACAAGCTCGAGATACATTACGATAGTTTAAACACATTTCTAGTTTGTGAGGATGTTTTAACTCTCGGTTGTTCACCCCTCTTTCGAGGGGAAAATGTCAAAACATAAATTATCTCTGTCACTTTTGGTTGGCTTCATGTTAGAAATCACTTCTGGTTCGATGTTATTTGCTAAGTGCTGATGAATGTGAACTTCCCATTTCGGTGTCTTGCTAGTACTTGCAGAGAGCTAGTACTGACCTCAAGACATTAGCTACAAGATTTTGGAAAGTTGCTGCTCCCTACTAGTGGTCAGAGGATAAAACCCAAGCAAGGCTGAGGCTTGCTGCTGTGGTTGGTCTCACATTGGGAACCACAGCGATTAGTGTTGGATTTAACTTCCTTGGCCGTGACTTCTACAATGCCCTTGCTGGTATGGCTTGATGTTCTGTTAAAATTTCTATGCTTTCGTAACTTTAGCATTAACGTTCTGGATAAATACACAAACATGGAATAGGCAGCACACTTGATAAGACTACGAATTTAGGATAAGGGGAGAAGGTGTTTTTAAATCACATAAAGTTTTATTTTTCATTTTTTTGTTAATATCTCATTTAGATTCCACCCTTCTTTGTATCTTTAGGCGAGAATAATGACATTTGGACGATATAAACAAGTCTCCCTATAGCTAAATTCTCTACTATTCAAATTGGTTGTACAATAGTCTCTTCAGTTGTTTGCTTATACATGTTTTGTGTTCTCTTTTGCAAGGTAAGGATCAAGAAAAGTTCACTACACAACTGCTCTACTACCTGGGTGCTTTTGCTGGAGGATTTCCGGTGAGCATATTGCTGCTCTTTTGTAGGTATTACCCCCACCTCTATTTATTAACGCAGTGCGACGGGGGCCCACTAACTATTAGAGTTAGACACCCCCGATCAGGGCCGACCAAGGGGATTGGGCCAGCCGTTAGGCTGGGCCCCTTTAAGATCAACCTAACAAATTAATTATTTGGATTCATAGCCCACTGAGTGGCACAAATGTTTTCACCCCATCTCAGAGTAGAAGAAAAGAAAGGGGTTGGTGTTCTAAGGCCATACCTTTGTATGGATGAAGAACTAGTGCACCCGCACCTACTTTGATGTCAACTCTAACTAGTTTTATTTGTGCCACAAGCTCATCTATACAGTCAGATTGAGGCTGCTGGCATTACTTGCATAAGCATCGGACATAGGAAAACACCCGGCGATCTTTGCGCCAAACATGGCGCCGACCGCCCTGTACTGGCAGGCCCACGGCCTGCCATGAGCCCGGACGGACGGCCGACGCTAGTGAGCGCCCCCCCTCTAGAATGCCCCGCCGGCCGGCCGGCCCGGCCGCGGGCCGCCGACACGCAGCTGGAGGCGGTTCGGCCGGCCAGGGAGCTTCGGCGGCGCCGGCCTCATCCGGCTGGGTACCGGGTAGGCGGGGGGGAGCGGAGGTCTTCCATGGCGGCGGGTTCGAGCTCGAGGCGGCGGCGACAATGGCAGCTAGGGTTAGGGGTTGAGGGAGACCGACGCCGCCGGGCGCCCCAGCCCGGCGAGCCCTAGGGCGCCGGGCGGGGCGGGCAGGGGGCCGCGGCCGCGAGGAAGAAGAAGGACGAGAAGACGATGGGGCGGGCTTGGTGGGCCACTAGGGTGGGTCGCCTGGTCGGCGGCCAGTAGCCCCGAAACACTTCACACAAGTTCCACAAGGCCCTGTACATTTGGAAATCTGATTCCACAGACACAAATCTACGCAGCTGGGAGCTAAAGCCCACAGACCAGCTTCCAGTTGAAGAGTTGTCGCCATTCCCTTCATCATAACTTCAGTATTTGTCCGCTGGTTGCCCTTCCTGTTTTCGTCTGACATTTCGCCCCAACCAGAAGTATGCGCTCACCTGTCAGGAGTCATGTACTAGTGTTACAAGCTGAAATTGGACTGTTTTCGGAGTTGCTCATTAGTTGCATCGTCAAGATTGCTGGTGGCATTTGTGCCATACCACGACTGGCCGACCCGGCCTGCAGGACAGGATAGCTCATCTTTCCATGTGCACCCAGACCTTAGAGAATTAACACTACAGAATGTACTCCCTCCGTCCAGATATAAGGCGCAACCACCTTTGGTTCCAAAACCAAAATCGAGATATTTGCTATTATAGTGACTCCAAACATGATGCTTTGCTATTATGGGATTCCTAACATTTGCTTTGCTCTAATGACACCCGAAACAATTACACTTTGCAAAACATGACATTTGGTTACTTTCAATTCATTTGATAATATGAAATACATGTATTTCTCCATAATACATGTACTACCCTTTTGATCTACGTATACGTGATTCACGCGATCGAGAGACCGACGCCGCCGTCCGTCGTTCCTTCCCCACACGATCCAGAGACCGAACGCCGCCGCCCGTCATCGTCCCCTACGCGATCGAGAGAAGTACCGCCACCCCTCATCCCCTACAGCCACCACAGCCGCCCCTCATGGATGGTGAGGCACTGCTTGACGCGGTGGGCGACCCAGCCGATGGAGGTTCACAGCGGTGCTGATGGTCAAGACAAGTTGACGGCTGATGGTCCAAGACAATTTGATTTGGGTCATGTATATATATAAATATATCTCTGACCCACCTGTGCTGATCGCAGCAAATACTAGTTTGTTTGTTTTTTTGAAACCGCAAATACTAGTTATTTGATTAAAGCCTCCAGGATGATTGTGCGAAACTTGAATGCTTGGGTCCAGCGGCTCTTGTCCTGTGCGCATTCAAATATCTGATCTTGCGGGAAAGGCCAGGCAGGACGGCGAGGACTCCATTCAGACAACTAAATGGCGCACAAACAACAGCTAAGGGCAAAAACGTACACTTAGGCCAAAATACAGGTATTGGAGATATATTTGATATTAAAATGACCAAATGTCATGTTTTTGCAAAGTGTAATTGTTTCGGATGTCATTGGGAAGCAAAAACAAATGTTAGAATCCCATAATAAGAAAGCAAAGCACCATGTTTGAGTCCTATAATAGCAAATATCTCACCAAAATCACATATATTATTAACAAAAAGATAGAGTATTTCTATCGACCGACCAAAGCAAAACTTGTACACTAGAATTTCAAATGTTAACCTGATGTGCTGCAAGTTCAGAGACTTGCAGAGAACAAACAGGCCAGCAGTGACTAGTTCAATTCAGTAAGCTTGCGAATAGTTCGAGTCCTGCTCAAGATTACTGTATTTGCAGTTCAGTAAATAGGATATCTATTTCGCAAGACCATCCAGTTACCCAAATCCCATGACCTTGGGTGCCAAGCGCAGCAGCGGCTGGAGCGTGTCCGGCGAGAACTTGCGCGCGAACAGGCTGCAGATCCCGTCGCGGGCGCCGTTGTAGAAGCACCGGTTGCCGCCGTCCCTCCCTGATCTTGGTGATGAGCTCCTCCGTCACCCTCCGCGCCGTCGTGGGTGTGGGTGCATCCCCTGCGGCCGCTTCCAGTCCGCGTACGTGAGGCTCCGGTTGGCGTTCCGGGTCCACCCGAGCAGGTCGAGCAGCGTCGGGAGGTAGTGCTCGTCGGTGAGGCAGCGCCACCGGCCGACGCAGAAGTCGCGGAACATCTGGATGTAGGGCTCGTCGGCGACCACCTCGAGCGCCAGCGCCCGGTCCATCTCGAACCACTGCGCACCCTTGCGCCAGTGCTCGATCGTGATGTTGGTTTTCTCTGCGAAGAACCTGTCGTAGCGCTGCCGGCAGTCGCCGTTCCCGTAGCTGTCCACGAAGCTGGTGCTGGAGCCGGTGAGGAAGGCGTACACGGTGGTGAAGTTGTAGACGGGGATGCACGCCTCCGACAGCAGCACGAAGCGCTCGTTGCCGTCGTCCAGGAGCGCGCTCGCCAGCAGCCGGCTCTCTGCCTCCACCAGGTTCACGTGTCCCCATTTCGTTTCCTGCAGGAATAGCCAGCATGCATTTCCATGGTTGCGCTGGAACGAAGTTGCAGAGCATTTTGGCATTTTGCAGTGCTAGAATTATAATTCGGTTACCTTGCTTGGGATCATGCGGCCGTAGAACACGGAGTCCGGCGGCGGCGAGCCGGTGTAAGAGGGATCAGTGTGCACGTAGATGGAGTAGAGCTCGTGGTGCCCCGCGAAGAACTTCTCCCACAGAGGGCGTAGCGGCAGCTCCCCTCTCACCAGGAACAAGAAGGCAATCTTGGGCACACGGCGGTAAGGCGTGCGATGCGCCTTTGGCGCCATAGACGCCCTCCAGAACAGCTCCTCGTCGGTCATGTTGTGGATGACGCCGCTTGGCGCAAGCAAGTCCATCAGTCCCATTCGTAGGTTCTGTCGTGTTGGCAACGTCAATGGCGTTGCTGCTGCTGGTGGAGGTGGCGGCGGCGGCGGCATTGGAAAGGGCGGTGATGCGACAAAAGTGGTGTAGCTGTAGATGTTTGGAAACTTGGCTATGGACGCCATGCCTAGGACAAATCCCAAGGAGACGAAGAGAAACATATGAACCACATACAGGAGTTTCCCCACTGAGCGTGACGCCCGCGTGGGCTTGTTTGTGTCCTTCATTGCTTAGTCTCAAGCTAGCTAGCCAGTGGCATGAGCGTGAGAGAAATGCATGGAGCTGGTCAGCTGCTGCCTTGGTTATACTAGTGCTACTGCTGGTGAGATTGACTCGTTGTGCAAATTGGCATGGCTTGTTCGTGCAAAAGTTTGGAGTATTCAGTAAGCTATCTAGTATTACTGGGCAATATGAGTCATAGGTTCAACTCTCGCCCCTTTGCTTCCGGTAGTAGTGAAATATATAAATTGCATATTTGTCACTTTGTGAAATAAATTGTAAAAGAAATAAACATACGCCCTTGGTGATAGACCAGTACGCAGTATAATTGTGTGCACAAACAGGTTACCCTAGCCCTTAATTTGTCTCTTCTGCGTCGTATTATATTAGATGCATAATAAGTGCATCTCGATGGGTGACTATAAGTAATTATATATACCATTCCCTTGTAGATGCGTAAGAGAGACTTATTAATCAACTTTGACCTCGGGTCAAAAGTTTTTTTTTTGTATGTACGTAACAGGAGAGGTCAGAAGAAATTTCATCTAAAAAAGAGGCAACTGAAAACAATATAACTGTTACAAATAATTACTAATCAAATATAATCTCACCCTTGTAACCTCTAGGGGTTAATGTCCTCACGAACCTCTTGTAACACATCTAAAGGTAAATGCCCTTATGTCTCATTTGATGCTATGAAACCTCCATCTCTTTTTATGAAGCATTGTATATATATGAGAAGATCAATGGAATGACACCCCTTCACAATTCTCTTTTGTCTATTTCATTCACACTCTACCGAAACCTGCGTTATCAGTCCATGTCGCTCCGGCCCGGCCCGATCAAGGTATTCTTACGCCGCGATATGCGCTTCATTAACTCACGATCTTACAACTATCATGTTCCATTTTCATTTATGCACATGCTTGCGGTTCATTTCACATCCCAATATTCCAAGCGATCTCTCTGGATGATCGAAATGCTACCCTTTCAATGTCTGCCCACGTGGCGGAGGAGGAACTGTGTTCTTAGCGGCTGCGCCGCAAACCAACTGCCGGCACCACCATGTCACGTGCATGGATCCGCGTTGTGCAGGTCATCCCGCGCGGCGTACTCGAGGACTTCGCGGCAGAGGCGGGGACATCGCAACAATCGGCGCCGGTTGTGTTCTCGTGGGTATGTCCTCCCGCCGCGATTCCTAGAGTACGCCGCGCCAGATGACCTCGCACAACGTATCCATGCATGTGACATGGTGCCGGTGTCGGGTTAGGCGGCGCAACCGCTTGAGGAAATGTTTTCGCTCCGCCATGTGGGCTGCATTGCCGAGTAGCATTTTGATCATCCGTAGGAGATCGGTTTGGACATTGGGATGTGCGAAATGAAATCCGCAAGCATGTGCATAATAAAATGGAACATGATAGCTTGTAAGATCAGGTGAGCTAACGGCGACATTGGCGGCGACATACCTTGATCAGCTTGGGCTGGAGCAACGTGATTGATAACGTGTTTCGAAAGTAGCGTGGAGAATGAAAATAGACAAAAGAGAATTGTGAAGGGGTGCCATTCCATTGATCTTCTTCTCATATATATACAATGCTCTCCATAAAAGAGATGGAGGTTTCATAGCATCAAATGAGACATAAGGGCATTTACCCTTAGATGTTACAAGGAGGTTCATTAGAACATTAACCCCTAGAGGTTACAAGGGTGAGATTAATATTTGATTAATTATTTGTAACAATAACTAAACTCCAAGATGCTAGCTGAAAGATCAGGTTCATACTTAATGCAGTAATGCTCTATGGCAGTTAATTTAGATTCCTATCCAATGTTTTGCAGTTGTTTTTTTATATACATAATCTTCCAGAGAAGAGGAAACCAACATCAAGCGTTTTTTTTTTTTTTTCCGAAAGCGGGCGATGCCTGTATTTCATTAAGAGAAGTGGGAAAGTTTACATGACGTAGCACGTCACCATGGCGAGATGCCTAGGGGCACACTAGGTAAGCACACATTACAAAGATCACCTACTTCAACGGTGGTACAAGATGAGGTGTACTAACTGAGAAGAGAGTATTTGTAGGTCTCCCCCTAGAAAAGCGCCATCACAACCGCCCGCAGCCGTAGACTTCCACATCATTCAATGTAGAGCAACTCTACCAGATTCCCCATTTGTTGTTTGTCAATTGCCCTTGTTTGACAACTCCCAAATCCAAATGCCAAATCAAAAAGAGCTCATCTCCAACAGTTTGGCATAATTCACTTGCCAAATTTAGATCTAACTTACATCGGAACCCCGAGAGAGAAATAAAATTATGTTTATGTTCTTCTATCTCTTGAAAATTTACGCCGTGAACTCGAGGCGTAAAACAAAATTATGGTTATGCCCTTCCACCTTTCTAATACGCACGGATGCGCCGCGAATGCCAAACGCCAGAGAGCGCGATTTTTGCACGCACAGGGCCCGATTTGCCAACGCCACTAATTTGTCAACTCCAAATGCCAAACTATTGGAGGGAGTTTTTGAGCTTTTTGACAAAATTTGAGAATGCCAACTCCAAATGTCAAACTGTTGGAGTTGGCCTAAAATTTTGACGTACGAAACAAGAACACTATCATTAAGCTCAGTTAGCTCACTCATTGTAGCAATGTCTCATATGGAGAAATAAAGATCAACACCATTTCCATGAAAACGCAATGTTCTGCTGATAAACACTCAACAGATTTTCTAAGGATTACAATGGTCGTAGTAGCAATACTATGTTGATCATCTCACCCAAACCCCATAATCTTGAACAGCGGCTCAAGCGCATCATGTGCAAACTTGCGCGCGAACAAGTAGCAGGTTCCACTCGCCCCTGTCATTGTAGGTGCAGTTCCTGCCACTGCCGGCGCCTCCCCTGATCTTCCTGATCAGATCCTCTGTCACGTCATCTCTCCCGTACGTCTGTGGGTGAACTTCCCCAACCCTCCAGTCCTCGTACGTGAGTGTCCGATTGGCGTTGTGTCTCCATCCGATCAAGCTCAGCAGAGTTGGGATGTAGTGCTCCTCCATGAAGCAGCCTGGCTGACAGCGCAGTACTCACGGAACGCCGGGGAGGTAGGTGTCGTCGGAGACGACCTCAAGGGCCAGGGCACGGTCCATCTGAAACCATTGTTCGCCCTTGCGCCACTGCGCTAGGGTGATGTTGCTGTGTTCGGCGAAGAAGGGGTTGTACCGCACCTCGCTGTCGTGGTTCACGAAGCTGTCCACGAAGCTGGTGTTGGAGCCGGTGAGGACGGCGTGCACGGTGGGGAAGTCGTACAGGGGGATGCATGACTCCGAGAGCAGCACGAAGCGCTCGTTGCCGAGGTCTAGCAGGGCGTTTGCCAGGAGCCGACGCTCTGCCGCCACAATGGTCACATCCCCGGACGTCGTTTGCTGCATCCAACAAATATGTCGTTGCATTTCAGACATATGCAGGAGCTAAAAAAACATGCTGCTACTCTCAAGATTAGAACAATTAACAAAATAAGTGTAGATGAGAATGCTTGTTTCAATGGGAACAATAATCACAAGAAGAGAATAGATCATTTGCGGGTCATCAATCTGATGATCTGAAGGTTTTTCAATGCAGTGTTTAGCATTTTCTAGTCTCCCTATAATTAAAAGTTCAAGTACATCTCAACCAATAGATTATATACAGTTACAGATTTCTCTATCTTTTTAGTACCTGGCTTGATATTATGCGACCATGGAACACGGACTCCTCCGGAAGCGAACCAATGTTGGAAGGATCAGTGTGCACATAGATGGAGTACTTGCCATCGTGCCCGTTGAAGAACATCTCCCACAAAGGCCACAAAGGCAGCTTCCCTCTTGTCAGGAACAAGAAGGCGACCTTTGGCACGCCATGGTACGGCATGCTGCGGAGTTTCGGTGCCATGGATGCCCACCTGAACAGCTCCTCGTCCGTCATGTTGTGCATGGCGCTCTTTGGCACCAAGAAGCTCATCACCTCTGTCACTTGCAGTTGTAGTGATGGCGGTGGCGGTGGTATAGGCTGCAAGGGTGGAGATGGTGATGACACAGGCAGCTTTGGCAAAGGATTTTTAGCAGAGGGCATTGATGGAACGGAAGAGATGTAGAAGTTTGGGAAGTAGAGTCAGAGATCATGCCCATGACAAATCCTAAGGAGAAGACAAGAAGCATAGGCACCACATTGAGGACTTTCCGGCCTAAGCGAGACATCGGCATAGACTTGCTTGTGTTGCCCATGACTAGCACCAGGCATAGCATCAAGCTAGAAGCGCATGCATGAGAGAGAAATGCTGCTACCTTGGTTATATGATCGCTGGCTGATCTAACCATCCTTGAGGGTCCACGCATTGCAAGCAAGCACAACTTGTCCAAATTGACATTGCTTGTTCGTTCAAAAGTTCTATTTGAGTATTGACTAAGCAATTTTTTATGAGTAGGATATACCTCTGAAGCAATACTCTATGAGCCCTAGGTCTTGTCCTTTCCTTTCCTTCCGTTATTAGAAATCTTATAGAACATCTATTCATGTGTATGGATGATTCGAGGCAGAGTCCTCTTCGCTCTTCGGGCAGCCTTTTCTTTCTGTGGTTGTATTGGGTCGGTTTTGCGTGGTGCGCTTGTATAAGCGTCGCGTGCTCAGTCACCACGCTCGCTATGCTTCTAGCGTTGGCAGTGTGGTCTCGATTGTGAACGTTCCAAACTTCCTCTTAATAAAAAACGCTGACATGTTTTCGAAAATAGTGGTGACCCTATGGCATGTGGCCGGCCTTCTGGCCTTCCGTACGGACCCTCAAGGTTGGTGATGACTCGGCCGGTGTGGCTTGCTTGGGAAAAATTTCCATAGGACCATCCGGTGGGATGTCCGCCCATTCTTGACCGGTGGACCTTTTAATCTGACCGTGACACGCACCATTGCTTCTTAATTCTCTTCCCACGTGTCGTGATTTTGTTCGACGTCCATTACAGACAGTCCCATGGATATTTCCCCTACTTTACACGGTTGGGCGGGGCATAGGGCCACCGCCCTAGACGTGGCCCAAAATCCCCACGTATCCTTTTTTTAGACACAGTTCATATGACTAAGGACTCAGCCATAGCCCAGTAAAAGACACGTGCGGCCTGTGTCGTCCTTTTTCCGCTCGCTAAACTTGTAGAAGATACCAATTCGAGGCTGCGCTCGCACCAAGACGCCAAATTCTGAGTGTTAGACCATCCGCACTCACGCGTTTCTCTATTTGCGTCTTTAAAAGGAATATTATGTCTTGGTCATCGAGATTTTCTCTTTTATTATATCCAGTTTTACCGCATCCATACATACTCCATGTCCTTCTCTATCCCAACTACCCCATCATGTGGGGGCGACACGCCATATACACTTTTCACCATCTCTCCCCACCCACCTTCCCCCTCTTCCACCGCGAACCGTAGGCCAAGGCACCGCGCCGCCCGCCCCTCCACCTCCGTGGTGAGCAAGCACGTGGTCGCCCCATCCTCCACCTCCCGCCGACGAGCAAGCACGCGGGCCGCCGCTCTGTTCCATCGCCAGCGAGGACGCCAGTGGCGACGATGGGCGGCCGCGGACGACGCGATCGAAGCCGGAGACCGCTGGCGAATCGGGAGCGGCGAATCGGGCGGGGGTGTTCGATGTTCCCGGCCGCGGGCACATGAGCAGCCCCGTCCCGGCAGCAAGTGTGGACTCGCACCTGCTGAAATCTCATGTTTGGTTTTGGAAATTGATGACACACTTGTGGACTAATCCTTGCTCTAAGTGTATGACTTGAGATAGGATTAGAAGGATGACAAGGAGCATGATGATCATGAACATGGACAATGTCGGTGGACTTGATGGATCGTCAAGCTCGGGTGATCGGGCTTGAGAGGAACCCGGAGATCAAGGCAAAGGTATCCGATAGGGTTTTTCCTTTTAGTGATCAAGACACGATAGAGCGTGTGATCACATTATAGGATAGATAGCCGACTATCAAGAGGGAATGCCACGACAATCCTTTTGGTGAAGTGCTTCTAGGTCCAATTGACTTGTATATTGCATTTAGGACAATGAGAGCACTAACTTCGATCTTGCCTAACTTTTCGACGAGCTAACATGCATGATAACGTGATCATCTTGGACGGTTGGCAACCTATGGCAAGAGGCAAAGCAAGGTTGAAGCAAAGAGCAAAGAAAAAGATGAAGAAGCTGTTGTTCCAGCCGACCGACGCGACGAGGTGGTGACCGGACGCGACCGACCGGGTTCCCGGCCGCGCGGCGCGCAGAGCACCGCAGCGCCGACCGGATCGACGCGATGACCGAAGCACGACCGATGCTTCCGTGCTCGACCGATCCCCGCGATCGACGCTGCGGAGGAAGTCGCCACCGCGGGCCCATGCTTGTCGGTAGTGACCGGAAGCATCGACCGACGCTTTGACCGACCCGGCCGGTGGTTCCGGCCGGCAAGGCCCTGGCCACCCCAAGCAGAGAGCACATTTGATGGCCAACGGCTCTATTCTTTGAGGAGGCTATATATATGGGTTTGCCCGGTTTCATGGCTTCTCTCTTGCACATTTGAAGCTTCCAACTTGCTATTGAGCTTGTGAGACTCCTCTCCACTCATCTCCTCATCACTAAATCGGATTCTTGGTGAGATTGAGAGTGATAGAAGTGCATTGCTTGCATCGGTTGCATCTAGAGGCACTTCATCCTTGGAGAAGCCGCGAGATTCTTGTTTTTTTGGGAATTTGCCCGGTTCCCTAGCGGCTTGGAGCAAGAGGCGGTGTTGAGCTCGATTGGAGCTTGTTCGAGGCCACACCGGTGGTGATTGTGAGGGGTCGTTCCTTACCCCGCGGGAGATTCGAGAAAGGAGCACTAGTGGATTGCTCGTGGCTTGTTGGACCCTCTCTTGTGATCGCTTTGTTTGAGCTCCCATAGGGATTTGGCACCGCCATTAAGCTTAGCATACGCCGAAAGTGTGTCGCCACAACGGGACTTAGCGTGCCGACAAGCACGTGAACCTCGGTGAAAAATCATCGTGTCTATTGTCTTGAGTTCGTTGGAGATTTCTCATTGTACACGGTGATTGGCATCATCCTCTACACTCCGCGGTGGTATTGTATTCTAGCCTCTTTGCATTACTTTCTCTAGTAGACTTGTGTAGTTTTGCTTAGCCTGAGTAGCTTGTGTAGTTTGCTTAGTCTTGTTTAGCTCCTAGTGGTAATCTAGTTAGAATTGCTTGTTCACCTAGGAGTAAACTAGCAACATAGCCTTTGTGTGAATTAGAGACAATAGAATTGACTTGTGGCTTGCTTAGCTAATTGTGAAGCACCGCTATTTAGCTTCGCCATCTTATTATCTAATCCGTTTGTTTAGTGTTGTTGCAAGATTTTTTAATAGGCTATTCACCCCCCCTCTAGCCATTAGGACCTTTCACCGCAGACCGCCATCAAGCGTTTGCCGGTTGGCGCTATATGCAGACCCGGCCGCCCACAGCTGGGAATCCACCTCGCGGCACCTCGTCCCCGCCCATGTCCTCCTACTCCCCGAAGATAGCGCCCGACGACGTTTACACCTCATGAGCCGGCTCGGTAGGCGCCCACCTCACGCGGCGCCCGGTTGCCGCCGATGAGGCCTTCCCCGCTAGCCATCGCCAGGGGCCGCCCGCCACCGACGCCTTTTGATGCCAACTCCATCCCCTCCTCTCTTCATCTCTCCCCTCCTCTCTCTCTCACGGGCGCAAGACAAGCTGGCCTCCACGGGCGCTCCAAGATGCTCACCACCTCCCCGTGAATCGGGCGGAAGGGAGTGGCGTATGGTCGATATACCGCGACGCTCCCAAAGCACTTCCCACAAGGTTAATATTTACGGTATATGCTACAGTAGTAGCACATAGAGTCTCCCGTGCAAGTATAGGCTTAGTGCGTGTCGTGGCTTGTCATAGGCCACATGCCACACATCTATTAAATATTTTTTTGTATAAGCTAGCACAATAGCAAAGCGATAGCGTAAATGCACCATGGTCTTGTTCACTTGTTCTTCTTCCATTCCATTTGTTCAATACTTCAATCGGCGTTTTTTAATAGCAAGGTGTTCTTTTGACATGTTTCTATTCAGAATTTTGTACTCTTAGCAACGAAAAAACAAACTTTCAATTCTTTTCCTCTGCTTTTTATAAAATGTACTTGTATATTAATTAAGAAAAAAAGGAGCAATACAAATACGTATACACCGTAAAAAGATACGGAGGACAATTGTCCAAACCAACATGCAAGAAGGACCGCAAGAAAACCAAAGTTGCAACCGGTCCTTGGACCCACCCGCATGGAAACCACTAGAAACTTGACGCCAAAGGACGCCGCTCTAGATGCCGCCGTCGAACGTAAGGTCGAAAAGAAGTTCCACCACACGGTCGTTTTTGAGGTGGACCGTAGATGCTCATACGCACTAACGAAAGCGTAGTTGTTACCGAACGCCCATAGTTCAGTCCACCACCGCCGCGCGAGCATGATCCATCCTCATGTCTTCCACAACACCCGCAACATCCTCCGCACCCTTGAAAAACACAAAGCCGGTGACCCCTTCTCACGACGTGTCACAACCGCGTTGGGGAGGGGGCGGCGATGACGGTGCTTACGCATGCAATCGGGTGGCGGGCGCCGAGGGCGTGAAGCAAGAGCGAGGAATATTTTCTTTATATCCGCTTGTCCCTAAAATATTACATTCTCCTTATTTATATAGCCCTCCAATAGAACTTGTATCTCAAGCAATCTCTAAAGGTTTCCTTATATTTCTGGAATACCTTTTACAAGCAAACTCTTATTCTTTCCTAATAGAAAATTTCCTAGATTGGAATATCCCCTTCACACAAAAAGTCCTAATCCTAATTGGAAACGATGACGTGGACGATGGGAACAACAACGGCGGCAATAGCGCCAGATCCCTTCTTACGCAAGGCCGCCGCCCCTTCCTAGGTCGCCCCCGGCCTACCTGGCCACACCTAGCACCCTCTCTGTTGTGCTGTGACATCTCCCCCACCGTTCGACGAGGCGACGCATCCACGCGTTGGCCAACCCACCAGTTGGACGCGAAGGCTATGGATACCGGTGATGGTGTGACGTTTAGACCGTAGCGGAGTTGTAGTTGACCCATCCGCATTGGGGGACTCGTTGATGGTGAAGGCGTCACCGCCCAAGGCGAAATCAAAATTCAAGTCGCCGAGGTAGATGTTGAAGTTGTTGAAATCTCATGTTTGGTTTTGGAAATTGATGACACATTTGTGGAGTAATCCTTGCTCAAAGTGATGACTTGAGATAGGATTAGGTTGATGACAAGGAGCATGATGATCATGAACATGGACGATGATGATGGACATGATGGATCGCCAAGCTCGATGATCGGCTTGAGAGGAACCCGGGAGATCAAGGCAAAGGTATCTTGATAGGGTTTTCCTTTTAGTGATCAAGACACGATAGAGAGCGTGTGATCACATTATAGGATAGATAGCCGATATCAAGAGGGAATGCCGCGACAATCCTTTGGTGAAGTGCTTCTAGGTCCAATTGACTTGCATTTGCATTTAGGACAATGAGAGCACTAACTTCGATCTTGCCTAACTTATCGACGAGCTAACATGCATGATAACATGATCATCTTGACGTGTTGGCAACCCATGGCAAGAGGCGAAGCAAGGTTGAAGCAAAGAGCAAAGAAAAAGATGAAGACATGCTGGTTTTAGGGCTTACCGGACAAGACGCGGAGAAGTGACCGGACGCATCGACCGATGGCACCGGTGGTCGGGTCCGGTCAAAATAAAATAAAGCATGTTTTGACTTCGACCCGTGATTTCGACCGACGCTGACCAATCCGTGTCGACCGAACCCGATCGACGCGGAGGGAGGGTGCCAACCGGTGGGCCCGATGCTTGTCGGTAGATGACCGAAGCAAGGACCGGACACTTGACCGACCCGCTGGTGGTTCCTGGCCAAAAGGCGTCCGGCCACCATGCCAGAGAGCAAATTTTTTAGAGCAACGGCTCTATTTCGAGGGGAGCTCTATATATACTTGATGGCCGGTTCATGGAGTCCTCTCTTGCACATTTGAAGCTTCCAACTTGCTATTGAGCTTGTGAGACTCCTCTCCACTCATCTCTCCATCCATAATTCGTGATTCTTGGTGAGATTGAGAGTGATAGAAGTGCATTGCATCATCGGTTGCATCTAGAGGCACTTCATCCTTGGAGAAGCCACGGGATTCTTGTTTTCTTGGGAATTTGCCCGGTTCCCTAGCGGCTTGGAGCAAGAGGCGGTGTTGAGCTCGAAAGTGGAGCTTGTTCGAGGCCACACCGGTGGTGATTGTGAGGGGTCGTTCCTTACCCCCGCTGGAGATTCGCAAAAGGAGCACTAGTGGATTGCTCGCGGGCTTGTTGGACCCTCTCTTGTGATCGCTTGCTTGAGCTCCCATAGGGGATTTGGCACCCGCCATTGCTTAGCATACGCCAAGTGAGTGTGTCGCCACAACGGGACTTAGCGTGCCGGGCAAGCACGTGAACCCGGTGAAAAATCATCGTGTCACTTGTTCTTGCTCGTTGGAGATTTCCTGGTGATCACGGTGATTGGCTACAACCTCGACACTACACTGGTGGTATTGTATTCTAGCACCTCTTGCATTACTTTGGTAGTATATCTTGTTAGGGTGCTTAGTGTGAGTAGCTTGTTTAGTTAGCTTAGCTTTGTTAGCTCCTAGTGGTAGAATTAGTTAGTGTATCTTGTCCACCTAGGAGTAACTTAGCAACCTAGCTTTTGAGTGTGATTAGAGATCATAGAATTGCTAGGAGGCTTGCATAGCTAGCTTGAAGCATTTGCTTAATTGCTACGCCTGCCTTATTTACTAACCGCCTTGCTTAGTGTTGTTTGTAGAATTTTTAATAGGCTATTCACCCCCCCTCTAGCCATTAGGACCTTTCAAGTGGTATCAGAGCTGAGGCACCGTTTTTAGAAGGCTTAACATCCTACGGTGACAAAATGACAATGAATTTTCATGTCAACAACACCAAGAAGGCGCCACCTTTTGATGGCACCAACTTTGCCTATTGAAGGTGAAGATGACCGCACACCTCAAGTCAATCAATAGAGAAGTGTGGGTTGTGACCGAGAACAAGTTTGAGGTGGCAAAGCCAAATGAGCCAACCGCGGCCGAAGAGAAGAAACTATATGCCAATGATGTGGCCGTGAGTGCTTTCCATGAGGCATTCAATGATAGAGTGTTTGAGCAAGTCAAGTCACTCACCATTGCTCATGAGATTTGGAAGAAGCTAGAAGAGTGCTATGAGGGCACCCAAAGGCGCCAAGCAAGCAAAGGCCTATATCAAGCTTGAGCAATTCAATAGCTTCAAGATGGAAGAAGATGAGACCGTGTCGAAGATGTTTCACCGCATGCAAGTGTTGGTGAATGATCTCAATGCTCTAGGAGAAGAGATCAAGGACAAAACCTTCAACATGAAGTTCTTGAGGTGTTTGCCCGAAAGCGGTTTGGGATGTTCATCACCGTGCTAGTGAGGTCAAACTTGAAGGATTTGACTCCCAACCAATTGCTTGATGAGGTGATGACCGATGATTCTTATAGAGATGATAAGAAGAAGCAAGAACTCATCATCAACAAGGCAAACAAGAAGGTCAAGGAAGAAGAGAAGAAAGAGGACAAGAAGAGCTTGGCACTCAAGGCAAGCTCATCATCAAAGGCCAAGAAGAAAAAGGAAGAATCAAGTGATGAAGAGGATGGCACTTCTACAAGTGGAAGTGAAGTGGATGAGCAAATGGCACTCTTTGTGAAGAGATTGGGAAAGTTTGTGAAGAAGAACTACATCTCCAAGAACAAGAAGAAGCAACCATTCAAGAAGAAGACCAAGGATGGCAAGAATGAAGGCAACATAACATGCTTTTTGTTGCCATGATGATTGTCACTTGATTGCCGAGTGCCCATATGAAAGTGATGATGAGAAGGGCATCAAGAAAGCAAGAAAGAAGAATAATGCCAAGAATGAGAAGGAGAAGAAGCCCAAGAAGAAGAATGAGTCACATGTGGCTATGTGGGATAGTGATGGCTCATCCTCTTCAAGTGATGAAGAAGAGGAGAAGAAGAACAAGAAGAAGGGACAAGCTCACCTTGCTATGCATGACAAGATCTCCCTCTTCGACACTCCTTCCTCATGCTTCATGGCTAAGGCCACCAAGGTACAATCTATCACTAGTGATGATGATGATGATAGTGATAGTGATAGTGATGATGAGGAGCAAACACTCACTAGGGAGGAGTTGCAAAGCATGCTTGATGATTGCATTGTCATGTTCAAGCAAAGTAGGAAGGAATGCAAGGGCTTGCGTAAGGAAACAAAGAGCCTTAAGCAAGAACTTGATGAGCTTCGGGCATCTTATGAGAGTCTAGAGGTAGACCATAAGAAGCTTGAGAAATCTCATTCTAAGTTAGAGAAAGCTCATTCCTCTCTACTTGATGAGCACAAGTTGTGCTTAGTTGAAGATAAGGTTGATACATGCAATGCTAGCATCATGTGTGATATTCTTGTTGATGAATCAACCCCCAAGTGTGAGACCTCCACTAGCTCTATCACTAGCATATCCATCACTAGTGAAGATAATGACAACCCTATACTTATTCATGAGAATGCTTGTTTAAAAAGGGAAGTGAAGGAGCTCAATCACACCTTGGCTAAGGCTTATGGTGGTGAGGACCGCTGTTTATGTGCTTGGGTAGCCAAAGGGCATCCTTATACAAGGAGGGCTTAGGCTATATCCCCAAGAAAGGTAAGGCCGCCTATGTGACTCACAAAACTCGTTTTGTGAAGAGCAATGGTAGCTATTGCAAAGCTTGCAAGCAAGTTGGTCATGTAGAGCAAAAGTGCATGAACAAAAAAATCAATGTCTCTTCTATCAAGCTTGATAATTCATATATGCTTGTGAAGAAGAATAATGGTGTTCGTGCTAGGTACATTGGTACACCATGGATGGGCTCAAAGAAGAAAGCCATTTGGGTACCAAAGGCCTTGGTGACTAACCTTGAAGGACCCAAGCAACATTGGGTACCTAAGAAGAATTGATCTTATTTTGTAGGTCAATTATCGTGCCGGAGGAGAGCATTGGATAATGGATAGTGGGTGCACTCAACACATGACCGGGGATTCTCATATGTTCAAGTCTATTAGCATCAAGGGCATTGATGAATATGAGTCAATCACATTTGGCAATGACAAGAAAGGCAATGTGTTGGGGCTAGGCAAGATTGCTATCACTCAAGAGAAAAGCTTGTCAAAGGTGTTGCTAGTTGATCATCTTGATTACAACCTATTGTCGGTTTCTCAACTTTGTGATCATGGTTACAAATGTATATTCACAAGCCAAGAAGTTGAAGTGGTTAGTGGTGATGGTGCAAACATGATCTTCAAGGGATTTAGATATGGTGATCTCTACCTTGTTGACTTCAACTCAAAAGAAGCCAAGTTGACAACATGTTTACTCTCAAAGGCTAGCAAAGGGTGGTTGTGGCATAGAAGGCTTGGTCATGTTGGAATGAAACAATTGAACAAGTTGATGAAGCATGACTTGGTTAGAGGCTTGAATGATGTGAAGTTTGAGAAGGACAAACCTTGTGGAGCATGTCAAGCCGGCAAGCAACATGGCAATGCACATCCAACCAAGAGCACAATGAGCACTAGCAAGGCATTTGAGTTGCTACACATGGACTTGTTTGGGCCAACATCATACTCTAGCATTGGAGGCAACAAGTATGGTTTTGTCATAGTTGATGACTACACTAGATACACATGGGTGTTCTTTTTTGCATGACAAGAATGATGTGTTTGAGCTTTTCAAGACATTTGTCAAGAGGGTTCAAAATGAGTTTGAGACATCCATCAAGAAGATTTGGAGTGACAATGGAAGTGAATTCAAGAACACAAGAATTGAAGAGTTGTGTGATGAGCTTGGAATTGGACATCAATTCTCACCAACCTACACTCCTCAATCCAATGGTGTAGTTGAGAGGAAGAATAGAACCTTGATTGAAATGGCAAGATCAATGCTTAGTGAGTACAATGTTAGCCATTCCTTTTGGGCCGAAGCAATCAACACGGCTTGCTATTGTAGCAACCGACTCTATTGTCATGGAATGCTTGGGAAGACACCTTATGAGTTGCTCAATGGAAGGAAGCCCAACATTGATTACTTTAGAGTCTTTGGATGCAAATGCTACATTCTCAAGAAAGGCACAAGATTGGGCAAGTTTGACAAGAAATGTGATGAAGGGTTCCTAGTTGGATATTCAACCACAAGCAAAGCATATAGAGTATGGAACTTGGGTAGTGGCAAGCTTGAAGAAGTTCATGATGTTGAATTTGATGAAACCCAAGGCTCTCAAAATGAAGTTAAAAATCATGATGATGTGAGTGGTTCCAACTTGGAGAATGCAATGAGGAACATGGATATTGGTGACATTCGGCCAAGACAAGTGGAAGATGATGATGACACTCCATTGCCTACCACTACAATTGAGATCAATGCAAATGAAGCAAGCACTAGTGGTACTCAAGATGAAGATCAAGAGCAACAAGTGTAACAAGCTAGTCCAACTACTCATCCTAGTCATCAAGTGCAAGTGATGCAACCATCCAACATTGCAAGAGATCATCCAATTGATCAAATTGTCGGTGACATCAATAGTGGAGTGGTTACTAGAAGAAGGTTGGCATCCTTTTGTGCTCACCATGCCTATGTAGCACAAGAAGAACCTGAGAACATTGAAAATGCACTCAAGAAGGAAGATTGGATCAATGCCATGCATGAAGAGTTGAACAACTTCAAGAGAAATGATGTATGGGAATTGGTGGAAAGGCCAAAGGACTACAATGTGATAGGAACCAAGTGGGTCTTCAAGAACAAGCAAGATCAAGATGGAATTGTGGTTAGAAACAAGGCAAGGCTAGTAGCTCAAGGGTACACTCAAGTAGAGGGTCTTGACTTTGGAGAGACCTATGCACCGGTTGCTAGACTTGAAGCAATTAGAATCTTGCTTGCTTATGCATGTGCTCATGACATCAAGCTCTATCAAATGGATGTGAAGAGTGCATTCTTGAATGGTTTCATCAATGAGTTGGTGTATGTGGAACAACCACCGGGCTTTGAAGATGAAAAGTATCCCAACCATGTGTACAAGTTGAAGAAGGCTTTGTATGGATTGAAACAAGCACCTAGAGCATGGTATGAGAGGTTGAGAGATTTTCTCCTCTCTAAAGGGTTCAAGATGGGCAAGGTGGACACCACTCTCTTCACCAAGAAGATTGGCAAAGACTTGTTTGTGTTGCAAATCTATGTTGATGACATTATCTTTGGATCAACCAATCAAGAGTTTTGTGAAGAGTTTGCTAAGATGATGGCCAATGAGTTTGAAATGTCAATGCTTGGAGAGCTCATATTCTTTCTTGGACTTCAAATCAAGCAATTGAAGAATGGCACATTCATTAGTCAAGGCAAGTACATCAAGGATATGATCAAGAAGTTTGATCTTCAAGATGCCAAGTCAATGTCCACACCTATGGCAACCAATGGAAGCTTAGACCCCGATCCTAGTGGCAACATGGTTGAACAAAAAGAAGTATCGGTCCATGATTGGTAGTTTGCTCTATGCAACCGCATCAAGACCGACATTGCATTTAGTGTGGGCATGTGTGCTAGATATCAATCCGATCCTAGAGAAAGTCACCTCAAAGCAACAAAGAGAATTGTGAGGTACTTAAAGGGCACACAAGATGTTGGACTATGGTATCCAAAGGGATCCAAGTTTGATTTGATTGGATATTCGGATTCCGACTATGGAGGATGCAAGATCAATAGAATGAGCACAAGTGGCACATGTCAATTCCTTGGAAGGTCACTAGTATCATGGTCTTCAAAGAAGCAAAATAGTGTTGCTCTCTCAACCGCCGAAGCCGAATACATTAGTGCGGGAAGTTGTGTTGCACTCAATTGCTTTGGATGAGGTCAACATTGAAGGATTTTGGATTCAAATTTGACAAAGTTCCATTGTATTGTGACAATAAAAGTGCAAGAAAGATGACCCAAAATCCGGTTCAACATCCAAGAACAAAGCACATTGATATAAGGCACCACTTCATAAGAGATCATCAACAAAAGGGTGACATTTGTATCATGGGCATTGGCAATCAAGATCAACTAGCCGACATATTCACCAAGCCACTTGATGAGAAAAGATTTTGCATGCTAAAGGGAGAATTGAACATCATTGACTTCTTCAACTTGAGTTGATGCACCCCACTTATATGACATGCCTCTCCTTCGACAAACCCCAAGGTAAAAGTTGTTTGTCATGGCATTCATATGTTGCTAAGGACTTGTTAGTGCATCTAGACATCATGCATGTTAATAGGCTCATTCATGGAAAATAAAATGATTTCAATGTATGTGTGGCACCACTATTGCTTTGATTGGTTCTATGAACTAGTGGTGGCATATGACATGTTTATGTGCTTGCAATCCTAGTGTCAACTCTAGAAAATGCGCTATTGATGTGTATTCTAACATGGTGCAAGATAACCCTTATGTATATGAGGTGTGAAAAAGCTTGTCCTTGGTTCAAACTTGAATACATGGAAAGGCAAGTGATCTAGATGAGACCACATGTGATACTTTGATTGACTTGATTTCTCTCATTTACACCTTTTGGTGATTGTTGACAAAGGGGGAGAAATAAGTCACAAAGATGTTGGAAAGGATCACACAAATAGGGGAGCAAGCTCATAGACTATTTGTGCATTTGTATGTGCATGATCATAATGAAATGTTGCATTGGCAATCTAAATTCAATATACATGATTGCTTGGTGTATGCTAGTTTTTGAAAAATTGATTGGTGTTTGACCAACTAGCATGCATAGGATGTATCTAGACAAAGCTCACATTTTAGCCTATAATGTTGATCTCATGGGGTATGTTGAGTTTTGATGATTGTCTAGTTACATTGATGCTAAGGACTCCGATGGTTTCACGCTTCAAAGGTCCAATTCTAGAACCTTAGCATCTCTTTTTGGTATTAGTATCTCTCCCCAAGATTTCTATCCATACATATGTGCCAAATTGATCCAAACACATGGAAGCACATATGTAGGGGAGCTACTACTACCAAAAACCGAACCTTGAAATGTTTGTCCAATCCTTGATTCATGATCAAAATGCTATGGGCAAACAATTCAAGTTCAATTGAATTTTATTTCAAATCTTTGTGAGTTTGGTTGTCATCAATTACCAAAAAGGGGGAGATTGAAATCTCATGTTTGGTTTTGGAAATTGATGACACATTTGTGGACTAATCTTTGCTCTAAGTGATGACTTGAGATAGGATTAGGTTGATGACAAGGAGCATGATGATCATGAACATGGACAATGATGATGGACATGATGGATCGTCAAGCTCGATGATCGGCTTGAGAGGAACCCGGAGATCAAGGCAAAGGTATCTTGATAGGGTTTTTTCCTTTTAGTGATCAAGACACGATAGAGCGTGTGATCACATTATAGGATAGATAGCCGACTATCAAGAGGGAATGCCGCGACAATCCTTTGGTGAAGTGCTTCTAGGTCCAATTGACTTGCATTTGCATTTAGGACAATGAGAGCACTAACTTCGATCTTGCCTAACTTATCGACGAGCTAACATGCATGATAACGTGATCATCTTGACGTGTTGGCAACCCATGGCAAGAGGCTAAGCAAGTTTGAAGCAAAGAGCAAAGAAAAAAAAAGATGAAGACATTTGGAAAAAGGCGACCGGATGCACGGAGAAGTGACCGGACGCGACCGACCGGGTGGCACCGTGGTCGGGTCCGGTCAAAAATAATAGAAAGCATGTTTTGACCGGACCCGGGATTTCCGCCGACGCTTGACCGAAGCCGTGACCGACGCGCGGAGGAGGGTGCCGCCATGTGGCCCGACCCTTGTCGGTAGCGACGGAAATCGACGGACGCTTGACCGACCGACCGGGTGGTTCCGGCCGGTTGGTTCGGTGCCCGGCCACCCCGCCAGAGAGCAAATTTTTTTAGAGCAACGGCTCTATTTCGAGGGGAGCTCTATATATACTTGGATGGCCGGTTCATGGAGTCCTCTCTTGCACATTTGAAGCTTCCAACTTGTTATTGAGCTTGTGATACTCCTCTCCACTCATCTCTCCACCCATAATTCGTATTCTTGGTGAGATTGAGAGTGATAGAAGTGCATTGCATCATCGGTTGCATCTAGAGGCACTTCATCCTTGGAGAAGCCGCGGGATTCTTGTTTTCTTGGGAATTTGCCCGGTTCCCTAGCGGCTTGGAGCAAGAGGCGGTGTTGAGCTCGAGTGGAGCTTGTTCGAGGCCACACCGGTGGTGATTGTGAGGGGTCGTTCCTTACCCCGCGGGAGATTCGCGAAAGGAGCACTAGTGGATTGCTCGTGGCTTGTTGGACCCTCTCTTGTGATTGTTTGCTTGAGCTCCCATAGGGGATTTGGCACCGGCCATTAAGCTTAGCATACGTCAAGTGAGTGTGTCGCCACAACGGGGACTTAGCGTGCCGGCAAGCACGTGAACCTCGGTGAAAAATCATCGTGTCACTTGTTCTTGCTCGTTGGAGATTTCTTGGTGATCACGGTGATTGGCTACAACCTCGACCCTACACCGGTGGTATTGTATTCTAGCACCTCTTGCATTACTTTGGTAGTATATCTTGTTAGGGTGCTTAGTGTGAGTAGCTTGTTTAGTTAGCTTAGCTTTGTTAGCTCCTAGTGGTAGAATTAGTTAGTGTATCTTGTCCACCTAGGAGTAACTTAGCAACCTAGCTTTTGAGTGTGATTAGAGATCATAGAATTGCTAGAAGGCTTGCATAGCTAGCTTGAAGCATTTGCTTAATTGCTACGCCGTCTTATTTTCTAACCGCCTTGCTTAGTGTTGTTTGTAGAATTTTTAATAGGCTATTCACCCCCCCCCCCCTCTAGCCATTAGGACCTTTCAGTTGTAGCAGAACCCGGGGGGCACAAACGGCCGAGCGACCCGTGCAGCTTCCATGGTGGCGCTAGTCATGATGCCTCATAGGTAGAGTGTCTGCTGGGAGACTGGTGGTCTTGGGATGGAGTAGACTGTGGGGACATGTACCTGTGCATGTGTCCGCCGCGTAAGACGCGGACGGGTTGACGAAACTGGTGTCGAGGTGAAGCGCTGTAAGCGGCCGTAGAGAAGGTCGCTGGTGGTTTGCACAATTGGCCCGACCGAAAGTGGTCCAGCGCCCGAGGAGTCGACCGTCACATTGTCAACGTGGATGAATTCTTGCCCATTGTCGTCGAAGAGTAGCATCGTGACGCCATCCATCATGACGTTCGGGCGCACCCCCATGAGCAAGATGCTTGTTTAGGAAGGCCTGCTGAGCTAGTTCTATCGTCGGGAGGTAGAAGCCCATTGCCAGACTGTGTACGGGAACTCCTTGCTGCAATAGGAGGTCCTGTAGCAGGGTCGAGGCTGCCGGAACATAGTAGTGATGGAAGTACGTCACGATGCCGTTGTACATGGTCCATTCTCGTGTCGTCACCGAGCTTAATGGCAGCTGCTATGACTGCGAGCGCCTGGTTCGTCGTATTTCTCAAACGTAGTTCGGCGAGAAGGTCTAGTGCCACCTTGTCATCGATGGCATCCATGGTCCAGGCTAGGAGCGGCAGCCCTCTAGGTGCCCTAGCCTTTGGCGGGGTGGTGTCGGTGTCACTAGCAATGTCGCCGTCAACGCCATCACGCACCACGTTTGCGTGTGGGCGGCGTAAGCCCTGCGGCGTTGCATCGGGCACGCGATCCCGATAGCCTCGTGCATCGTGCGTGATTCCACCGATTGGAGTGCTTCCCGGAGAGGATCGCGGAGCCCACCGACAAAGAGGTGGACGCGGTGGTGCAGGCTCGGAAGGTCCATGCGTGTAGCATAAGCCTCGAAGGTGTCGATGTAATCGTTCAAGTTGCCCTCTTGCCGTGGGGGTGCCAGATCACCCCTCGTGTCATTGTCAATGGGTCGTCCGAAGTCACACCTGAGGTAGCACGTGAAATCATCCCACTCCACCAACGGTCTACCCTAGATAGCCTGTTGAACCAGAGCTTTGCGGCACCTATTAGATGGAAAGCAACATACCGGGCGTGGAACTCTGGGTCAACGTCCTTCTGCATCTCGAAGAGCATCTCCATCTTGTTGAGCCAGAGGTTAGGGTCGATGTCGCCGTCGAGGTCGGTACATCCAAGCATACCGCAAATTGTGGAGGGAGCAGGGTCACCATTGGGGTACGGGGTTGGTGGACCGACGATCTGGGGCTAGGAATCGCCGGTGGCGCCACGAGCGCCTCCTCCACGTTGTTGTCCTCTTCCGGGCCGGAGGATGGTGAGGCCGGTGTCGTCGCCGCTGGCATCGTCGAGGACGAGGGCAGTGCCCATGGCGCCTGGGGATGCCCCCCCGGCTAGCGGCGGCGGCCATGGCCGGGCTGTCCTCGGTCGTAGTCGTGGAGCTGAGTGGTGGAAGGAGGAGCTTGGCGTTGGCATGGTCGTTCTCCATGAGGTGAAGGCGGGCTTCAATCTCGTCGAAGCATCGGTCGATCTTCTCAAAGTTGTCGCCGAGGAGACGCTTGAGAGCCATGAAGAAGTCGTGCATCTCGGAAGCCATCGGTGGTGGGAATTTTGATCGGGTCTCCGGATACCACGTGTCACACCCGCCTTTGGGGAGGGGCGGCAATGACGGTGCCGGCAGCGCAAGACGGGCGGTTGGTGTGGCGGTTGGGGGGGTGGCGCTGCCCTAGGGCGGGAGGCGCGAGCACACGTGTGGGGTGGGGCGGCGGCACTGGGGGTTAGGGAGCAAGAGCGGGGAATATTTTCTTTATTTGCTTGTCTATAAAAGATTACATCCTCCTTGTTTATATAGTCCTTCTATAAAGACTTGTATCTCAAGCAATCTCTAAAGGTTTTCTTATATTTCTAGAATGCCTTTTACAAGCAAACTCTTATTCTTTCCTAATAGGAGATTTTCTTGTAGATTGGAATATCCCCTTCACAAAAAAGTCCTAATCCTAATTGGAAACGATGACGTGGGACGATGGGAACGGCGGCGGCGGCGGTAGCGCCTACCCCTCCTTGGGCATCTTGGCGCCGCCCCTCCTAGGTCGGGCCTAGCCGGCCAGGCCAAGCCTAGCCCCCTCTGGGCCGAGCCGGTCCTATGCTGTGACACCAGGAGACGAAAATCCACTGCTGGCCAACTCTTGTACACGAGCCGACCAAGTCGAACTCCACCTCCACGTGCTCGTCGACGGTGCCGGAACAGGGTACCACCAAGGCTGGGAGAAGCACAAGAAGACCTTATTCCATGATGACGCCGCCGCTGCCGCCACCTCGACGCCGTCATCGGATACCAAAACCTAGACCTATTAGGACTACCACCACCGACCGGGGAAAGGTCAGCGGTCTCCGCCACCTTGCACAGCCCAAAGGGTCACCGGAGGCGAGGGAGATTGCCGCCGCCCCCGGCGGCGACCGGTCCGCTTGCTTTCGCCTCTATAAGTTAAAACCTAGATTGATATCAGTGGCATCAGGGGAGTTGGGTACTCATCTTTTCCTCTGCTTGGTAGTATGGAATTTTGACGATCTTTTAATTAGGTATATGTTGTGCCGTTCAATGTGTTTACCAAACTTATCGGGAAGCGAGAATTACTTTTTTTTAAGACACATGGAGTACTCGGCTATCGCTCGCCAAACCAGGCGTTCAGCGCGCGTTCCGACCCGTTTCTGCAGCTACACGTTAGAAGAAGCTTCAAAAATTTATTCTAGTACAGGTGACTGGTGTTTATAGATGACACTCGTACAGTAATGATAACTAGCAGCCACAGCAATATACAATCTGGATCTCTTCTCACCCGAACCCCATGACCTTGGCCGCCAACTGGAGCAGTGGCTGGAGCGTGTCCGGCGTGAACTTGCGCGCGAACAGGAAGCAGACGCCGCTGGCCCCGTCGTGGCTCGCGCTGCAGTTCGTGCCGGAGCGGGAGCGCGCGCCACCCCTGATCTCGTCGATCAGCTCCGCCGTCACCTCCTCCCCGCCGTGCTTGTGCGGGTGGAACAACCCATCCCGGCGCTTCCAGTCCGTGAACGTGAGCGTCCGGTTGGCGTTCCGCGGCCACCGCATCACGGTCAGCAGCGTCGGCATGTAGTGCTCCCCATGAGGCAGGCACGCTTTACCGCGCAGCGCTCGCGGAACGTGGGGAAGTAGGTGCCGTCGGAGACCACCTCCAGCGCCAACGCGCGGTCCATCTCGAACCACTCCTCGCCCTTGCGCCACTGCGCCACGGTGATGTTGTTGCGCTCCGCGAACAGGTCGTCGTAGCGCGACGGGGTGACGACCACCTCCACGAAGCTGGTGGTGGTGCCGGTCAGACGGCGTACACGGTGCTGAAGTTGTACAGCGGGATGCACGACTCGGAGAGCAGCGCGAACCGCTCGTTGCCGAGGTCCAGGAGCGCGTTCGCCAGCAGCCGGCGATGCGCGGCTATCAGAGACGCGTCTCCCCACTTCGCTTTCTGCATTTTTGTAAATATACAGTCAGCTGTATACAGTGGTAGTTACCTTCAAACTAAAAGAGTAAAAAGTTGTGCTGCAGCTAGTCTCTAAGCTAATACGAACTGTCAGAAAACTAAAGTTCTCCTTTTTGTTTTGCCAATGCGTGCAGTCCATCATTTTCCTTTTTCAGAATTCAGATTGCTCTGTTGTTACCTACTTACCTGGCTTGGGATCATGCGACCGTAGAAGACAGAGTCCTCCGGCGGCGAGCCGGTGTAGGAAGGATCGGTGTGCACGTAAATGGAGTACAACCCTTGGTGCCCCGCGAAGAACTTCTCCCACAACGGCCGCAGCGGCAGGTCCCTCTCGCCAGGAACAGGAAGGCGACCTTGGGCGCGCGGTGGTACGGCGTGCTGCGGACTCTGGGCGTCATGGACGCCCACCACAGCAGCTCCTCGTCGGTCATGTTGTGCATGACGCTAGGAGGCTCCAGGAAACGTGCCACCCCACTTGTGGGTTTTGTGGTGGCAGCGGTGGCGGAGGTGGCGACGGAGAGAGCGATGGCGCGACTGATGAGAGGTAGAATTCGAAGTTTGGGAACTTGGAGTTGGAGGTCATGCCGAGCACAAATCCCAAGGAGAAGAGAACCACAGGCGCCACTTTGAGGAGCTTCCCGCCTATGTTAGAGCGAGACACGGCCATGGCTTTGTTTTCGCGTCGTTCATGGCTCGGTCTCAAGGTCGCAGCACAGGGATGAGCTCAGCAGCCTTAATTGGTAATGCACTAAGCAGCCACATATTATGGAATAATAATCTTATGGGATATATTATGTCCATAGGAGTAATCTATTAGATTAAAATATTACCCACCAGCTATAGCTGAAATATTATGGAATATATCTATATGGTAGTCCATATTAAAAGCTACCCATAATCTTATGGGCTACCCATAAGCAATAAAAAATACTTAATTCATTCCAAATTATAAGACCTTTGACTTTTTTTTTACACCAAGTTTAACCACTAGCCTTATTCAAAAAATTTTATGCAAAATATCATTTTTTTTGTCATGGCTTGGTTTATTAATAAAATTTTTTAATAATGACTTAAATTTTACTAAGTTTGCATGATTTTTTTGAATAAAATGAGTGCTCAAATTTGAAATAAAAAGGTCAAACGTCTTATAATTTGGGATGGAGGGAGTGGTTTCTCTCACTCATTCTCTCCTCCTGATTCCTGCATAATGGTTGGGTGTATGAATTTTTTTATTTTTATATAGGCCCCCACCTTATGGGCTACACATTATGTAAGGGGAAATAGTAATAGACTGTTGATGCTTATTAAGTTCTTATGGTTCATTTTTGCCACGCACTCCCACAGGTCCGCTTTGCTTGCTCTGCAAAAAAGTTCAGTTGGGTTCACTGTCAGTAGGAGCTGTGTTGGCAGCAATCTATGGATCGCACGTTGATCCTTTGCTTCCGCTATGAATTATATAGCCGCATAAACGCCTTGTTCAGCTATGGTTACTGCGATACCATAGTTGATGTGCTCGTTAGAGAGGAACAAATAGCGATCCATTTGGACTCTGTTAATATTCAGCTGAAACGGCACTTGTTGTTTAAAATCTCATCCAATTGCATTGGTGAGAGTATTCCGCAATAATTTCCAGAGTGGGTAAAGGCAGAACAACAACTAAAGAGTGGCAACAAAGCAAACTTTATTAGGAGTGACAAGGATAAGCCGTAAGCGTAGGAGAGACAGCAGGCATAGCTTGTCATGCCTGTTACTAGTTTTTTTTATGCTAACTGGGTCAACATATTCTCTATAGATAGAGTAACGGCATGAGACAGGAGATGCTCACTTTCATGTTTGATTTGCCTCTTCCGTCTGCAAAGGTTATCAACCTGTCTACCTCCTAGTCTATTGTGAGCCGTAAGATTGTGCAGATACTAACAGATTTGACCTCGTAGGCCCTTAGTTACAGTGTTGCCCCTTACTTGCCCCTGTTTTTGTTGAGGCAACTGCTTTCAGGGATTATAGGATCTTGAAATCCTAATAACTCAGATCCTAATACCTCACTTTCCATGCTCCTAGTCTGGATAGTTTTCTTGTATATAGATGTGGCAATCACGGCCACTGTAGAATAAGAGTTTTGGCAATTCACCTTTCGACTCAACATACCGGTAGCAGAATCTTGGGAATAATAATGTGCATGTAGCTGGAAAATTATTGACCGAGAGAGAATCTATCATAGCTTGCAATAGTTCCTTCTGAGAGCACAAGCGATTGCAAGACCACCAGCAAGGGCACTTGCCGCAAGGATAGCTGGGGAGCTCCTGGAATGCACATATGCCACCGCCCAACGGAATATGAAATGCACTCCACAGCTTTCCTTAAAAGTTTTCCAATGAGAAGTCCTGCATATATCAGAGTTGTTAATCTTGCTATTTCGGCAGTGCCTTGGTGGACAATCTAAATATTCATCTGATTATTACAAGATTTTGTTCCCCTTCATTAAATTGTTCAGTGTTATGCACAAAATAAAACAAAAAATGGTGAACAGAGCAGCTTAAATGCAATCAAAACACGGAATGTGAAGATCCTTTTTCCAATACTTGCCATCAAACTTTAGAGACAAAATCATCACAACTTCGTCTGAACATTTCCAAAGAGAAATCCTGCATGATAATCCCCAAAATATTTGATTAAACTAAGTAGTCCAGCATGATAACCCCCAAAATATTTGATTAAACTAAGTAATTGGCAGTATGACTGAAAATCAGTTCTAGCAACAAGACAGAGGTCAAATGAGGAGAAAAGAAAAAACTTGTTCTGGAGGGAAAAACCTCCCGAAACATTACAGTTAAGGTAGAAATTTCCTCAAACTGTAGGGTCAAGAAAAGGCTCGAAAGGTGGCTGCACAGCCGCATAGGGACATGCCTGCATCACGTGTATCTCTGCACAGTTACACAGTGAGGGGCCCTTTTTTTGTGTGTGCAAGCCTGGGCTTGAAACCTCACCAGCAGCCTCCCAACTAGAGGTCCTACCACCGCGCTATCACTATGTTTGTCAGGTCAAATGAGGAAAAACATAACTCCACAAATCATCTAATGGAAGCTAGCACAAACTTATACTATTAAGGCCAGCCACATCCGTACACTCAATGGTGTTTCCAATTATACCCTTTTAAATGAAAATCCAGATGGGATCCTCTCCCAACATAGTTACACTTCAAAAAAAAAAAAAAAAAAAAAAAAAAAAACTTGTGAAAAATGGGTCATTACAATTTTAATGTGGCAAAATACAAACCAAGCTCTAGCCCAATCATGTGGATATAATCATCTAAATCAGCAATGGTTGGGAGTAAAAATTATCTATTTGACTAAATGAATTCTGCAGTACTTTCCCTACACTATATCGATCATTTACACTTTTACCATATCAAATATAACAGATTATTCATAAATCTGGAATAATCTTTATCTTCTTTAATACAGGGAAAGGTGTATCTCAGAGGATGGTAATATTTCTAATACTCACCTTGGGCAATTTATGTAGGGAGTTCAGATGATCAACATGAAGGCGAACATTGAAAGAAGCAGGAATCCATAACTTCCTGTCGACATCACTGTAAGTCTTGGAAACTATATCAAACAAAGTTTGGGCCCCATTCTCTATGGATTGCAGAATGGATGCTTCTCTAGCCCTTCGATTCCTGGGTAAACACAGACTGGATCAGAATGTGTACAGTCTTGAAAAAGGCATATTGTTTTTTAAATGAAAATCCCTTAATATAGGGTAAGAAGTAAGCAGGCTACATTTGAATTGGATATGGGAAAAAAATTCAAAAGCAAATAAGAAGAACAGAACTTGTAATATGTGCATATAGCCTGTAGAACATGATCCAATGAAGCCAGGGAGTGATAAAGTTTCTTATTTCTTAAAAAAATTGTATAAAGAAATGATTAGTTCTCCATGCCTGAGGTATCCACAAAGCATATACTTGGGCCATAGGTTGATCCTTCCATGCATTGGAATTAATACATGTGGTGACAAGTCCAAGAATTTGTATGTAGTTTCAAAATAATCCTGCACATTCAAATCAAACCATTCTGAGCACTATTCAGTATGTTCTGGAGGGAAGAGTGCACATGAAGGAAGAATGGGGGCACATATTCCATTCAGCTGCACAGAGTGCAGTGATGCCACATTGCTATTTTAACCTTCCAGGTTACAAAAAAAGTACCATTACCTTCATGTTGCCACCACTTCTACTGTCCAAAGTTGCACTTCCATGCCTGCAAATGGGTAAAAAAAACATCTTTTAAGAACTGCACATGCGTGATGCATTTAAGTTTAGAGTACATAGCATACTAATGTTGACTCTACTACTTCGTTTTAAAGATTAGTTATGTTCCTTTTGGCCATGTTTTAATCTAGAACCATTTAATGATGGTGTTTCAGGAAACAAAAACAAAATGCAATATTGCTTGCAATAGCAAAGGACGATAAATCAAGTCAACTTGCATCTTAAAACACAGCTATTTAGGTTCCAAATAGACAAAAAAGAAAAACAGGCATATTTCATTCCTACAAAATTCCAGCACTTCCAAATGTCCACAAAGGTTTGATTCGTTTCTCTTTTTAATAAACTTTAGTTCAGGATGAAAAAAAGTCAAGAAATGTGTAAATTTACTGCAGGGTGGTGTGCATATATGTACTGTGCATGAGAATTGTCACTGTGATCTTTAAATAGGAATGGCACATGAGTATTTGGCTAACAAGTTAACATTTTAAAGGTGATGTCATAATTATAGTTGAATTCACACTTAAAGATCATATATCATCTCCCTAAGCTACCAATAATAATCTGAACAGTGCTTACCCTACACAATGATCTCCAACAACCAATGTATTGGTATTTACATGGAGAAGCCCCATATGACCATCTGTATGACCCTAGAATTCAAATACGGTGAGGAATTAAGAACAAATAAATACACAGAAATATAATATACAAGCAATGCATCACTTTAGTATTGATCAAATAAAAACAAACTAGAGTTGTATACATTGGTCTAATTAACAAAAGGGGAAAAATATCCAGAAAGTGTAAAGTTGAGTAAAATTTCCGAAGTATTCTTTATAGAAAAGACAATTAATAATCGATATTTGGAGTTAAGATCACATCAGGAAATGGACCCAGAATCTGAAATAAAACAAGATACATTTCTCTTATGTCATAGTTCAGGTATCCCCTTGTTTTGATAATATATTTGCCTCTGAAGTCTGAACAACTGCAATACAAAATGTTTAGTAGCAACCAAACACTATAAATGTATTACTATCAACTTCTACATACTATTTTTATAGGTTGATGTTCTTGATTTGGCCCTAAATAGACCTAGTAGCTAGGAAAATAAGTTAAATACTTCAGAAACTTTGTAATTATTGGACCATTTGAATGCATTATCATGTGTTAAGAGCTCAACAGAAGAAAGTTCTTCTTACCAGCAAGTATGGTATATAACAAATTGTAAGCAAAAACACAAATGGGAGAAAAATTAGCCAAGAGCATTATACTCACTGGTGCAAAAACAACTTGAAGTTCTTGATCACCTATGCATATCTTTTCACCACCAGTTACTGAAGTGTAGTCAATCTGCCAATTTCCTATACATGGCATCATGCACATTAAGATGAACGAAACATGGGCATCAGGGCATGGATAACATAAACAAACAGAGAAAAAAGAATATCGTATGAGCTAAATCACACACATGCGGTGCAGCACAGCTTAAGTTAGGGAAATGACAATAATAGTCTAAAATGATTGTGTGATACACTAGATTATTAAGAGTCTATGATCATTTAGGAAAACCCTGAAATGCAGGAGACCTATCTGGCTGAGGACAAAGGATCTGTAATCCAACCTTACGCAGATGTAGCAAAAACTAAGTTGATTTCCCAATATTCACAGCCAGGTGACCAGGCCTAAATATGGTAATCTAAGGAGATGTGGAAGGTATAAAGAGAGAAGTGCCAGATTGGTAGTTGGGTTCAGACTTCAGAGTAATAAAACTTGACAGATACTTCCTCGTTTATTCAAGTATCATGCTTAACAAATTTCAGAACCTCAGAAATAAGGAGATGAACACATTTCTGCCATGATGATGACAAGTTTTACAATATTGGCAAAAGAAATCGAATGTGTAGGTTATCACCTTTCCCAATGCGATCCATTGTACTTTGGTGTGTCAGAAGAACAGCATCAGGATTGCATCTCTGAACGACTGAAAGACCTACAATTTTGAACCAAATGGATTCAGTTTGTTTATGATGCATAGCATAGATAGACCTGACAGTAATTGACTACAGAAGGTACTATAGCATGATTACATTTCACCACCTCGATTTGATACACCCGGATACGGTCTTAATTAGAACAAAATTGGAATATTAAAGAGCAAACAAAATGTTCAATAAATATTTTTCATCGTACCCTCAATGTGATCATGATGATGGTGTGTAACAAGAACTAGTAACCTTCTTGGAAGGGAATTGACAAAATCTGCAAGCTGAATATGATAAGAATGTAATTAGACAATAGAATGGAAGAACCAGTACATGCAAAAGGACGGCTTCTACTCAGAGTAAACATTCTAATAAACAAACCATGGTGTCTGCAGGTCTGCATACAGTGTTATTCTACAGAAACAATTGGAACATTTTGAAAAGGTAATATTTTATCAAGAAGTCTCATAATGATTCTGTCCCTGGTGTCATCCTTTTGTATTTTTTTGCTACTTCTACTATGCTGTGATATCTACAGTAATAATCAGGCACTAATCCTTTCCTCATAAAGCTACGGGCAAATCTTGAGGCCTCAAGGAAATAAGGGCGCATGAAGAAGACTGTCAGTACTCAGTAATATAGGTCTAGCATGTAAGGAACTGCAGCAAATAAATACGGGAAGACACCTTCTGAAATTCTACAATCCAATTAAAACAAACAAATCTAAGGTGGGAAATGCACTTCATAAGACAGTGATGTTAAAGATACTTACATGTATGCACATTGGTTTTTCTAAACACACTCTAATGAATTTTTCTCTTACCTCTGCATGAACATGAGAGCTGCATCCAGGATCTATAAGCAGAGCTTCCCCCGAAGCAAAAAATTCAGAACATGTAGATCCACCAGCACCATTGGTTGATCGTACAACCACAAGATTAGTTGTACGGAATGGCGCCAGTGTCCTACTCTTCATAGGTACAAGTGTTATTCCAGGTGGGTATTCCTATTGAACAATGCATTTCAGGACTGGGAAACTATCTCTCACTATACGGCATGAACTATGGGGGGAAAGGGTGATACCTGGAAGGGCAATGCAGGAGAAGCTGTGCGGTTTGATGACAGCTCCGAATTCAAAAGTCCAATATATGCATACTGCCCTATGCGTTCATTACCTGGCTTCGCTTCCGAAAGCAACATCAATGCACACTCCTTGGACATCCATTTACATGACTCTGCCATGGGAAACAAATGATGGTCAAGCAATTCCCTACTCACAAACACTAAAACATTGAGCATCTGACCTTGTAGAGCATCAATTTCGACTCAAGAGATCCGATGATGTACACCGTGTTAATGCCAGCATCCGGGCCAAACTCTGCTTCCTCCACATACTTGAGGAGCCTCCACTCTCCACGCATCCCATCCGGCAAGCCGAATTGGTCAAAAATCTACGATAAGCCATCAATTAGAAGTTTAGAACAAAGTTTGCCGAAATTGAGCTGCCAAAGAAATTACAGGTCGAAATCGAGGAGCCGCTTTGAGAACTAGTTTGCTGTTGCTAAAAACTAGAAGCCACGGGTAACAACTGCAGCAGAGCGTAAAATTTTGCTCTGTAACTCGGCTAATGGGTAGGTCACCTGATCAAGGGCGGCGGACACGTCGAGGCGCGAGAGGTCGAGGCGGCCAGCGACAGAGTCCGCGCCGCCGATGGCCACCTCCGACCGGGGTGCCCCCGCGAGTGGCGCGAGGGGCGCGGACGGGAGGTCGTAGAGATCGCTGTCGACGAAGCGCCGGTAGTCATCTTCCTCATCGGGTGGGGATGGCGGGCGCGGCTGCCGGACGACGAGGAACTCGCCGGTCGAGGGGACCGTGATCGCCGCCGCGAGCCTGTAGGAGGGGGAGCCCATCTTCTCGTCGCCGCGCTGCTGTGAAGTGATTGCTGGTAGTTGGTTGTTGGGACTAGCGGCCGGGTGTTTACAGGAGACTAGGCGAGCCCGAGCTCCCTAGCTTCATCCGCGCAGGCAGGCGGGGCGAGCTGAGCTATGGCAGCAGACAGCAACCTGCACGCCTGGCTGGCGCGTTCCGTGCTTGGGAGTAAACGGACTGGGTCCACTGGGCCACAAGTCACATGGATACGGCAAAATTCCATCGACAGGAAACGCAGTGAGATACCAATCACAATTCGCAATATGGATCCAGATGAAGAGCGAGCGGGACTTTCTACCATTTTTTTTTATTTAAAAAGAAGCATTCTATTTTCAGGAGACAAGAGTTCACCTATACACGAGAAACGACGAAATTGGAGAACAAAAAACGAAAAACTTATCTCCAGAAACATCGACGGGTTCATTGTTTCTGAATTCTGATTGATGACAGGGGAGCAGGAGATGAGGGGAAGCAAAGCTAAACTACTGCTCGAACACATCCCCTCACTGCACACACAAGTCACCTACGATTGGCACTGTTGCCATTCGCTTATTTCTGAAACTACATGAAACTGGAAAGTGTCTCCAGGTCCAAGGATTCTCGGTTGTGTCCTTGGCTGTCAATCACCAAAACGGCACAGCAGCATGACTAGCAGAAGCACATCATTCTGCTACACTTAGTTCCCGTTCAATCTCTTCGAGTGATCGCCCCTTGGTCTCGACCACATTCCCAGCTATGTAAAGAACTCCAAGGGCGCACACTGATGCAAATCCCAAATATACATTGCTGATCCCGAACTTGTTGACGACACTCAAGAAATACAGGCCAATAAAGAAATTGCATACCTGAAGAAAGAAGAAGAAAAACAGGTTAAGGACTCAACGGTATAGCCAAGGAAGGAATAAAATATTTTTTAACAGAGCGAATTGCTGAAGCTTTTACTAGTAATGCCTTCAAAATTCAAACTAAACCTATCTACCAGAGCAATCGATATTAATCAAGGACAATAAGAAAACAAGCTTAACATGCCCAAACATTCGATCCATCTTTATTCCACAGAGCAATTATCTTACCTTGTATTTTGCAAAATCATGTGTCACAAATTATGTAGTGGCATAAGAAAAACAAAGCAAGATATACCACAATGAATAAAACAGAATGTGATTGCTTGGGACTCAATACAATTATATACAGTTGGTACATTAGCGTATTTTTGTATGAACAGTCGTGACTCACCCAGTGCATGCCTAGAGATAATGCAACAGCCTTGGCCCTTATTCTGGAGGCAAATATTTCAGGAAGAAGTAGGGCTGGAACAGGACCAGCTCCTAGAGCAAACGACAGCACATACCTGCACAAAATCATACTCCAGTTATGTCAAACATTCAAGTTATACACAATAGAATCAGCAAAGACCAAACAAGATGAATCATTAACAACTTACAGAACAGTGCCAACAACAGCAAGAGTACCAGAATAAGGTGCCAGAGCTTTCCAGGTGAAGGACAATGCTAGGAGTAGCATTGAAGCACCCTTTCAAGGGAGAAAAAAAAAATGAATATGAACCCTCCATTTGCTGATTGAGAGAAAAAGATAAACACATGATTTGTTGAACACAAGGGCATTACCATTCCAGAAAAGCTTGTCATCAGAAGGCTTTTCCTTCCTTGCTTGTCCATTAGAGAAGATGCAATCATGGTGCCTACAAATAAATATATATACATATATATGCCCCCATCAGAAAACATGTTTTGTACTTTAATCAATATTAAAATCTTATTATGCTAAATAAACTTACCAAAAACATTGGCTGCTCCAACAAGAGCACTAGCAGCAACATCAGATTGAATGCCTGCATTGCGGAAAACCGATGTAGAGTAATATACAACGGCATTTATACCAGCAAGCTGCTGGAACAAAAACAGTGCTGCCCCCACACTCACAACTGCAAATGAAAGATATATCAGAAAACATGTCTTGTGGCATCCTCACCATAGTATCAATTCCTTGACATTTTAGGTTGTATGCAGTCAACATATCAAAACTTTCATTATCAATTATTTTGTGTACATTTAATTGAATATTACAAAAGCTACAGTTGTAAAAAAAGAATTTAATAATCGTACAACTTTGTGATGGTTTCTCAATGTTGTAAAGGACAAACTAGTAGTCAAAGTTGTGTCTTCGGGGACTGTATCGATCAAGAACATTGCTTTTGGTGACTGGAAGAACTAATTTAGGTTGTTCAGATGTAACTATGAGTGATGACATAAGTGCATGAAACACAAGGCCATTCCAAATGTAATAGCATAAAATCAATTAACATACTTATCTTCCTGATAAGTAATGAATACGAGTTTCAGTTCCCATAGACACGACTCAAATTAAGCAATTGCTATGGACCAAACCACTTCCAACCCATTAAAAACTTTGGAATTCCAAGAACCATCAATTTCTGGTAAAACGGCAGATATTTCCACCAAGTTATTAACTCCATTAGATATTGGATGATGCTAGCAATAGAATGGAATGAGGAGAAAATAATCAGAGAATATTTCGTCATGCAACTTTTTGTGGGGAACCAAATTTGCAAATTCTGGAACTGTCAAAACAAAACTACCTTTCCAGTAACGTTTGCTGAAAAGATCAAACCAGCCAGCTTCGGGCTCAGAAGAACTTTGGCCGCTAGCTCTCAGATCATACATAATTTGGTAACCTTTTCTTTTCCATAAAGTCTTTTTACAGCTGATTCTGCTTGAACAACCTTCCCTTGCTGCAGTTAATGCCAGAAAAGTAATTCTTGAGTATTATTGTGCCGAAGTCTGGAGGCCAAAGTACACAGCATGTTCAAATAATTTGCAAACAGAAACCTGGAATAGCCAACGAGGGCTTTCAGGCTTAAAAGGCCATTCCTACAGCCAGCAAAATGGATGGAACTACAGCAATTCCAAACATTGTCCTCCACCTGATTAAATAGAGTTACAAATGATGAGAGCATGAATATAATCCATATATCAAATGGAATTTGTCTCCATATGAATTGCATATCTAGATGTAATTTATAGATAGAAAGGTTGGATAAGAAATGTGCAGTTCTTCCACTGTCAATATTTCAATATTGCCTCCGTTAATCAAGAAGTAAAATGAAGCGGGAAACAAATGGACAAGCTGATGGAAAGCTTACCAGGCAGGATTTCCTTTCAAAGGCAATCCAGCTAACAAAGCTGCAAGAATTCCAATGCAGATAAAAAGTTGATTAACAGAACCAAGTGTTCCACGAATTTCAGTTGGTGAAATCTGCAAGTACAAGAAGTTCATTTGTTGGAGATGTTCGTTAACACAGGCAGTAGCTATTGAACAAAGACAGAAGTAACTGTAACATATCACAATAGCATTAGGTCTTGAACAAAGCAATTGTCACTTCAACATATCACAACCTCGGATATGTAAAGGGGTACAAGAGCAGATGAGATCCCAATACCAATTCCAGCAAGCAACCGACCAATAATCATGGTGCGGATATCTTGAGCTGTTGCACTGCAGATGTTTCTGTGTCAGTTTCATATAAGATAACAGTGTACACTTACAAGTTACAACTAAATAGTTCAAAACATACCTCAAGAATGCACCTAGAGCAAGCGGTACTGCATCAAGGATGAATGTTCTTGTCCGCCCAAATTTATCTGCCAAAGATCCCCGGTAAAAGAACCTAGTGTTGCACCAGCCAGGGATGTGCTAACCACCCATCCTGAGTAACAAACAGATGTATAGTGAAGCATAAGGCAAAAGCATATCTCACAGAAGCAACTATTATCATTGAGTGATTAGTCATCTATCAGCTACTTTAGAAAACATGACAATTGTATATGCCTTGGCAAAGAAAGCATTGCACTGCACAATCAATCCAAGTGCCAAAAGTTCCTTTACAAACATGGAGAACAAGTACGAGTAAGTTGAGCATGTAAAAGTATGTCATACCCTGTAAGACAGCATTTTCAGCAATCCCAAGATCCTTCGCGAGATATTCAAGCGCGCCATTGACCACACTACATTCCATGAAATAGATTCCTGCTATTATCCAACAGTTTTTGTGTTCACAAGAAAAGTGCAGAAAAGATGGAGCTATTTTACTTTCAGCTTGTTATTCATTTTCGCCAATTAAAATGCTGTAAATTATGCTTTATCCAATTGTGTCTAAGAAACAATCATCTTGTAGCAGCGATGAAGTACATACCCAAGATGATAACCAAACAGAATAGCCCCCAAACAAGCAACACCAACATATGGCAGAACATGTCCTGAGGATTTAGCTTGAACCTTCTCCAGTGGAATATCTTCAGGGTCAACTGTATAAGATAGTCAAGGCGAGAGATTAGCAGGGACTAAACACCATCTGCCATTTAAGTTCACAGCAGAAAAGTTAGGTGCACATGAACATCATCTGCAACAGCGAAGGTGGTATAGTAATCTACACATCTCCTTACGTTATGGGTCACACAAAATACGTGAACTCTATAATCATGCAGATTCCTCTTATGCAAGTATTCTTATCCACTTTCGCTGGTTTCTAAAGAGTAACTTAATTTAATAGTGAGTGGCAATGTTCCTCCTGCCTTTCTTAAAACAAATATTTGAAACTCATCAGACAGCAATATTCAACATTAGACAAAAAAATTGCATTCACAGTAGAGACATTTAGCTCAGGATCATCGCTCCCACATGGTTCAGAGGGACCATACCAAATATTATGCCGCCTCAAAAACCTGAATCAGATAATAAGCACGGCAGGTCCCCAACCAACCACCACCCAGGACGATCGCATCAACTTATTCTGATAGTGAAAATGCACAAGGTTTCCGTGAATCCCCAAACGCAAACGCAACAAATTTGCTGAGCATAAAACATGCACTACCAAATCCATCGACCTTCGAATCCAATATCACGATCCCCTGGCAGCTGGCACAGAATCTAACTGCAGTCAGCAGTTACAGTGCCCCTCTCCCCCAGTGCCACAAGCGTGTGTTCGTGACCCAACCCCAACAGCATCGGATCCGCAACTCGAACGCATCAATCAATCCGTAGTTCCCTCGAGACGCACCTGCGGCCGTGGCTTGCAAGCGCCCATAGCGCGGGCTCGCGCGGAAGAGGCCCCCGACGCCGCCGCGCAGGCTGGCCATCTCGAGGCCGGCGAGATCCGCCGCCCGCGACCTCAGGCCGCCGCACCACCCACCGTTGCCCGTCGGCATCCGCACGCCGCAGGGGTTATTGACCGCCGGCGACGACCTCCGATCGCCGCTCCACGAAGCGACGCACCCGCCGGCCGGTACAGCGCAGCGTATCATCTTCTTAACGATGGCCACTGTTCCTGCGATCGCACACCACCACCACCACCACAGAAAATTTACTGCCTCTGTATAGCTAATTAAAAATAGGTTAAAAAAAGGTCGCGACAATTTAGCAGTGAGTTGACTAGTGGCAGTGGGTACTAGTAGCAGTACTACGTTTGCTCGCGTCCTTACCTTCGATTAGAAGCTCGGCGAGGTCTCCGTTTGGGGAGATTCGAAATGCGATTATAAGATAGGACGACGAGGAAGACGAAGAGGAAGGACGATGCCTTGCCTTCGCAAGATCCGATAGTTGCGAGGCCAAGCAGCGGATGAGGCCGGAGCTTTCCTCCCTCACTTTTTGGGTTCCTTTTTTTTTTCGGTTTTTTTATGTGATGACAAGTTTTCAGGTTTCGGCGGTGGCTACACGAGTCGGAGGAGGACTTGCCGTGCTGGCAACGACGTCGACACGTCCACCGGATAAGAAGCGTCCGAATCGATAACAGCAAAAAAATTTGGCAACGGAGAAAGCGATATCCACACGCATGCGGCCTGGTAAGACGTGTGTTTCAACTCGTTGCTAAACACAGCCCGGCCCAATCGAAAGCTACAGTGTGGCAACCAGAGAGTTTGTTTGCCCAGTATCAATATCGGCTCGGCCCGACTTTGCCCAATTGTTCAAGGCGAGAGGGTAAATCTGCTGATTTTCTTTTTTTTCTTTATTTCGTTCAAGTTCAAATTTTACATCCTAGTTACATTACATCCATATATTTATTTTTGATTTAATGACAAAGCCTCAACCACTCGGTTGCTACTATTTCAATCTATATCTATATTCTCGATATACATAAATTTAAATTTATATCTATATCTAATATATCTCTATTATTGTCGAGCGATTGTTGCAGGCCAAAACAGGTGATTCCAGGATGTCGACAATGAATTTATATTGTTGTGTGTCCCCTGCTCCGCCGACATGGATGGCGAACGCTGATGCGAGAGTGGAGATGGACCAACGGCACGACCTGCTCCACCATGGGTTTATGCTTCCCGTGGAATTCGAGGCCAGGAACCGCCCCGGCACGGGGGCCTACCCATGCCGCCGGGTCGCGTATGATCGCCCACGAGTTTTGAAGTTTTCGCGTAGCCGCCGATCTCCACCCCGTCGGCCTTGTGCGGCAAAGCAGTAGTTTCGCCGTGTTACCCGCGCAGGATGATGGAGAACCGTTGGTGCTTTGTAGGGGGTATTCAAAATATATATGTACGTGGACTTGAATAGGACTGCAACTCTGTTTTGCGAGTCACGGAAGAGGGAAAGTCCCAAGTCCCTTTTTGGCGTGAAACTGCAGTGTATGAAAAGAAAAAGTCCTCCTTTGGAGCGGGTCATCTCCCTCCTTTGATTTTTATAGTTTAAGGAAGGTGAAATCTTTATACTTGGCAATCCTATTGTTTGGGTTATGTGTCAAGTAGTCTGAGGTCTTATGTCTTCGTGGCCGAGGCCCGAGGCTAGGCTGTTACCCGCACCGTTGGTGCGTAGATGTTAGAAATTTTATGAAAAAAAAACATTGTTGGAACTCTTTTTATAGTTTAAGGAATGAAATCTTTGCAAGCACGTTTTATTTGTTTGTGGTAAATATTATCGACCATGGGTTAACTAGAAATTTTCAAAAGAATCGCACGTTTTGTTTGTTTGTACATCTAAAAAGTGTAATCAATTACTTTTTTACCTACATTTTATACTTTCCGAACATATGTCTTTTGGTGTATTTAATGTGATGTGATGGAGAGAGAGTGTAAATTGGGTTAGAAATTTTAACAATCTAAACAAACAATTTGTCCACTGACACATGCATGCAGATTTGTCAACAAACCTGACGAGCTCTATGGCGGATTTAAAAGCGACAATTATTGTCAAAAAAAAGCGACAAGTACAATATTAATGGTTGCTATGAGTCGTTTCATCAAAATAATAAACTGTCAAAAGCATTCGTTTCAGAATATGATGAAGGCGCTGTCAGGCGTGCTCCTGCAAGAAACACTGTCTAATGACTAGACGTTGATTACTACTACCCGTGTCTGCAGGGACCTGATGACCGTGTAAACAACCCGTATTTAACTCTGACTGTGGTGCACTCCGTATAGTACAGTACTAGTGGTGGTGGCGGGCGCTAGTACTGGAACACGTAGCTGGACTGGACCGACCACGCAGCAATTGGCCGGGCAAACACGTTAGAAACCGAAAGGGAAAAAAAATACTCAGGTTCTCAGGCCGCACAATTGACTACCAAGGAGCTGCCCCCTCTCTTCTGATAAATGGAGAGTGGCAGATAAATAAGGAATCAAAAGCATTCTCAGGCTCCCAGAGAACCGGTCAGCCCTTTGTTATTAGAACTGTGATGTTGCCTCTCCCCCCTTCTGTTCTGATTCTTGTCTTGCTGATCACTGGCTTGCCAGAGAGAGCTGAAATTCCCAGGATCTCCAGGGCCTTCTTTGGGGAGCATGGATTCGCTTGTCCTGAAGAGTAGCTTCACCTTCCTCCTTGATGATTGTAGATGTGGTTATGTTTTGCTTCACCTTAACTGCTGACGCACCTAGCAAGCCATAAGAAGGCAAATCACAACACAGATTAAACTAGAGGTTTGTGTTCCTAGCAATAATATACTGCCAAACTGAAATACCTTTATAGACTTTGAGTGTAGAAAGCTATGAAACTTTTTGTCATCGGTGCAATCTTGCTTGTTCCCGTGCAGAACTTAATGCGGCTGCAACTGATGCTCTACAAGGGGGTCTATTCAAAATAAGGATAGTTAGTCTTGGTCGGCTGTCTACAGCTCCAAAATGCTATAATGTTCTCCGTGTGCCTGTATACACCAGGAGCTGCGAATGTGATCAAACGCAGACTTTGTTGCAGCTCTCTTCTTTGTGTACCCGTCTAGTCAATATACGGGCTCAGCTGGCTGTAATTCAATCTGCAAATGCAGTTACTCCACAGGTTTGTGAGCAATTAGCGGATATGAAGGTACAGGCTTTGCGAATGAAGGATGCAGGTCAAGGGTATCTCCCGAAGATACGGAAAGGTTCTCTTATCTGGACAAGAATCTTAGATCTTGCTGGGGAAATTGCAGGTGTCGCTGATAACGTGTTAAGCACCAGTGAAGATTTCGCTGTTTTTAGCAATAGTATTGCTAATTTACGTGTGGAGGTATTGAATTTATTACGCACTAACATGGAATTCCAGTAGTGTGTTGTATTGTAATAGCTAGTATTGTAATTGTTGTTAAAAATCCGCCGTAGAACCACGAACCATCGAGCACACAAGAAGTCACAAAGAGAATATTGGGAAGAATGGAGGCTCTCTCTATTATTGAGTCACTTACATGGATGCCATTACAATGGGGGCTAGCCCCTATTTATAGGGAGAGGCTATGGGTAGCACTCCCCAAATATCTCCTCTAGATATTTTGCTCCCTAGATATGTCCACTACACTCTAGAGACTTCTCTTGCTTACTAGAGTCCCACTAGAGTCCACCATACTCTAGACTCTTCTCTTATTCCCTAGAGTGTTGGATATTTTCCTCCTTGCTTTGAGATTCACCCACACACATGATTTCACAACACTCCCCCTTGGGTGAATCGCGCATGTGTACATGCCTCGTTAAAAACTCCCCCCAAAAACCCTGTGGGGAAAAAGGGTAGGAGAAAAGAGTACATTCACACGCACCAGCCATGTTTGCACCTGTTGCCTCGTTAAAAACCTTGTATGAGAAAACCTAGTGGGAAAAACTCACCAAGGGAAAAAGAGTACAACAGTTGATGCTTCAGTCGGTCTTCGGGACCGACTCGTGATCTTCAGGTTCACGACCATGGGCTATGTTCTTGGGGGTATGTCTCCCCCCTAAACCCTGCAACTCTTTGAGCCGCCTCATGCCAATTCCACGGACACACTTATAGAAACTAGAGGCGGGCAGGGACTTGGTGAACAAGTCCGCAAGATTGTCATATGATTTTGCTTGCAGGATCTTTATTTCCCGCTCTTTCGGAGCTCATGGGGATAAAGAAACTTTGGAGCAATATGCTTTGTGAGATTGCTCTTCACGTAGTCCATGTGCATCCGTGCAACACATGCTGCATTATCTTTATAGATAATGGTGGGGGTGTTAGCGATGTTTAGACCACATGACTTCTGGATGTGGTTAATCATTCGTCACAGCCAAACACATTCCTGTCTGGCTTTATATAGGGCAATTATCTCTTAGTGGTTGGATGATGTGGCAACCAAGGTCTGTTTCATAGACTGCCATAAAATGGTTGCACCACCACAGAGAGATACGTAACCAGTCTAGGATTTGGCTTTTATGCGGGTCAGATATTTAGCCAATCTCCACATACCCTACCATGGTTGGGATTTGGTTCTTCTGGAACCACAGACCAAGATCTTAGCACCAACTTAATATAGTTCACTCAGGACTTTATCTTTAGTAGTGAATACTCCCTCCGTTCTAAATTATAGTTCACTCAGGCTTTTTTAGATTCATTTCTTTTGCTATGTATCTAGACATAGTGTATAACTAGGTGCATAACAAAATCAATGTATCTAGACATAGTGTATAACTATGTACATAATAAAATCAATATATCTAACTAGGTGCATAATAAAATCAATGTATCTAGAAAAGTCAAAGTGAACTACAATTTAGAATGAAGTGAGTATATAGGAATTCTAATCAAATGTGGAAGGATATCTCTATTTCTCTTCTCTCTTTGTCTATATTTTTATTCTCTTTCCTGCAGTCGTGTGAAGCAATAAACACATATCACTTATTTTGATTCATATATAACACATATATTTAGGGGTGCACTAGCTAGACAGACAGCTTCAGTTCCAATTGATTCATATGTGAAGTTTGTGTACTTCTACTCTTGCCATTCTACCGTGTCCACTCTTTGATACACTAAATTGTGTAAACTTAGAGTATGTACCACTGCTTGTAGCTTCTTGCCGCTAAAATATATGTGTTTGTTGTAAAAACAACACCATTGTAGCTAGCCATGTCAGCTCCCTCCCCTAGGTTTTAAACCTGACCTAGTTGGTGCGGTCAGGTTTTGCAACTTTGTCAAAATGCAGAATAAACCTCAGCATTGCCTTTGTCTCATGAAAACAATCGAAAAACATAGAAAGAACACTTAATTTAGAGTTCGATGAGAAAATGACAACTTCAAAAATTTTCACCAAGCAGAACCAGGCTAGACTAGGTTATTCCAAGGCTAATGATATATAGAACTTCAATTTCAATTGATTCATACTTGAAGCCTGTGTGCTCCTACTCTTGCCATTCTACCGTGTCCACTCTTTGATACACTGAATTGTGTAAACTTAGAGTATGTACCACTGCTTGTAGCTTCTTGCTGTTAAAATATATGTGTTTGTTGTAAAAACAACGCCATTGTAGCTAGCCATGTCGGCTCCCTCCCCTAGGTTTTAAACCTGACCTAGTTGGTGCAGTTTGGTTTTGTAATTTTATCAAAATGCAGAATAAGCCTCACCATTGCCTTTGTCTCATCAAAAAAATCAAAAAAACATAGAAAGAACACTTAATTTAGAGGAATGAGAAAATTACAACTTCAAAAATTTTCACCATGCAAAACCAGGCTAGACTTGGTTATTCCAAGGCTGATGATATATAGAAAACATACAAAATTAAAGGATATTTGGGATAAAACCACCCTCTCTCGAGGTCGATGGATGCATCCAGACACTACAAACACACAGCTAAACTAAGATCTATAAAGACATTCACAAGTGCATACTCTACCATAAAGTCTAAAAATATTTATTGCCTTAGAGGTATCCTAGACTTTTGGAGTCTAAATAAGACTTAGAGTCTTGGTTTTTCTCCCTATCTCTTCCGTAAATATAATACCACTTCAACAAAGTATAATAAATAGGCTTAGATTATATGGTAGAGTTTGCACGGTGTCATATATAACATTAAATTAGTAACGTTAGACATACCATAAAACTACATTTTTTTATAATATATTCATCTCAAGTCAGGAATATTTGTACTATATTTCTATATATTTCTATAAATTCGATCAAACATAAAAAAAATTAACTTAATATAACTCTAGAAATTAATTTATTCAATGATGGATGTAGTATATATGTATCTCATTTTCCCAAATAAATGCACATCTTGAACTTCGAGGAGTCAACTAGTGTTAAAGCAGACCAAACGTATACAAAGAATATACTAATAGTATTTATGATACCAAATAGACATCACTAGATTAAACACTTCACATATTATTAGAGCACTCACGGTCAGACTCTATGATAGAGTCTAAAGCCATTAATTACACTACCACGTAGGCAATTTGTCGATGTGGCGAGAATGTTTAATTAAAGAGAGAGAGAAAAATGAAGACTCCGTTTCTTGATAAGGCGTCGCGTCTCACGCTCCTCTCGAGGCCGCAAGAAACCGGGATGACTCGCGTTGGGGACGGCGGCGTCGAGTCTATCGATCCCGTCGCCCGGCCGCCGCCGCCCCTCTTCGCTTCGCGGCGGCGGCAGTCTTCTCCAGCGCGCTCTCCTCCCCCGCGCCATCTCCTGCGTAGATGTGAAGCGCCGCCGCCGCCGCTAAAGTGGCGAGCAGGAAGCCCCGGCCCCCTCCACCCTCCGGGTAATCTCCCTCCCAATCTCCCGCCGCCGCCAAAGCCTCAAGCAGGAAGCCCTGCCAAGCATCTCCTCAAATCTCCCTCCGGCCTTCAATTCCGTCTCCCCCATCCACTGTGACCAAAAAAAATCCCCAAGTCTCAATGAACCGATTGACAAAGACCGATGGACGTCGAGGCAAAGGCACTCCTAGAACCCATCCTTTGTCCGTCCGTGATCTTTGGGGCGTGTGATCGGTTGCTACCGCTGCGCGCAACCCATGTTGGTGGCTGTCCTCTTTGGGACACAGGACTGTCATCCGGTCTCAGTCTTTCTTTGGGAGTGCCCTTATAGTAACTATTTAGAGTCTTCCAATGTGAGTGCCCTTATAGTAACTATTTAGAGATGTAAATGTTAATATTATTTTATATAAATCTAGTCAAACTTGAGATAAGTTGACTCCTCGAGAGTGAGGCATACACTGATTTAGGGATGGGGACAATATTATAGAAATGATTTGTTCCCTAAAGTTCAATGCCCTCTCAATCACGATATTGACAGGCTTGGTTATTATATAGGAGTATAATATTATGCCTATTCTCAATATTGTTTTAGCTAATCTCACACAAAAATAAAAAAAAATATTGTTTTAGCTAATCTCACACAAAAATAACGAGCATTAAAGATAGAAAAAATAGTATTGGCTCATTGACTAAAGCATAATCCATTTGGCATTTGGGTGTGATTAGCTGTTGGGGGCTGTACTGATCAAGGACAAAGAGTTAATAATGTTTGAGAATGTTAAGTTGTCTGGAGAAAAAGATAAATCATACTAGAATAGTAAGTACCGTGAAACGTTGAATAGCCTGATATCAAGCCCAATCTACCAAACCTCTGGGAAATCTGGAGAAGTAAACTGGGGACCTAGAATACTCGGTCCGTAGCGTCAGATCGGCCTTTTGAAGGTGAAAAAACTGTGCGTCGCGGTGCCAATGCCAACAACGGAGGCTGCGTGCGTGCGTAGCGGACTTGTGTTGCATGCAGCTAGGCCTGGAGAGGAGGACGTGACGTACTGACGCCAAACGTGGGTGGCACGGAGGTGGGCTGGCTCAGACCTCAGACTCGGAAACGGAAAGGGGAGATGCGCCAAGGAGGCAACGGCTAGCTCGGTTTGAAGCGCGAAAAGGGACCGCCCGCCAGCTCAGAGGCAGAGCACGGCACGGCATGGCATGGACGACTCGGGCTCGCCAGTCGCCACTGATCCGACAAAACCACCGCCCTCGGCGACCGCTTTCCAGCTGCGAACCCCACCAGCACCAGTCCACCACGCCACGCACCACCACTCTCCCGTCTCGTCGTCCTCCACCACGCCAAGTCAGAGGAGCGCGCGGGATGCCGCGCGCTGCGGCACCCGCGCCCGGTGCCAGCGGCCAGCGCCAGTCGGTCGCCATCGGTGTGATTTGCTCGGCTACCGGGGCCAGGCCCGCGGCCCCGCGCCCACAGTACTAGGCAGCCAGCCAGTTACGCCGCCACGACGATTCGTTTGTCGGTTCCTACTGCTGCCGGACTGGCTACGTATACACCGTAGATAATCATGTGAGAATCAACGACGGAACAGTGGTCCGTCCGTCCAAGTGTGGGCGAAAAAGGCCTGCTACGGCTACGCGGTATACGAGCAGAGTGTTGAAAACCGCTACTAGCCTGCTAGTAGGAACGCCGTGTCGATTGGAAAGCAGTTACGCTACCCCGCCCGGAGCGAGAGTAGGATCATTAGTGCTTTGCTAAAAATATGAATGCGGCGATGCTACGAGATCGCGATCGCCTGCACCCGGTACGCCAATGCCCAGCGAGTATAGATAGATCGATAGTAGGTGCTAGATACTGTACCAGGGAAGCAGATTTCTCGCGCTCGATTGCTACATCAGCACTCGTGGAATTCTATACTGGTAGTAGCACACTTGCACATACACCATTTCAATGCGAATTGATCCTTGTAGACATATATCGTGGACTAGTGGACTCGCCATCAATCAATATACAGATCGTGGTTCATAAATCTCCTCACTCAATACCCAGCTATATCCGGATCCAACAAAAAACACCATTTCAATGCGAATTAACCCTGATCCCGGTAGCCATTAACGAGCTGCTGTAAACCGAAAAGGGAGTACCGCTAAAGGCGCTCCACCACGATACGTACGCACTATATACATTACTCTGCCTCCTGCCCTGCTACATAACTTTCTTGTACTCCTACGCACGATCCAGGGCAGCGGCTGCACAGGAGCCGTGCCGCTGCCGCTGCACCCCAGGCCCCACCACCCACCATAAAACCCCCACACCACACCACTCGCACTCCCGCAGCAACCAACTCGATCCGCCTTCCTTGCCCATTTGAATGTGAGAAAGAGAGGGAAACTGCCGCGCCCAGCTATCTCCCCAACTATCCGTCGCCGTCGTCGTCAGGCGGCCATGCCGAGATCCTCCTCCACCTCCAACCCCGGCTCCGGCTCGAAGCCCATCCTGGGGAGGGCGATGGCCACGATCCTGGCGCTGCCGCTGACCCCGATCTCCAAGGCCAAGCTGGGCCTGCTCCTCTTCAAGAAGCGCGCCTCCTCGGCGTCCGCCGCCGCCAGGCGCCGCTGCTACAAGCCGTTCCGCCACTACAACTACGCGTACGTGGGGAGTACCAGTTCTCGCCCTCCCGCTCCCCGCTCCTCCCGGCGCCGCCACCCGGCGTCACGGCCTGGCGGAGGGCCGCCGCCAAGAGGCGCCGGAGCAGGGCCAGGGTCATCCTCGCCTCCCTCTTCTGCGGCGGTGACGAGCTCGACGTCGCCGTGCTCGACGGCCTACAGGCTCGTCGGGGCGACGCCGCTGAAGCGCGCGGCGGGGACAGGGGAGCAGCTGGTGCTTGCCCCGGCCCTCGAGTGGGGGCGAGACGAGGATGCCATCGACGCCTACAACAACGACGAGGAGCAGGACGAGGAGGAAGAACTGGTGGACTATGGGGAGGAAGGGGATGAGGAAGTGGACGGCCGCGCGGAGCGCTTCATCCAGCGGTTCTACGAGGAGATGAGGCTCCAGAGGCAGCGGTCGCTGGTCCAGCGCCGACTCTAGACACCTTCTCGTCTTTCCGTCGATTGCTTCCATCGGGTAGACGAATCAGTTGATTGTCGCTGCTATCTTAGCTGCAGTTCAGTTAATCTCTTCGTGTCTTGCATTTGCGTCGTTCGTGCTACCGTTGTTGTTTTCTTCTTCTCTCATCATGGGGTAATTCTGTTGTTCGAGTCTCTGGTGAGACATTCGTCTCCCCTTCTGTCTAGTCTTACTTTTAGTATTCACCTATAATCCATCCTTGGTATGTTGCAATTTTCGCTTTTGTAGTACTGTTTTGAGTTTGTACAATTATTACAAATCAATGCGTGCTAGTACCTGTTCCTATTGGCACAAATGGTAATTTTGGATTCAAATTCGTGTTCATGGATGGATTCTTTAACTCGGAATTGGAATTTGGAAAGGAGCGGCCACCGGCCAGAGTAGGTGCCAGAGCAAATCATGGAAAATGATCAGAATATATAATGTGGGGATAACAAGTCGAAGAACAATTGACGGTCAGCTGTCTCGTATCCTGGATAAATTAAGCTAATCGAGGAGTGCCTTTTTGACAGAGTACTGCTTCGAGAACTGGCGCTGATTTGTTCTCTAATTCTCGCCTGTTTCCTGCCCAGTTATCCTCCACATGACAGTTGACAAGCTGACAAGGAATACAAGTCCAGGAAAAAAAAAATATATATATATAAACTAACAATTCCGATTCAATTTCATTTGCAACCACCATGCCACAAGGGTTGAACATGTGGGTTTTGAATTTTCCTGGTTGCATCGAGATTCAGAGTGGGATCCTAGATCAGAATATGTACTAACATGGGCAAACTAACGGTCTTCCAATTCATGCTTTAGCACTAGATCCAGCAAAAGGTGCCTTTTTCATCACACACAACAAAATGTACCCTGGCGTACAATGTCATCAGTTGGGTAAAAAGAGGAGCAACAAAAAGGTCACAAAGATTACGAGACACTTTTAAGCTTTAGCACGTTTTCCATTAGTAGAACATACAAAAGGGTAAAACAACCGGGAGGCCCTTCAACCTTACATGACTCTGTACAAAATTTACTGCAGAGAAAAAACAAACATATCCACAGTACTATCTTATTTATCCATAATCATGCGAGCAGAAGTCCGAACATGTCAATGTCTCACATAGAGCAGTCAATACCACCACAGGTCAACTGCCAACTCACCAACAAGCGCCTCAAGAATGTCTTTCTCGATTGCAATGCTTATATCAAATGCTTCAATCTGGATTGCATCCCACCTGTCAGTCACTTGGTCCACTTCTTTGTCAGAAACTTGTCTAAGAGCAGTCCCACTTGACTCCCTCCAGTTGCTGATATCTTCCAATACCTGGCGCTTCAACAGATCTCTGCTCAAGCTGAGTGGCAGCTTCAGCCAAGCCTTGTATCCGCATTTGCCAAAATTGCAGAATTTTGAATCCAGTGATTCTATAATGCAGTCAAACAGGAAGTTGGTATGTTGATACTTCTTATCTTCAGCAAAATCTGAATACTCTTCTCCATTAAACATATCCATAGTATTTTCCAGCATTTCAACAATGAAAGTATGGAGTGGAAGACCTGATTTTGTGCTATTCAATTCAAGAGGCTAGTGCCCAAAAGCAGTTCAGCATTTGAAATAGCTTCTCTAATGCTGCAGAACCTGGATTCTAAGATGTTGAAATCATGTGAAAGAGAATTCTGTAAACATGGTAGCTTGTCATTGTTGTGGAGTGTTTCTTCAGCAATAGTTTTCCTTGTGTCAACTAACATTGCTAGATCGTCAATGTCAGACTCCAAATTAAAGAGATCTTCCATCTTGTTCTCCATTGACACAATCAAGCCTTTTCCTTCTGAAAGCGACACAATCAAGCCTTTTCCTTCTGAAACCAAGATAGAGTTCATTAACACATCACAAGTGCTACTGCTACAAAAATAACATGAACAAAACTTATACAATACCTGCCCAAAATTTACAGGCTCATTCCATTGTACCACTAATAATAATTCCGGACTAAATGCTATCAACTCTAACCAGAGCAGCCAATTACAAGCACCTATTTTGCTAGAAATGTCGAATTTTAGTTCAATTAATAATCTGACTGACAATAACTAAGCATCTAGACCTGGAACATTTCAGCATTAATTTTCTTAATGGTTGAACCAAACATGCCAATGAATTTGGTACTACAGTATCCACGGCATGCTACACTTGTCAGTTTTTGTGATTGGAAGAATTTGGTTTCTCATTTGACATTTCAGTAATGTGTTTGATAACTCCAAACACTGAACAGACAAATAATACAAAGAAGAAGTCAAGGTAATAGAAATATTTACCATTCTTTTCAACTGGACTTCCTAAAGAAGAAGTATCATTTGAGAAGGATGCTTCAAGAACTGACGTTGGACTTGGCTGATTAGGCTCATTGTTTAATGATGTAGCAGAATAATCAACATCTTGTTCACTCTGCAAAGAATAAAAGAGTATGTTCAAACAGTTACCAAAGAGTATAGTAATTAATTTGTGAACCTTGTACAAAATTGTTCTGAAAGCTACCAGTTTGGTAAATGGTTAATTAAAAAAAGTTCAACAGTGCTATAAACAAAAAACAACTTTGTTGATAAATAAAACATGAAATATTGTAAGTTCTATAAAAGTAAGAAAAGGATGTGGATGGCAGATCAACCGTTCATTTGCACACCAATTTCTTCAATGCATCTGACAATCTATATGGTTCATTAAAGAATGGTTTACAATGATGACACGCCATAAGAAATATTTTGATATATTCCTTTGCGTGGGACCAAAAATCTTCAATGTATAAGAATGCATGTAGAAGATCGGTTAACAAAGCATATAAGTAGATGCATGCACTGATAACCTTAGTACCACATAGGAATGTCATACAGTACATGTTTTTGAGCAATAGTAACCATCATACAAGTTGGTTCATGTAACACTACAAGCACTAAACTACATCATGAATTTACTAACCAAATTGGAAAAGAAAATGACATGAATAAAAAGACAGTTGTAATCATCATGACCGACCATAGCAGCATTTATTACAGAAACAACAGATCAGAAGCTCTGATATAATAAACGGTAACAAACTAACAGTAAAGAAGGGTCCTGGCCTCTAAACTGACCTGATAGCATTTCTGAAAATCGGGTGATTGAGCATTGGAGGATATACAATGCTCTGGATTGATGCTGTCAACATTTCCATTGCAACTTAAGGGTGCTGACGCACCAGAGTAGTTGCTACATTGGGAGATTGGAGTGTTCATATCATTTGCAAGGGTTGTATCAGTTGCTAGTTTAGTTGGGGATCCATTGCAACTTAAGGCAGCTGACACACCAGAGTAGTTGCTACATTGGGAGATTGAAGTGCTCATGTCATATGCAAGGGCAGAAATGAGCTCTTGCAGCATGGTTGCGGTCAATTTTCCTGAAGGTGAATCATCTGGTGTACACTCAATCCTGCCTGACTTGGCAAGCTCATTAATGTTTGCTTTCAACAGCCTGTTAAATTCATCTTTCTCAGAAGCAGACATAACAGGAGGTGAAGCTTCCATATATCTTTTTTCAGAAGCCGGCACTCGTGTCCGAGTTGTATCAGGTGCTAGTCTACTTGGGGATCCACTCTTGGATAGATTGCTCCGTGACGAAGCTCTGGCCACTGGCTTTGTAGACGATTTAGAAGTAAATGCAACTGCATTTCTGTCATCTCTGTTACTGATTGCTCTATCATGCCCCACCTTCCTCCCTGATCCCCTTTTATGCACAGATCCATTGATTGAAATCCTACTTGTGGATGCTAATCCATTCTGGCTGTTCAAATCCCTGCGGGTCGTGCTCCCTTGTCCACTGATCGATGCCACGAACTCTCTTCTTGGAGCAGAACCACCGTGTGCAACCTTCCTAGTAGCAGACAGCAATTCACGAGCGCGTCCAACTGGGCGCGTCGAATCAGCCAAGCCCCCAGACTCTGTGATCCCAGAAACCTCCGGCCGAGTAGGTGTTGCCCGTTTGCGCAACAACCTCTCGTCTCCAGTTTGAACGGCAGCACCGCTCGATCTAACCCTGGCACAAGTGCGCATTACCTCATTTCTTACTCTGCTCTCCTTGTGCTTGGCATCCGCCACATCAGAAGAGGTCCGTCTACTCCTGTTCCCATCACCAAAATCCACTGTAGGCAACACCACCACCGTGCTGGTACTGATCGCTGCATCGGCATTGTCAGTGGAACGACAATGGCCGTGCCTACGACGCGGCCCAGCAGCGGTGTCGCAATCTGCCTCCGCATCCGCAGGAAGACCAGGAGGAGGCTGTAGTACCTGTACCCGTGCGGCGGAACGCTCCTGTAGGGGCAAGCAGTCCGAGCGAGATAGGAAGTCGTCGGCCATTCCCGGCGAGCCTTGAAGCAAGGCTGCGGCGTGACCATCCTCCTTGCGGCGGTGCTGCGGGGAAGAGCAAGCGTATGCGAGTGCCAGCCTGGCACCTGCGCGCGCGCCCGGGTCCAGCAGCTTGGCCGCGGCCGCGTGCACGAGCCGGGCCCGCCTCGGGCTCCGCGCCGGCAGGTCGGCCCCGTGGTGGCTCCTGGCCGTCGGCGCTGGCGCGAGCGCTGGAGGGCGACGGCTCCGAGTCGTCGTGGGCAGCACCAGCACGACCGCTGCCGAGTCGGCGCCAGCGCCGGCGCCGTCCGCGCGCGACGCCTCCACCTTCCTCTGCTTCTGCGGCCTCGGTGGAGCGCTGGCGGTGGCGGTGGCGGGCCAGGACTCGAGGCCCATGAGGCGCGCGACGACGCCCGGGGCGGGCCCATCGGCCGTAGGGTGCGGTGCCGTAGGATGCGGCGTCGTTGGGGAAAGCAGGAGGCGGGCACGGAAGCCTGTGGCGTGGGGGGAGGAGGAGGAGGAGCGGAGGGAGGCGGGGAGGAGGCGGCGTGGGGAGAAGAGCCTGCGCTTGCGGGCGAGGCGGCGGTGCCAGTCGAGGAGGTGGAAGAGCACGCCGCCCGTGCAGCCGCCGCCGGGGAACGGCGGCGGCTTCTTCTCCACCATGGCGAGGCTCGTCATCCCTCCCAGACTCTCCTCCTCCTCCTCGCCTGCTGCCCAGTCGGCCTCCCGTCTCCTCCGTGCCAGGCCGTGCCACTCGGCCTTTACCCGACCCGTGCTTCGATCCGGGAGCTGAAAGGTGTAGTGGCTGGCACGCAACGGCAGCTAGCTCTCTCCTCTGCCTGCCTCCGCTCCTCCTCCAATCCACGCCGGCACGCGCCGCGAGGAGGAAGGTCCAGGGAGGCAACAGTGTCGAGCGAGAAGAGAAGGTGGCGTGGCGACACCGGTCTGTTCACGGAGGCAGCTGGGGTAGCGGATGACAGGTGGGGCTCTGTCTAGTGTGGGCACAGGTGTCAGACTCTCAGTGAGAGGGGGTAGTGCGAAAGAGAAGAACGCGTCGCGAGGAAGCCAAATGAGCAAGGAAGAAGCAACCTTCTCTCGTGGCGCAGGTCTCTGCACGCGACGCGAAGCGGAGGAAGAAGGAAGGACCGGTCCTAGGGAGGACGATGCCGCCGATGGGCGTGGAAATAGGGCAGCCGAGTAGAGAGAGCACAGTAAAATGGTAACCGCTGCTTCGGTGTGCCCGTGTGTGTGTACCAACAGACAGGTCGGGCCTCTCGTGCAAAGAGTTGGGGATCAGAGCTCAGAGGAGGCAGCCTTCTCCGTTGCCGCCTGCTTGGCCTTTCTTTGTGCCGGCGGGAGCGGAGGCGGTGGCCCAAAACTCAAACCTGCTCCGTATAAGATAAGGATAGAGTGGAGAAATTTGTGGCTTTTCAGTTTCCTTTTAGATTTTTTTTCTCTCATACTGGTACTGTGCAGTGGCCAGTCAATAGCTCTACTACTACAAGAGTCCCGAAAAGCAACAAAAAGTCGAAGAAAATTAAAAAAAAATATCCATGAATGGGCGGGAATAGGGGTCAATGTCGGACCACCGACACGGGCACAATCTCTCCATGACTATCACGACGTAGTCATGCTAAATCATGGCGCTATGATCCGCTGTGTTTTTCATGCGTACTGGTACCGTTGTCTGTAAGAGCAACGGCGACGGTAACGGGATACGGACAAGAACTTACTACAGTACTATGGTCGACGGACGGATCCTGCGGAAAAAAAATAGAGAAGACAAGTCGGACAGGTGACAACACACTCTACGCGTCCTTTTCCTCGCTCTGACACTCGTGTCCGCCTGTGGCGCTGGCAGTGGCAGGCAGTCGCAGGCAGGGGAAGCGACTCCGTGATGCGGACGGACGCTGGCCGGGCCACGGGCCAACAGTGCCGGCGATCCGTCTACAGTACACCGGCAGAACAGGAACAGGATCCACACCGACGCACGTCGCCGACACCCTCCTCGTCACAGTCACTCACAGCAGCACAATCTGTTCTCGGTTCTCGCAGCTGCACCCACGGGCGTGCCAAGCGGCCCCAGCGGCCCAATCCCAGAAGAGTCGCCAGCAGGTTGCGCCTTCGGCAAGCAAATGTTTCCTTTGTGCTTTCTCTGTGCTCCCTCTCAGGTCGATCCGATCGGGATGTGCATATGGGAATCTGCGATCGCAGTTATTCTACTCAACACAAATAATAATAATAATTATTACTATATATGTTTAATTGCTTACAAATTGTTACTTGTCGAGAAGATGGACTTTTTAAATCACACTGTTTGCTTAAAATTACCAGGCGACTCAGTGTTTTTCTCTCATAATAAAAGCAGCATCAACATTAGTCGCCGCATAAACCATGAGACATATTTCTAACACTGCCCTGATCAATCATAGAAAAAAATGGGGCAATTGACGCGGCGTAAACATAGGTTATTACAAATAATATGTAAGTCGGGGACACGAAGTAAAACATAGGTTATTACAAATAATATGTAAGAACTTGTTTCAGGTGAACAGTCCATAGACAAACAGTATTAGGATAATATAACCGATGATTAGCGCGCTACTTGGAGTAGAGGCGTCCGTAATGGTAATAGCTACGTAGTCAGCTGACGTGGAAGTGAGAGACAAGAACAAAAACTATTTTATATTGTTGGACCCACATGCTCTTCTCACATATTCTTGGGCTACGTGAAATATTCTACCCCTCAGGGATGGTATTAGAAGTCGTTTAGGACAGCGACACGGTCTCCAAAATACAACTTTGACATCTTATTATTAAAAAATATTTATGGAGATGTGATATATGTATACTTTTATCAAAGTATTTTTAAGACAAATCTACTCATATAATTTTTACATTTACAAACTCAACAACTTAAAAGTTATTGATGATTTATTGTCGATTCGGCTAGATTGGGCCGGAATTGACACCCGTTCATCGGCCGTTGAAGCTCGAAGAAGGCGACGGGGCTGCAGTCTCGGCCGGCGACGAGCAACAAAGACGAACAACAGGGGGGAGGAGCCGCGGGCGGGAGGGAGGAGCCGTGGCGTGGGGGGGCGGCGGCGGGCGGCGGTCGGGCGGGGGGAGGAGGAGGAGGCCAAGAGCTGAAAACGATAGATATGTTTTATTTGCTTGTTTATCCCCTAGAGATTACATGCCTCTTACTTATATAGCCCGACTAGTGGGACTTGTAATCTAAGCAATCTCTATAAGGTTTCCTTATACGATTTGGAATACCTTTTACAAGCAATTCCTATTTTATTATTTCCTAATAAGGGTCTCCCTTATAGATGAGATAGCCCCTTGCACACCAAAAATTACCTAAGATAATCCTAACTTGAAAGCGAAGCAAACTCGAGTCGTGACGGGAGGGGAAAAGCGGCGGCGGCGGCAGGGGGCGGCTAGCCCTCGCCAGCCCCTCCCGGGCCGGCGGCCGTCGCGTTTGGCCCAATTAGTCACTCTCGCCGGGCTGGCCCAATTCTCGTTCATGACATTTATGTTCCCAATTTTTGACTCAAACCTTGTCCAAAACGACTTCTAATACCATCCCCGAGTAAGTAGCTATTTTGCATGTGCCTGGTGACTATTCTCTCTCCTACTTTTTTCTTACCACGTCACATCTAGATAGTCAAATAGCTGACCATTGTAGGCGGCCTAAACGCTAGCCCTTTGCTCGAACGGATCCATGATGCGCGCGTCATGATCTGCAAATCATCTTTTCTTATAATTAATTTCTTTTTGTTTTGAGTTGCACCGCCACCCAACCAACCGGCATGGCTTCATGGCGAGTACTGTATGATGGGATGGTGGTGATGACCCGGCCCCAAGCGATTGTAATTTGCATATCTCATTTTTTTGACCAGTCAATTAGCCTCATATATTTAATTAAATATATAAATATATGGGAGCCTAAATATATACTCATTTTTTTTTAGGAAAAAGTCTATTTTGACCATCCAACTCTTGGTCAGTTTGGTTTTCGCCATCAAACTTTAAAACCGGGTATCTTTGACTATCCAACTATCAAAACCATTCAAATTTGGCCATCGGGCTGTTTTGATGAGCGGTTTTAAATTTTTTATTTATATTTTAGTCCTTAGGTCTTACAATGATCATTAATTTTTGCCTGTAACTCCAACTTAGGTGATTCTTGCGGTCACACGTTCATAATGGTGAAAATTATTTTTTTAAAATATTCTTTATAATATATCATCACTATTTGTTATTCTCTGTTGTTGGGTAAAAACAACAGTATAAAAAAAGTAAAATAAATAGTTACAAAATAATATGAACAACATTTTAGAAGATAAAGCTCATCTACTAACGCATGACCATAAGAATCATCACTAGAATGAGTATGACTTTTCATACAGAAGTAAAACTCCAAATTTATGGATCGTTTGTTCAAATTTCGCACATCTTGAAATAGTAAAGTAAAGGTCAACAAAAAGGTAAACACAAGATATATCAAAGTGGATAAATCAATTCTGCACCACTCACCTTAACAATTACCGTCGGCAGATTCCGATTTTCTATTTTTAGATGAATTAATGGTATAAAATCTTCAATCAAGAAAGCTTACAATACAAACGTTACAGTGACATAAAAACAGTAATGCACCCCTATAAGATTACTAGTCCAAAGCTTGCATAGCCATTGAAAACAACATGGTCTTATGCATCCATTCATTTGGTCGGATGAGACCACACAGTAAGCATATATTTGGTTTTATATGAGTGGTCAACTGCTCATCACCTGAAGCCAAATGAAGTGCACAGCTTATGCAGAGCACATATGTATACATCAGAATCAAGATATCAACCTCCAAGAATAATATAACAAACAGTGATAATATATATAGTATTAAAAATATTTTAAAATATGAAGCTCACCGTTATGCATGACCCAAGAATCACCCAAGCGACCAAAAAGTTGTAATCATTTTAAGCTCTAAGGACTAAATTATAAATTAAGAAATTGAAAACCACCCATCATCAAAACAGCTCTATGGCCAAATTTGAACGGTTTTGATAGTTGGAGGGCCAAAGATACCTGGTTTTGGAGTTCGATGGTCAAAACCAAACTAAGACAAAAAGTTGGATGGTCAAAATGGACTTTTTCCTTTTTTACCGGCCCCGAGCGATTATACAGCATTAGTTACTAATACTTATATTTAGGCTCCCATATATTTCTTAATTAGTAACTAATACTGTATCTAGCATGAAATGTATTTTTACCTATTTTTTCGTCCACCTCTTAATTCATTTGATCTTATGCGATCCTAATGCTTTACTGCGCGCAACCTTCTCCATCTCAGTTTTTCCTTTACCGGTAGCTTCCTACTCTATCCTCCTTAATTTCCCAATTCCACAGCACAACACAAGATGTGGCAAAGCTCAGTGGCTAGCAACTTCAGTGTATGCGCTGCCGCCCGGGTTTGATCATGCTTGGGATCGAACTTGGATGTCTCACCTAGGATTTATTACCAACACTAAATTTGAAAATCTTGGTCGGGTGTTAGACTTTGAACAAGAGACTTCATGACTCCAAGAAACTTGCACGTCACCTCGCAAATCGACAACAAGAAGAAATTAGGGCTCCTTTGGATAATTTAGCGCTTCTTGCGGCGGCTTTTGGCGTCAAAATACAGAGAATACTATGGCGGGGCCGCGAGGCCCGCGACACACCGCAACTGCCGCTTCCAACCAAACGCACGCCAAAAAATGCACCGCAGGCGGCGCTGCGCGGCAAAGGTAGTGCTACGAACCAAACGCGCCCTGCACACTTGAAGGACAAAGCTATTTTTTTTGAAGGGTAATGCTATTGTTTGACAAGAACTCTCCTCTCACAATACATTTGCAAGAACAGCATTGGCAACAACGTTGTTGTACTCACAAAACTATTCATTCTAGTAATTGATGGTATTGCTCACGACTGATAGTCTGATACACTTGACTCAAACCGCAGTCCATCTATCTGTAGGACTAAGTCGAATGAGAATTACTAGTGACCTTCCATCCAAGGTTTCCATCCCAAATGCAAAACCACCAAGACCTAATGAATTGCATCTACCAGGACGATGGGCTTCTTTCATACTTCTGAAGATTCATTCAAACTAAAGCTGAGGCTTCTCATGTACCACAGTTATTGTGCCAAGTCTATCAACTGATAACCTGATATAACCCTGCAACCATGAACAGAAAAATAAATAAATATACAGCTTCTACAAACAATGTCAGTAGGCAATATTCAACATTATAAATAAAAAGTGGTTAACATCTAAAGATTAAACAGATTGAATTTCTTGCTGCATTGGTACAGTTTCCATTATTTCAGACAAGTTTCTGTAGCAAATTCAACTGTATGGAGTCAATAAAGCAAAAGAAATCAATCTTCAGTCTTCACTAGTCAGGACCCAGTCAAGTTTATGGGTCAAGACAATCAATTTTGATAGCCATCAGCAAGTCCATTATCCAAGGTCCTTATACTTCCCATGTAAAAGCCATGACAGAAGATCCACTTTTATTAGGTACTTCCCATGTTTTAGAAGATCCATTTTATGTACTTTTATTAGGTTTGTTAATTGAGTGTAGCATATACCAGTTAAGTGTATCCCCATTTTCCTTTGTTTTGAAACCAGGATTCCTTGTATGATTTCATCCATCTCTTAGTTTTTTCAAACCATTGACAAGTCTTTTCGCTTGTTTGGTCAAACTTTGCAACCCATATTATTTCTGCTTTATCATTCAAAATTTCGATTTCACAGACCTACTCACTCAGCCTATAAAAAAGAAGCAAATGAGACTAAGAAATAATGTAGAGACTGACAATAGAGGATTTCCATTCTTCTGACTCTGCTACAGAAGTATGATCTCTGTCACTGAGAAGTTCTCCCTAGCCTCTTCTTTCCATCAACAGGTGATTGGGAGCCTAGTTGATAAGGCGCGCAAGAGTTTAAGACGGATAGAAAACACAAATTGTGTGTATCCCCATTTTCCTTTGTTTTGAAACCAGGATTCCTTGTATGATTTCATCCATCTCTTAGTTTTTTCAAACCATCAACTACATTATTTGAAAAGTCTAGCAGCTCATCCCTATTTGAGATACCCCACTCACTTATTGCAATTCAGAATTAAATTATTATATTGTTGATATATTTGCAATGAACATATCCAAAAGTTCTTCTCTCCAGCCTCCCTCCCCCCTTTATTAGAGTATTCAAAACCATACCACAACAACAACAACATAGCCTTTTGTCCCAAACATTCAAAATCATACCATAACACTTATATTCATTCCTTTTTCCTTCTAATCTGAATTAGAAATTTCATTTTCTATGATTTTTTTATCTTCTCCTTTGTAAACTATTTATCCTTAAAATATTATCAAATAAAGAAAAAAAGTATACTAGATAAATAATCAAACAGATATATAACCTTATGAACTATGCATCATGCACCTATATATATGTAAAGCAAGATACAGCTTGCACTGAGGTTATATCATTCCACCGAACATTAACACTGCTACAGCTTAATGATACGCCAATGATAGAACAAATAATCGCTGTTAAACCATATGTGAAATGAGTGCATATTGGAAAGAAGAGCAATTTTATCCTGGAATGATAAGATTAACCTCAATCATAGGATGGTGACCGCACAACAGATGAGTAGTAGTGTGCCTCTAGCTCTTTGAGGCTAGCTGCTGCCTCCTGCCCAATCCTCTCCAGCATTCTTTCAGTTCCCTCAGCTTGCTGACCCAGCACTTCAATCCTCCTATCCACATTCTCATTCAATGAAGCAAGCCCAGAAAAGATGGCTGTCCTCTTAAGTTCCGACACTAATTTCAACAGAGAGTCTGCTGAATGTACCTAAACAGAATAAAGACATAAGGGAATATAAGAAATATTTAAGTTCAAGAGTTGATACATGATTCTTCTTACCATTTTGATCATATTCTAGACTTGTGCTATAGGTAAATAACTAACTGTGTATGTCAGAGACAATTAATTAAAACATCACTTTCCCCTATAGCATATGGACCAGGGGACATGGTTATCCACCTGTCTTCCATGACCACTTTGTCTATAGTGACCTAAGTAGGGTCACTTCTAATAAGGTAAACTTCTCTTCTTGTCATGTCTATAAACTGTGTCTATTGTCTATCATGGAACATAGGCTCTAAATGCATGACTATAAATGAAATCCAGGTTCCCATGTCCCCAAGAATACCCAGGCTTATCTTTCTGAGATAGTGCTATGTACATCTACACTTCTCCAGTTATACATAATCAGATCTTGCTTCTACCCAACTGGTCCCTGTTTCAATAATATCCTTATTAATTAATCTAGCTCCTTCATTTTCATTTGGGCGGTACCACAACCCCATGGCAGGTCACACCTATAATAGTATCGCATTTTGCACTACATATCACCATGGAGTATCCAATGTAATATTACAGACAGGCATCTATCTTAGAATATTACTTCCACTGATCGGAGACTTTTTTAAATTTTGAGTAGCAATATTTATACAGATATATTACCTTAAACATAAGATAGTTATACATATCATTAAATATTCTTAGTTTTTTATTATGCTGTCAATCTATACAAAACTTTAGAGATTGATGGTCAAAGGTAAAAAGAGTTTGACTTAGGACAAACCTAGAAGGACCAATATTTCACCGATCAGAGGAAGCATATCCTTTATGATTCTACTACAGCCTGGCTTATCTCAAGCAGTCAAGCTATAGTAAGATTGCGTTACCCAACAGCTTCTGTGTTGTCCAGTAAATTAACTAGATTGGAGTTAAGTTAAGCTTATCAGAACTTAAAATCTGGAAGAACCTCATGCATTGTTTTTATAGTATGCTTGGAACAAATGTGCAGCCTTGTAGCTTCCCATGCCCCAGCACAATCACAAAAGTAAAGCGAAAGTAATATTTCCAGATACAAAAGAGGAAGCAATAATCTGTTGCTTTTATATAAGAATCAAACCATGCAATTTACTTATCTCTCCTCTAACCCCAATTTTGGGGCACTGCAAAAGTAGAACAATCACAATATTATACACCAAAACGGCTTAGAAACCACGGTAGTATTTATTTTTTAGTGTTAAATATCCTCGCTCCAAAATTTTGATTATGTATCTAACAAAACAACTAACTTAGGGATGCCTGATTCAAACACACTTTCAGAATCAAATCCGCTAACAGTTAGTGGGCAACGAGCAGGGTCCATACCATGCGGGCGGCGCGCATCTCCATCTGAAAGGCCTCCTGCGAGTTGCGCACTGGCGGATCGTTGACCTATCAACCATGACATTCCGAGCTAGGGTTAGTCCGGAGTGCTTCAGGCTGCCGGATCCGAGGGAGGGGAAGGAGAGCGCAGGGACGTACTCGGGCGATGTTGATGAGGGAGGAGAAATTGTCGACGAGGCTGGAGACGTCGGCGTCCGCCTTCTGCAGCAGCGACTTCTGCTTCTGCACCGCGGCCGCCGCCGCCGCCCATGAGGAGCCGTCGGGCCTGGGGGCCGAGCCGGGACCGCCGCCTGCCTTGCTCATCGCGGGTGACTGCTGCTTCGACCTCTGTGTGGGCTGCACGCGAGAGGTCGACCTCCGTCACCTTCGTCAGAGGCGGTGCACCACAAGCTCCAGGGACCGAAACAGAGGTCGCGAAACGCGAGGTCGAGAGACGGCAGCGCGGACGAGGTCCAAAGACAGCGGCGTAGAGTGGAGTAGCTAGGTCGGGTTGGGACGGAGTTGGGAGTCCCAGGCGGGGGGAGGTGGACGGCGCGGCCAGATGAGCCACCGGGACGGCGAGGCGGGAGTCGTCGGGTCGGGGACAGGGCGAAGCCGCGCGCTACTCGCGATGTGGAGACGACGGGATGTGCGGGGATGGCCGGATGGGATGGGAAACCGGGATGGGTTATGATGGGCCCGTTTGGATACTGGGATACATTTCCCACCGGGTTACGACCCGGATACACCTCCGCTGCAAAGGGTTGCGGCTCACAAGGTTTAGGGTTTTCTCCTTGCGCCGCCCACTTCCGCCGCCCCACGCGCCCAATCCCCTCCTCCCTTCACCATCTCGGGCGACCGCGGGCGGAAGATGGCGACCATAGTGAACACGACGGAGGAGGAGCCGATGCTGGCCGTGGTCCGCTTCACCGCCGAGCTCGCCTGGGCCGACGCGGGCCCGGAGGTCGCCGACCCCGAGGTTACCCGCCTTTGCCTCGAGGCGCAGGGCACATCCTCGCGGGGCGATGGCTCGACATGGCCTCCCTCATGCTCGCCTCCGCCGACCTGCTCCTCACCTCCCCGTCGCGCGTCGCGGACAAAGGTAACGGAGGAATCGATGTGAAGCATCTCGGTTGCTTGGGTTTCGTCAGCTCAGATTTCGCTCTTTTCGTCTTAGGGCCCGTTTGAAACCTTGGAATTGAATTCGTTGTAGTTTAGGCACATATTTGAGCTACCTATATACTTGGAATGGAATGGAATGTATGTAATTGAGTTGGAGAGTGTAAACAGAGCATGCTGATCTATTCCATTCAATTCCCATCTCCCACCCTATGAATTGAGATGGGCTAAGTGAACTTTGCCGAATAGCCTAGTTTATTATAGAGATTTCAATTCCTCCAAATGAGGGGATCCTTTATCTCAGTTGCTCGAATGTGGTGTATGTACCCTGGCTTTGGCGTGTGCTGGGTGAGGCGAATTTCGTTTACAAACTCTGCTGTATTGGTTGACATGGTCTTTTATATATGCTAATAAAAGACCGGAAATCTGCCCTTGAATGAACTCTAAAAAATGTTATGTGCTTGAGCCTTGAACTCTGCTTTTGCAGATTTGGAGTGCGTTCTCTCCGTCATCTGCAGCCTTGTCACCAAGGCAGTTTCCGAGGACCAGGCACTGCAGATCACCAACCTCATCTGCGGCAAGCTCACCCAGCAGCCCGGCGACAAGCCAGCGTTGCGCCTCAAAGTGTAAGCAACAAACGTTAGCAGAGAATTCAAAGGGGTTTTGCTTAGACCTGTTCCCAATGTCTGTGTATCTATGTAGTCTTTTCAGCTTATACAATCTTCTTCCAAGCCCCTACGGCAAGGCATTTGTTTACAAGAAGGCCCTTGAGCTCGCCGCGGCTGGAAAAGCTGCCGAGTATATCATTCCATCTTTCAAGAACATCGACAACTTTGTCAGTGAGTGGGGTATTGGCAATTTGGAGCAGAGGGAGCTATACCTTGCTATCACAAGCATCCTCAAAGACCAAAAGGGGTGCGACATGCATGACTGACTCTTTAAGGCTTGTCATCAAGCTCCTGTCTATTGCTACCTGGCTTGGTTTTGCACTAATACAATTCAACCATTTTCTCTTATAATTGACAGCATGACTAAGGAGTACTACAACTTTCTCAACAAGTACCTTGCCACATTCAAAGGGTCAGATGATGAATCAGCTACAATTGGTGATGCAAAGGAAGAGGCTGTTGCGGTGATCATTGAGTTTGTCAAATCGTCTAATCTCTTTCAGGTGCTTGTTTTACTCCTGTCCATGCATCTGTAATATTGATTCTTTGAGAAAAAAAAAATCAAGGTATATAATCCTCAGAAGGATAATTTTTCCCCTTAGCTGTTCATTAGTACCTTCTTGAAATAAAGGATGTTATTCTTACATCATTAATCCAAATTTGTATCTTCTCAGGCCTGAGCTTGTGTGATTATAAATTGGCAGAGTTGACATGGGGGTGTCCTTAGTTCTTTTTTTTCTTTTTATTGTCTTGCTTAGATAGATGACCATCAGACCATGTATGTTTCCAACTCAACCAACTTCTCTTCCATAATGCCAATCTCTTGTATGTATGCCAATAATAACTGTGAATACTGAATATATGTAGTTGTTTCAAATTTTGATCTTGACAATCCATGAATGTGGTCTAGTCACATCGTAAAATCCTTTAGTAGTTTTTTGTTCCAATCAGCATGCTTGATTGATGGAACTTTCTTGTAATTGCAGTGTGATTTGCTCAATATGCCAGCTGTTTCACAGCTTGAGAAGGACGAAAAGTATCAGTTGGTTTATGAGCTTCTAAAGATATTCCTTACTAAGAGGCTCGATTCCTACTTGGAGTTTCAGACTGCAAACTCTGCCTTGCTGAAAGATTATGGTATCTTCTCTGCGAGACCAGTGCCTATGTTTTTCCCTCTTGTAAACTCAAATATCTTGTACATCTTGGTTTCATTTCTTTGACTTTTGATGAACAATCGACAGGACTCGTCCATGAGGAGTGCGTAACCAAGATCGCCTCATGTCTTTGCTCGATCTGAGTAGCCGTTGCTCTGGCGAAATCCCCTATTCTGCAATCACTGGTGAACTTAGGGTAAATTGTCCATTTTCACCTGCTGTTCATTCAATCAAATAGCTTTTGTTAACCTTTCTGGAATTTTTTATTAACTTTTGTAATGCCTCGTTAGATCAATGATGATGAGGTGGAGCAATGGATTGTGAAGGCAATTGCATCCAAGATATTGGATTGCAAGGTTGACCAGCTTAACCAGACTGTCATTGTCAGGTATTCATGTTGCTAAGACTTAGCAGACTATCTTTGTCTTCTAGCAGTGGATCCAGTTTCTTTGTTGATTTGATGTTATGTTGTGCCATGTAAATTTTAGTTGGCATACGGGAGCATCAAGGGGTCCTTGACAGTTAAATACAGCAGTAACAGAACCAGCCAACTGAACAGATTAAGTTGTGGTATCAGAAGTCGAATCATAAAAGGGCAAACAGAAACATGGGGCAACTGTAGCTGTACAAATAAGTGAATTCTTCCATCAATTTGTCCATAGGATGATGACGATACAAATAGAGAATATATAAACATTTTATCTTCTACTAGACATGTTGGGTGTTCAATTTAGTTAACTCCACGTATGACTTTTTAAAAGTAAATTCTCACACCGAATAAGGTAGTGCAAAACTAATTTGCAATATGATATTCCTTACAAAACTAATCAATAGTATCCTTACCTTTTTTTCTTATTGAAACTAATATATTCAAATTTTATTTCCACCACACTATAGTTGAACCATCTACATCTTTGACATTTCCATATATTACCAAGAAAATGAGTCAAAAGAGATCAATCCAGATGCATGCAGAACTGGAATATGATATTTACTCCCTCCGTTTTACTTTGTTTATCCATAGCATTTGAGAGACAATATTCCATATTGTTTGTCATAGAAGATATTGTTATTAAATACTTCCACATGGTTTGGTCTATGGTATGGTGTGCTATGGACAAATATAGTGAACATAAGAAGTACAAGAGATAGAGCGAGTACCAGAGAGAGGGAGGGAGAGGAGTGGGAGAGAGAGGGAGAGATAGAATGTCAATACCGGGAACATAAGAGGTTTCATTTTCACTGTCCTTATAAGTGCATTAACTTCAACTTATGGAACCTGAAAATAGAATAAAAGTTACCAAAAGATGTAAGCATTGCTTTTTAGGAACTCTGTATATGAGATGACACTGTGTATGCAATTAGAACAGTTTATGGTACCTGGCACATTAGATGAAGCTCTCCATCCTCAGGATTTAGTTTTAGATCTCCAGAAGCTTCAACTGGAGCGTCACCAAACCACCCACTTGCATTGTGCAGAAATACTCTTTGACCACGAAATTTGCCACTATATCCTGAATATATTCAGGATTATTATTGAAGGGTGGTAACTACACACTTGCAACGTTTCCAGCACTAGCATTTCCAAAGACTTTATTCCATTGTTTACAAGGGTTTAAATGTAAACATACAGAAAATGATGATGGGGCATCCAATATCTGAAAAGCTAGACCCATGAATGACCATGAATGCTTGGAAAACTGGCACCCTTTGACATACAAATATGCACCTGTAAACCAAATGGTCAAGCATAAGAAAGCTTCATGAGAGGTTGGTGTCTTGGTGTGGCTAACAGTAAACCCCATTAAGTTCAACCACTCATGCAGAGCATGTGAGAAGTCACATCTCCACTTGTTTTAAAAAATAAGAACATGTAACAATGCAAGCAGTGCAAAAAGGACATGTAAGAGATCATGCTTAGCAAAGTACCTCACCGGTAGCTCTTCCTTTGTGCCAAACAATAGGTATTTCTAAAATTCTTTCAGACAGCTGCACACGAGAACTCCTTTTCAACACAGAAACTAAACTTTCAATATCATTTTCTGTTAAGCAGAGATAATTCGATAATAAAACTATGGTAAACAGAAATAATAAAAGCAGTATCATTACCGGAGCAAATGCGTCGACTACATTGAGATTAGCATGCCATGTTTCCTCAGCTATGTCAACAAATACATCTGTAGAAAGATGACCCCTTCCTTGAGAAGATCAGTCTTGCAATTCCCAGTTACATGCGCGTGTACATGATTATAATTAATACATCTTTGTCTTTTAGCAGTAGATCAAGTTTATTTGTTGGTTTGGTTGTATGTTGTTATTTTGGTTAATTTATGTTGTGCCATGTAAATTTTAGTCGGCATACGGAGAGGATCTTCGGAATGGCACAGTGGCATGGTTTGCGCACAAAGCTTGGAGTTTGGAGGGTAACCTCTTGATTCACATTGAGTTTACTACTTGATTTAGGCTTGTAATCTACAGAGCCTACTATGGTGCTTTGGCCTGGTAATGTATACTGTTCTTCTGATTGAGATTTCTTGGAAAACTATGATCCAGGGAAACATTGCCAGTGCTATCAACACAATACAAGCTAACTAACAAAGTCACTGAAGAAGGGACACAAGGGATGCAAGGCTTGATGATCCGCTGATTTGAGGCAGGTCTGTGAATTGAGATTATAGCGTGAGAGATTAGAAGAGCAATCTTTTTGTATGAGACAAATTGATTTACTTAGATCCTGTGACTCTGCTGGATAGATCTTAAGCATGCTAAGCAGTATCGTTGTTCCTTGTATTTGGTCAGGCAGTCGTGCAGTACAAGGCTCATACCAAATTTTTCCACATAATGCAGTCTGTCCTGATAAATTTCCTTAACTGATATTTTTGGTACTTAGCAATTTTTGATCATTCATGTTTATCAGACCATGTTGTGATATCCTTGTAGCCTCAGATGGTTGGACTTGTGCACGAACAGTATTGTTCTATCTTCGGCTGGCAAAATTTACATCATTGCATATCACTGGAAGAAAATTTCGGCACTAACCCACCCTGATTTCTGGTCGTCCGATTAATCGCGATTAGTCGTCCTGGTCGGTCACGGGGCTCGATTAGGCGCCCTCGACCCGACCAGCTCGACCAAAACCTGGTCGTCCGATTAGTTGTCGACTAGTCGCGATTAATCATTTCGACCAGCCAATTTGGACGACCAGGTTTTTACGTTTTTTGGGCCTGTTTTGCATGTGGGGGCTGTTGGGCTTTGGTTTGGCCTGTTAGGGTTTAGGGGACAAAGGAGGCACCCAACTCTCCCCTGCCGCCGCAATTCACTTTCGTGATTTTCACGGCAAGATTTTTCACGGCAGTCGGTCCTTGTGGCGAGCTTTCTCTCTTCCCGCGCAGGATTACTCCCTTCCCGCCGCGGGATTTCCCCACCCCCGCGCGCCTTTCCTCTCTCTCTCATGCCTCTCTCTGTCAGTCACTACACTAGTGAAGTGCTGAGCAGCAGGGACGGGAGCTGCAGGTGCCTGTGAGGTGCTTGCCGCCGGTCTGCAGGATGAGCTACTCCGACTACGATGCGTGCGGCGTTTCCCCTCTCTATCTTGCCTTCTTGAATTGCTTTCTTCAATCCTCCCAGGACCCCTTCCCTCACTCTGCACTTCTTTGCAGATGTGGACCGACAATCTGTTGGGTCGGATGCTCAGATGTGCAATCCCTCATTGACATTGCTATAGCAAAGCTACCTCTAGATCTACAAGCCCAATCTGTGGTCAAGAAGAGGAAGGCAAGATCACAAGACCCTGGATGGAAGTTTGGGTGGTGGGAAGATCCAACCAGTGTATATTAAGAGCTAAATATATAGTTATATATAGTATGCATCCTAAAATACCCTGGACGACCAGGTGGACGACCAGGCTCGACCAGGGCGATTAGTTTTCCTAGTCGACCAGGTTCGACCAGTCGACCAGAAATCATGGCTAACCCATGGTTTTATTGAATTTTATGACGAGTCCATGGTTTTATTGAATTTTATAATCTAATATGCAGAAGGCTTACATTTTTTTAAATACCCATTTTGGTTTACGAACTGAAATATGAATGCAAAGTATGTTTCAGTTCCTCCAAAATATACTACATCTAATTATCACCTACAAATCTACAATAATTACTTCACAGCTCATACATGAACAGAAATTCGGCACTTTTAAGTAGAGCAACAAATTTAGCACTAGAACAGAGTGGCCAATGCTTTTACTTTTATTGAAACTCCTGAATAATATGCAACTATGCAGGAGATTAAAACTTTTTTATATATCGCCGTTTGGTTTGTGACTCAATGAATAATGTCTAAGCATCTATCTTTTGGAGGTCTTTGATTCTCTTTGAGGTTTTCTTCTGTTTGTGTTTTTGTCATTCAGACGTCAGAGTGGAGTATATGGAAAGTACAAAGGTCATCAATAATTGCACATTTTTAATTGCTGTTGAAGAAAATGGAACAAAATTTTCTTCATCAGAGAACCGAGCAAAAACTTCTATAGTTCCATATGCAAGTCGGCCTCGCAAAAACGTTAAGTATGTACATTTTTGTCAGTCAAAACTTCAGAGAGTTGCTCTTCTTGATCCATCAAACCTCGATATATGATGCTGTTGTGTTTTGGCCAGGCTTGTGACTATCATGCTAGCCTTTAGGTAGATCATCAAAGGTGCAGAAATTCACAGTTTCAAAGGTGCAGAAATTCCTGTTAGTAATAGTTAGATAAGAGTAACTAATCTAAAAAGAACCAAGCAAAAGAGCTTCTATTAGCCAACCAAAAGCCTTTGATTATCAAAGATACCCATCCAAAAGAGCTTCTATTAGTAATAGTTAGATACGGGTAACTAATCTAAAAAACAAGATTATACATATGTACATTTCTCAAAAAAAAAAAAAAAAAAAAAAAAAAGCAATCTGTACATTATTTGATCTTTCATTTGCTCTGACAAAACTCTGCAGTCTTCCAGCAAAGAATCATCTTTTGTTTGTGGTCCATTATTTTCTCTGTCTTCTGAAAAATCAACTCTTTCTTTTCTATTGTGGTTACCTATTCGTGTTGTGTTGAAGCAAGAGATCTCTCTCAGCATTTGATTCCACTTTCTCACGTCACCGCTATTCCTCTGCCTTGCAAGTAACTCAACCTTCATGAACGGCCAGCTAGCTCCGACAACCACTTTAGAATTTAGATGCCTGGCCGGCTACAAAGAGCTGTACATTTCATCACTAACAAACCTACGCAACTAGAGCGCATGCATGGTGCCGTTCTGGCTCACACTACAGTAAAAATATTACTAGGTAGCTCAATTATGAGATACCAACGATGATGCTTAAGAAGCTAAGCTAGTGTTTGGACCCCTCTAATCGATCGAGCCTGAGACCTAATGCGCTTAGCATGTGGTACACTTAAAAGGATTTTGGCCTGACTATCTATCAGATAATATAGAACACCGTGCCTATTCAGTGTCTAGATGCTTTTTAAACAATTTTGGGGATTGAGCTCTAATCTTGGATCAGATTGGAAATCAATCCACCAGCTGTAAACTTCTGAATGTGCTGATTAGGTGGAGGCCACTGTGAAAGTGCTTCTGTAACTGAATTTATGGAGAAAAAGAAAATTAATTCACACTTCACTAGTCACCACAGTTCACACAGCACCAACATGATCTACCCTACTATATGCAAGTGCTCACTCTTATCTTATCATCCAATCAGAGCTCATCAAGTCATCAGTAGTTGAACGAAGCCATGTGGCAAACAAGAATAGCAGCAGCTGTGGCCTGTGGCAAAGACTAGTACCAGAAAATTGGCAAGCCAAGTGAAAGGCGAAGTACAGATACCAATAAAGTGGGCAAGCTTTCATCAGACCAAATGATCAGCAGTCCACCAGAGTGCACTTTTTATCCCTCATCTTTCCTCACCCCTATGCCAATGTGTCAGCTTGAGCATGGCATCTTCTTTGTAATCATAGCACTCACTCCTAGGGCTACTACAATCTTGGCTCTACTTGTTGATCTGTGACTGGTTGGTTGGTGCCACAGGGGTGAGACCCACCCCCAGGAAACTCAGGAGCAGCATTTCAACATAATGCCCTAGGCTTGTCAATGATTCCAAAGGAGACATTGACTCCATTGCTTCACTTCTAGACTAGGGCCCCTAAAAAGAAGGGGATTGATGAACTCCTGAACAAAGAAGCAAAGCTGTTTGCTTCTCTAATCAAATCCGTGCTAGTGCATGCAACAATGTTCTTTTAGAAAAAAAAGACTAAAAGGTTTATTGGGGCTTGAGACATGAGCACGCTGCGGATTTCCCTATACTGTGTACTAGTTCCAACCGTTTCAGTTTGACAAAAAGGGCAATGCTTAGATTAGTACTATATTGCTTCATGTGTATATGTAACTTACAATTCCATTGAATGTTTTAGCTCAAACACTCGATCAGTGATAGGCAAAATAACCATTTTGCAATATATATGGTTAAGTCTCAGCTTGTCTCACACACAGTGCAAAGGTCATTGCTACATTCATCTAAAAAAAAAGGATACAACTTTAGGTTTGATCTACGTCATACTGTCTTAAGTTTATCTAAATTTGTTCCGCAAAAAAAAAAAAAGTTTATCTAAATTTATAAACATGTATAAGTTTTATATAAATTTGGTCAGATTTTTTATATAATTTTACTTAGGCCCTGTTTGGACAACTAAACTTTTTATAAGCTGCAATAGCCGGAGGGAACCCACTAATAGCTGTTTATAGGCTGTTGAATAGTTCAAAATAAGTTATAAGATGGACTATAAGCTAAGTTGTTTGGATCAATTAGAGATTTTTTAACGGCTAGCAACTTAGTTTAGTTTATCCAAATAAGGCTTCGAACTATACTAGAGTTACCTTCTTTCTTTCTGGAATGGATGTAGTAGTTTGTTGATTTTTTTGGTATAGTTAAATTTTTTGCGAAACAGGGTACATATGGCGCAAGCACACTCCATTCTATATATGTATGCATGCACCCGCTACCCTATGAGCACCTTTCACAGACTAAAGTTATAATAGTTATGGTTGGATAATAAACTAGCTTACCTCGTTAGGATATATCAACAACTAATTATTAGTTCCAGGCAAGCCAGTTTGTTAATTAGCTTCAACTAAACAATGCATATATCAATACCTACTAATTAGTTCCATGCAAACATCAAGCCGAAAACAATAAGTACAATGCATAGCATTATTCTTATCAGTTTAGACTTTAGTCTGATGCATAGAACATAACATCAAGCCTAATTATTATTCGTTTAGGTTTTGAACTATGTAATGCTTGGCTTGTTTAGCTCACGAGTTGTCTTGTGAGCTAGCTCATTAACTTGAAGAGCTAAAATGTTAACCAGACTCTAATTAAAAAGGAGAGAGAAATGAGCTATGCCAAGTTCGATCAACGAGCCAGCATCAAGCTGACCGAGCTTACAAGTCATGAGTATTTTGTCCAGCTCTAACCATGGACGCCTCTCCATTAGCAGGCACAGTCACCTACTACTAATAAATGATTGCCTCCCTTTCTTTTTGAACTATGCCACTATGCATGCCAACTTTACAACAATTATTATGTTGCATCGATAGTAAAACAATATTCTTATTGTGAATTAGACTTCTAGACGCAAATGCCCACAAAAATGTGCACTCAGTACTCCTATAAATGTACATATGTAAACTCTCCCTATTCGCACCTCCGAAAAATGAGCTGATAGACCTCGAGGTTGATGAATTCTTTTTTTTCGTGATAACGCCTAGATGTATTTTTCATTAAGCAGAATAGAGTTTTGGTACACAAAGAGGAGAGACAGTAGTCGCATGAGTACCGAACCCCGAAACCGATGAATAACTACCAAGAAGAAGATTACATAACAACCAGCACTAGCAGAGAGACACGTGTGCATCGCCGCATTGGCCTTGGAGCGAACCCCGCGACGCACCGGTCTTCAAGTTCCTCCCGACCGCTAGACCCACCGCTTTGGGGACTTGGGCGGTCCGCTTAGGCACAACTCACGCCATGCCATCACCCAGGCTAGTTATGTTGAGGTTCAGAGCCGTCGGGTTGAATTCGCCATTGAGCAACACCTGGAGCACGTTCTGCTTCTGAAGGACATGTCACCTCCGAATGCCTGAATGAAATTGGCGTCAATCTCCTTGTCCGGGGCATCCTCGTTCACTTGTGTTCCCAACTTCTTTAGCAGCACCATCTGGGCCTGCCGCGTAGCATTAGGCGCCCTTGGCTTGGCCGCAATGCATTCACTTCTCCTAAGGGGTGTTAATGGAGACAGGCGTATGCGTGCGCCTCAGCTTTGGTCGCGAAGTTGATGAAGTCACTGCAAATGTCTTGTTGTCGACCTACCACGAAAAGAATAGCGTTGTTAAAACCTAAAATTTTAGAAGAAAAAAAATATGAGCAGTCACATGAAGTCAAGAACTGGAACAAGCGGCAAAAAGCTGAGCTACGCTCAGTTTGCAGTTGAAAAAAAATACATGGTACATAGGTGAAATTTTCCCAATGATAGTAGTTCTTCAATATACTTTGCACAGAGAAAAAAAATATTTCCTGAAAATATTCTACCTTTTCTCTGGACGTTACTGTAATAGAATAACACTAGTTAATTAAAATGGCGAGGATTATGACTAAATGAGCTTTCGTGTTGGACACTCCTTGGATGGACAATCATAAATAGGGTTCCAAGTTTTCTAAAGCACTAATTTGATGTGTATTATCGTGTCCTGGTTCCACTAAGAGGGTGCATGCCAACTCGCATGCTTGCCCAAAATTGGTATATTCTTTTGGACCACATAAAAATATATATGTATGCTTATAGCATATTGGAGTTCTCAAAAACACACAAGCTGACATCTTTCGGCGCATAATCAAGTTGAGGAACCTTGCAAACAAACAAGGGGCAGCCTGTGGCCCACAATCTAATCACGTTCCATTTGGGATAAGGTTTCTTGACATAAAACAACATCAAGGACTCAAGTGAGATCATAGCAAAAGTGTTTTCAAATCTCCCCTTTTAAGATCTTGTTTGTAGTTGGGACATCTTGGTGATGGTGACTCACATGGCCGGGCCTCAGGCCAAAGGTTTTATAGCTTAGCATTAGCCTTTACTATCTATCTAGGGGGTAACCTAGAAAAAATTTCTAGATGCCATGTGGTAAGGGTATCAACTGAGCTAGCTATAGTTTGTTGGGAAATATGATGCTTCATCAGTTCATTGCTTCTAGTGGTTGGGTGTCCTACTTAACAAGTGTGGTTTAAGAAAACCTTTTGTGGACAGAATGCTGTTCGGTAGTCATTCAGTTTGTTATGTCACCTTCTTTCAAAAGCAAGCACCTTTTCAAAATAGGTGAATACTGTATGTTTCACATAGCCGCGATCAAAATATCAGCAGTCAAAATATACACTTTCCATTCCGGATGGTGATTTTGAACAGCTTTTTGTCATATATATAAACGAATGGAGTATTAGTAGAACAAGACATATACAATTAGTAACACCTGTAGTAGACAGGAAAGGAAACGCACTACCTTAACATTTCGTACCATTTTGTCAAAGAAAAAAGATGATGCAACGACAGAACTGGACAACAAATAAAAAGAATAATTGTAGTCGTCGTCTGTTGAGTGTCGGCCTGGTTCACAAATTAAGGAATGTTTAGTAGTAGTACCAAATTGGAGTTAGTAAATATATGACGACAACTGACAAGCATGATACAAGTGATCCCTATAACTAGAATATAGGGATCAAATACTTAGCTTAGGTCTTAGGATAATATTTTACTACAGTATCTTAAGACTATATATATACTTTTATTAGAGGATCGGAGTTAATTACAGCGGGTGAATTATTATTACTGATCACGTACTGAAATAAACTCGTATCAAATAAATATTCTCAGTGCAACATTCAACTGCGTGCATGCATATAAAATTGAAGACAGAAAAGCTAGCTAGGGACAAGTCCAAGTTTCCACCACGATCATAGAGAAACCTACCGACACAAAATTATTTATCAAAATTCGTAGCTTTACATCACCTTTCATATCACATCAGCAACACAAGAATTTGGCTAATCGAACCATATGAAGGGTGTCAACCCCACACATTCTAGAAGGTGACTAGTTTCTGATTAAAAAAGTTGATGAAGTGTTTGGCCATCCCTTTCAGCAATCTCTTGCATGCTCCCCGTAGCTAGAAAATTCTCCATCTCCAATCTTGTGCCAATCAACAAAATTCTTTTTTTCGAAAGCGTACCATTGGCATGTGTTGCATTAAGCGAAAATAGAGTTTTACACGCCGCACAATGTAGAAAAAACAATTGGCGAAGCGGACGAAAGCACACAGATAAGAATCACCGGCTCAAGCGGTGGTGTAGTACGGTTGTACTAAAAGTTAAACTAATGCGTGACGAGGGTGGGTGAAGGAAGCGACTGCGGTTACGGCTCCAGCTCAGAATCTTCCACCTGTGCCGCCAACGCACCAAGTCGCATCAACAAATATTCTAATACTACCCGTTCCTTATCTCTATTTCTAGTCGATCACCAAACAAATAAAGCCAACTGAAATTGGCCGGCTCTAATCAAGTTAATTAACCCACTGCTATAGCTTGGTCTAAGCTTCCACAAAATATATACTCTACACTAGACAGGTCTCGCCATGCGTCACCTACTTGTCCTTTTATTAAAAGACTTATATGCCTACGTGTACTGAAGCCACCAATTAAGTAATCCTACAAGCAACACATGATCCGAAGATGACGCAAGCCTAGATTTGAAGAATCGCCTCATGCAAAGGCACAACTACTAATCTTTGAGAAAAGATGATGAAATCACAATTAAACTGTTGACAATATATAGGCTGATGATGATTTGATTTGAATATATATATACTGTATGTACTACTGCTTAATGATGAATAATTCAACAGGAATTAATAAGAAATAAACTAAAAAGATGGAGATGGAAAAAGTCAGACGACGTGCATCTGTAGTTTTGTCAGCTATCGGCTTGTCGACTAGATCAACTGAGCTGGGTGCTGCGCGGGGGTGTACATGCAGCCACATGACATTGACGATTAGGTTAATCTCCATATTAAACTAAAGCTAGTTGCTTGTCTGGAGACATCCTATCAAATCCTTTCTACATGCCCCCCGTACAATCATGCATTATTTTATACTACCTGATGCTTTGCCAAATGAAGTGACTCCATAATGACCTATGTAGGGCAAAAATATAATTTTATTATTAGCTTCGACTAGGGTTAACCCCAGTTCGTAGCTAACCTAGTCTAATCCACTTGGATATGATCTGAATGCGATGCGAGTTTGATAAGCTACAGCCCGTCGTCGACGCGATCTGGTATTAGTTAGAGCGAGGAGTTAGAGATATACACTATACATTAATTCAGTTCTTTCTGGGCTTGCTTTGTACAAACAATAAGTTATGCAACGGTCAAGTTGTCGTTGATGGGATGGCGTGTACGTATAAATACATATATACTTGTACTATAGGAATAATTCAATAAGGAAAGCCGGCCAATGTTATGCGCACGTAACCACCGATGATTAACCTATGTCTGGACTGGAACAACACACAATTTTTATCACCGACAAGTGTGGCTTATAATACGGTCTCCAGGGGCGGGGAACGGGGGTGGAAAAAGGGGACCGACGCGCGAATGCCGCCACCTAGTGGGGCGAATAGAAAACTCACTAATATCCCCCGCTTAATACTATATGTGATACGAATCTTAGGATGATCTATCTATCATCATCCACCCTCCCTCCCTCCCTCCTGATGAGCTATAGGTATGTAGGGGTGGTCACTCCACTGTGCACATGTTGACTCGCTAATCCTTGTTAATTTAGGTACGGTTCCAGGGATTAACAAAAGTTATCAGCCTCCCATGTAGCTCTAGTATAAAACCCCCTAGCGTAAAGCGCAGGCGGATCCTATTGGCATGCACGACGATGGAGCCAATGGGTGTGCAGGCCACGTGTTGAGACCCCGTTGGCTGGGCCCGTCCAACCGAGGCACGAAACGTGGACGCCGGGTTTTGGATGCATGCGGAGCCTACGTGGCCGGAACGCCGTGGGGATGGGCCCCAGCGCGATCTCGATGCAGGGATTCGCCGGACATTACCATAAAAAGAAAATTCTGTCACTTGTGTTCACGGCACTGTTTTTACGTACCAGTAAGTACTCATAGTACTCGTTGATTATCTGTTAATTATCTACAAGCTCGTAGTTTTCAAGCTCGATGCATAGTGCCTGGTAAAAAAAAGTTGGCAAGAACCGATGGATCAAGGCTCGTGCATGGTCGTCTACAGTGATGATGCAGTGAAGGGACATGTGGTTCCGGGTTGTCGACACGTAAGCCCCAACAGTGAAGGGACATGCTGCAAGCTGCAACACGGATCGAGCACAAAGCACAGTACACACAGCATGCCTGTCACTTCGATCGATCTCTGCAAGGCAAGTACACGACACAGTGGAGCATGCTTTTCTGGTCCCGATCGACGACGACGACGAGTACCCGCCGGAGCCCGACCAGCCGGGAACACCACCACCCATCACTGATGACTTTTTGGTGCGCGCATGCACTCGCTCCGACGAGACGAGACGAGACGCCGCCGCCGATCGCCGTGCGTGCGCCCGTGACACTGCCAGTGCCGGCCAGGTGCTCATGCCGTCCAAATCCGAACCCAAATCACGCGGGCGCACGCACGAGAACGACCCGGCGGTAGCAATCCGGCATGTGTTGCACATCACATAGTATATATACAGCGTACTGATCTGACTCACTCAAGGAGGCAGCTAAGCACACAAAGCGTCTATCACCAGGTACACAGAGGTAGCTAATTAATTTAACCCCAGGGGTAACCATCAGTAGAAAAGCAAGCAGCAGCTTTGCAGGAGTAGTTAATTAATTGGCAGAGAAGAAAATGGTTGGGAGGAGGGGGGCGTGTGATCTCCTTTTTGGTAACATGCGTTGATGCATGTTGAATTTGGAGGGTTAAAATAGGCTTGGCGCTTAGTTAACTAGTTGAAGGAAACAGATAAAGTGACAAAGTCTATATACGGTGGCATCACAAAGGCAAGAGGAAAATGACTCATGGAGCACTAAAACTTGCAGCAGCTGGCCTGGACCTGCATATATATGTTCAACTTCAACCTATATACAAAAATAACTTTCATTCCCATCACATCCAAGATCAGCAAACCAAATCAAACACGACCTCATTCATCACTGGTTTTTAACTAGTAAATAGATTTTATAATATTATTAGCAGTCGTAGCAAGCTGGCCGGGTTAATACACAAACACAGAGCAACCAAGGAAGAAGAAAAATGGGTGGCATAATAGTGTACTGAAGAAAATGGCAGATCGAGAGAGATTGATTGATGGATCAACCAAAAATTTACAGGGTCTGCCCAGCATGGCCATCCTCCTCCGATCCTTAGCTTGAGATCATCATCACCATGCACATCAATTAGCTAGCTAGAACCGGAATCTTACAGGTGGCTTACATGCAAGCAGCTAGCTCTCCAAATCATCCCAGCAACTAAACATAATTACTAGTGCTAATTACCATTTACCTAGCCAACGACGATCGATCGATCTTAGTAGTACAGACTTTTTAGTAGTAGCAACGACGACAGCAGTAGTACTAGTAGGTGATCAATTCTCTTTTACCAAGGTGATTGATCGACAGCGCGTACGTGGCAGGGTAGCTCTCGCTCGCCCGCGCGCGCGCGATCTCCATCGACGACAGACGACGACCGGCCAAGTCTCACAAGCCGGCGGGCGCAAGGCTGAGCTGCAGGTCCAGCCCCAGCGCGTCCTCCGGCCCGGTGACCACCGGCTCCGCCATCCCAGGGCCAGCTGCCATGCCGGGGTATCTCCCGAGAGCGGCGGCCGGGCTCACGTGGACCCTCCGCCCGCTGTGGTCGTCGGTCACGTAGGGCGCCGAGGCGGCGGAGGGTGCCGGGGTGTAGGAGAACACGGCCGGCGACGCGGCCGGGGTGGCGCGCGACGGGAACACGCAGTTGTGGGAGACGTGGAACTGCTGGCCCTGCGGGCCCCCGGCCACGGCTGCGGCGCGCGGGGAGAAGTAGACCCAGCTCGTGGGCGGCGCGTCGCCGCCTCCGCCTCCACCACCGCCGAGGAGGTGCGGCGGCGGCACGAACGCGGACACCATCGGGTTGGCGCGCGGGTAGAGCCGCCGCGGCGCCGCCCGCGACGCGTCCAGCGGCGGCGGCCGCGGCCTGCAGCTGCGCGCGCTTGAGCTGCTGCCGCTCCTTCTTGTGCGCGTTCTGGTGTCCGCCCAGCGCCTGCGAGTTGGCGAACTCGCGGCAGCAGTACTGGCACTCGTACCTCCGCCCGTCGCCGCCGGCCGCCGTGGCCGTGGCCGTGGTCGTGGTGGTAGACGAGGACGACGAGTCGGACCCTCCGCCGCCGCCACCGTTACCGCACGCGGCCGGCGCCTCCTCCGGCTCGGCTTCCGCCTCCATCTCCGGGCCCGCCAGCTCGTGATGCCGCTCCTCCTCGGAGACGTGGAAGCCGAAGAGCTTTAGCCTGGGGCTAGTCATGTTCATGACTGCTCAGATCAGCTACTAGCTCCCTGGTAGTACTTGCAGCAGGAGAGATGATGGAGAGAGGTGGCTGTCAAAGCTGGAGGAGATGCATGGGTTAGAGGGAGCTGTGTCAGGTGAGAAGGGGCAGTATATATAAGACCTGGAGCCTGGAGCTTGCTCAAGACACACACACAGCAAACCCCGAGTGGATATAATCAGCTCTGTCATTTGAGTAGCATGAACAGGGGCTCCAGATATTATAACCATTAGTTGCCTCCCAGTAGTGCTAGCACCTTTCTTGCTCGAATTCTTTAGTTGCCTCCCCTGCACTTTAGAGAGAGAAGGACGATCGATCGGTGCAACTGCATCTGCAAATTAAGAGAGGAGAGAGAGTAGCTGTGTGTGACTGTGAATAGGAGAAACAATTCTCTTCACAAAAGACAGCGTTGAGGTCTAGATTGCGCTGGTGTCCGGGCTCCATGTTGCCGAGTATTCTAAGGACGTGGCCACCTCGTTGGTTTCTGACGATCGACACGCGCACCACCGGGGGTTTATACTAAATTTTTTAGATGGATAGCTAGCTAGATTGGTGAGGAGCTAGGTAGACTGATTAAGTGGCCAACTAATATGTACTAGGGACGCCATTAGTTTAGTCGGACTGATTGCCGCAGGATATGGATGCTCAGTTGCAGCTAGTTGTTTATTTATCATATATGCGCGCGTACGTACGTAACGCGATATATAGTTTTTTGTCCTGACAGCGTCGTGGTGTTGTGTAGAGATGAGGCAAGGCATTGCAATAATACTGGCTCCTTTGGTGTTATATAGATAGATGTATAGATTATATAACTATATATATGTTTATGTATATGTCTATGTATTATAGCCTGATCGGATCGATTATAGTGGCATTGTTCATGTACTATGTAGAAAGAGACGAGCTAGGGGGACCATATGCAGGCATGTGCAGGAGCTAAGTGCCACCCACTCACTTGTTCTTGATTAGAGTAGCTTAGTTGTAATTATTTTCTAGTACAGTGTAAAGTTGCAAAGATCATGTGGGAGATGCAGAAGTTCATGAGACACTATATATTATATATACACTACATATACTAAAGTTCTCTCTTTAGTAACATCTATACAAAATTGGTTGTGTATTTGTCCTTATCAAAGTGTATGCTGGAATGTATACGTATGTGCATATGTGCCCATTTTGTTCCCTTGTGTGTGGCGTGGGGCTTTCCTATTCCTGTCATCATGATGGAGCGACATGCATGACCTCGGCAAAGAATCGCTTTGTAGTAGTCCCATCACTGGAACCATTATTGTGTTCTTGCAATGCAGAATTCTTATATACTTCAGCAAGAAAAGAACCCTAGAACAGAACAATTTTTAAAAAATACAAAAAACAGAATATATGGACCAGCAGCACGCGCCTCCTCCTATATATGTATTTTTATACTAATTTAGTAATTTGCATGTATGATGTATATAAATACACATTCGCATTCATGTGTACGGCAAAAGTTATAGCGTACAACTAGTATAACTATATAGACCGAAGGAATAAACCATATGCATACTACTGTCAGTGGAAAGACCTCTCTCTATGGTCAATCCATAATAGCGGTGTAGTGCTCAGTTAATGATTCCAATCATGCCAGAATATCTTTGGAGATATCATCGGTAAGACGTGGAATATGAATTCCTTTTTCACACACACTGCGAATAGTTAAGACTAGTTACTACTTTTACAGCAAAATACGGTAAAAATACACAAAATCATCTTTTTGTCTTTTTTATTTTTCTATACTATTTTCCCTTTACCTCTTTATTTTTCATACAATACATATGTATTTTACATTTTTTTGACCGAAGTCGGCAGAGAAAACCTAGCCTATTTTTAATTTTATTTATTAGAGACTTGCTTAAATTCGCTCCTACGAAGAGTTAAACCGAGGTCTGTTGGATGCTACTAAGATGCACTAACCACTAAGCTAGAAGCCTTTTCACAACATTTCTATTTTACATTACCATATATATGATATATGTATTCAATACTATTAGTTGTATACTTGTATAGTATAAAATAGCGTGTTATGTATTTTCCTCTTTTTTCACCATTTTTCTCTCTTCTTTCACAATTTCTCTTCTTCAGATCTAATTGAATCTTATGATCATAAATGTACAAAAAAATATAATGAGAAGTTATGATGATAATTTGTCACATAAAAACGTTAAGTTCGAAAGGAAACCCATGGGACGTGTTGAATTGATTGTTGATCTAGCAAAATCCCTATGATATGGGATTAATAAAGAAATAAAGTATCTATTAAAGGTTTGCCCTAATTAACAAAGCAAAATATCCTTAACTAATTTCATGCAGAGAAATGATTCACTAGAAAGATTTAGCTAAAAACGAAAAACATTTATTGTAAAATTTAATAAGAAGCTCAAATCCTATAGGTTATCACCAACATTGCTTAATTAGTAGTAGTGCATGATCACCAATTGGCATGAAACACCAAGTAGTGTCATCAGCCAGAGTGCAGTGCAGTGATGGAGGTTCTCTCTCGCCATATCCGCCTCATTTAATTTGGGCCTGAACCCCACCGTAGCGTACCGATTTGGAGGTTCTTTCTTGCCATATCCGCCTCATTTGGGCATGAACCCCAATGTAGCGGATCACCACTGGATGTTCTACTTCTACACTCTGGCCAACGTCCATCATCATATCTTCACTAGTGAGAACTGAGAAGTTGTTGGCCGCTGGCATCCCCGCTTCTAGTGCACTTTTCTAGCTCTCTCCTTCGGGATAGGAACATGGCCACAATCTTCCTTCAAGGCCACACAACTGATGGGTGGGCGAGCACCATACGACGTTGTCCTCGCGGGCGCTAAATAAAGATTAATTGCGAGTCAAGAGTCACCTTGGCAAAGGAATGAGTCTTTGGAGATAAATTTTTTTTTGTAGCGACAATCAGTGAATGATACGGTTCTTACGATTTCATTTTGGGTGGTGTCTTATTCTTTTCATTTGCAACCAATTTCCAACGCACACTAGTGCATTCTTGTATATATGCCACAATATTTGGGATGCGTAACACTTTACAAAAAGAAATAGCTAAAGCCTAAGAAATGAAAAACATATCTTACCAAACTAACTAATTAATCAGTCACCTTTTATATATATATCAACATTTCACGTCATTCAAGTAATGAAACATGACGACGATGTGCTTAATTATTGTTAGTCTACTCATATGAAAAGAGTTCCACTTGCTGTACTGCTACCAGAAGTGGGAATTAATCAACAGCGATAGCTGGGATCGATGAATGAAAGATCTAAATATAACAGCTGCTCAGAAGCTACTGGTTAAGAAATCGGTCTATAGTACGGAAGCAGCGGAAATTGTGCCGACTGACAAAAATTGTTGGGCCGACTGACAATTTTCTCAATCATGTTTTATGACTTTCTTCTGTACTTGAGTAGAACATCAGCTAGTGGTAGTTAGTGAGCACCGAGTTGCACACCTAAGATCATTTTATATATAAGATAAACAAGGACAGATGACAGAGCCATCTGATGATATTCTTGTTGTGCAATTCTACTCTATATCAGTCGTGTCTACCCAGAAAAAAAAGGAAGCATGCATGTTAATTAAGAACCTCTGGGCAACGCAATGTGATGGTCTTCTTGTCGTTGTACTTGCCATCACACTGCTTTGAGTGAATCACTGGCACTAACTATATTATACCTTCTCAGAAGAATATCATGTTTGACTTCAGGTTAAAAAGGAGAATGGAACCACCAAGAATTTCAGTTCGTGCAACTTTGGTATTGTCCAGCAATATCAGTGGTGCTGGAGCCCAGCTTTTACAGATCTCAGCTGTAACTAGTGCGCAAAGATCACCTGGTCCTCTCCCCTTCGGTGCGTTTTCACATGGCTAAACAAGTTGGGGCAGCACAGCACATCAAAGCCAGTGTCGTCTCCAGCATCTATATGAGTTCAGATCAGCAAACTTTTTGGTTAGACTTTTGGTTCAACCCGGTTGGAAAGAAATCTGCCCAAATCCTACTAACCCCAGAGAAAGCTGGAATTTCGCAGCTTTTCCTAACGCAATCTCATCTCCACCATCCACGAAAGCTTCTTTGTGTGTCTTTCACCCAAAATTCCCTTCTCCTCGCTCTTTATCAAGTCTTTCCCCAACTTCCAAACAAGGCCCACCCTGTCCCCTAAACTTGCACTCAATTTATTCCTCTCTTTCTATCCCTTTCAAATAACAAAACATGACTTACCAGACGCTATTGTGGCTATATAAAAACTATATGATATCTTCAGTGATCTATTATCACTTGTTTATTGCTTAGAGGAGACGTGGTTACATAGCTGTCATCTATGTGATGGCTTTATTCAGTACAGTTTTTTTACCCTGTAATTTTTAACTATTGCTTAGATCATGGACATTTATATATTCTAATATAATGGTTTCAGGTTAGCTAAGTTGATCAAATACTTGATTGCATTGTTGGTGGCCATAAAGTATATATGACCTATACTACGTACCTCTTTATTATTCTCCAAACATGCCACATCCATAACAAATCAAGAGTCAAAGAATCATTTAAATAGGCTTCCGTGGGTGCTTTGGATCCCGTAACCTGCTGATAGCCCCGTGTCAATGCGACGAAGCCACCTTTCATCTGATTTTGACATCTTTCTATAACCCTAAATCACAACAGAAACTAGGATAGATTATTATACATATGTATGGCACAGTATTACAGGAAAACCAACAGCTACAGACTTGTAGACACATGATAGAATGATAAGAACTCACATGCACGGAATCAATCTTGCTCCCCGGCCTGTTTATCTATTTTCTTGACGGTGCTACGTATTAGATTCTAGACACAGATAAAGTAACCACAAGTTTATGAGTATAATATTCCACTATAGCAAATTATTACCGACAAGGAAAGATCATGCATAGTTTTAGGCGTACATGTGCCCAAAGACTATTTAGTATTTACCAACAAAGACTAACATTAGACAAGTCTAAATTGTGGTTAAAGTTTCTCAACAGATGGAGTCAGTATCCTAAAAATATAGAAGTTGTAGAATTTCATGTCTGAAATTCATCAGTCAGTGAGCACAATCTTTTCTTTTCCTTTTTGCGAAACAGTGAGCACAATCTTTCACTCCATTAGTTACTGTATCAGAATTAGCAGTCGCTTTGAAAAAAAATGCTCCCTCACAGTCACCAAAGAGAGTAGCTATTATGTAACTGAGGCTTGATCCACACGTGAATTATGACACGCCCATGAGAAACAGGAAAAAATTGAAAAGGTTTTTGAATTTGACGTTTAACTATTGGTCTATTGCTACATTTTTTTTCATGTCTGTATAATCACATGATTTGATGCAAATTTCAGAACAGCAATCATTTGATAAAGGAAAGTTGTCCACAACTATGACCAACATGCATGCTACAATTGAGATAGACTCCACTCTTACATATATATATATATATATATATATACACACGCCAGATTTCAACTATTAACAAAACTAAATTTTGATCCATCTCCTCTACTAGGATATCCTGACAAAGCAGTTGAGTTGTTTCTTTCATATTTATAGTCATATCTAGTCTCAAGCCCATGTGATTTTATGACTCCTCACTATGGGGTAAGTAGCTCTGCAAGATGTCAATCAACTCGATTACTAAGGAAAATATTGGCAAGATTTGGTCCCAATTAAATGTCCAATCATATAGGGTCAGTCAATTTGGCTTATATCAAATTAAAAGAGATGGCATTTCCACCAATGTAAAATTGTAGCAAAAAAGTTATAGAAACCTTTAGTGCAATAAAATAAGGGGAATTACAACAAATTATCTTTTAATTCAGTAACAGTATTCAATGTTCCATGTGATCAGCCAAACAATTATTTCTTAGTAAAAAAAAGTTCAAGAACTCATATCCACTCATATCCTCTGTAATGCATGGCAGAAGCTAATGGTTAGTTAGAACCCAGTTCCAGCCCATCGCGCATGCTAGTTGTGACCCTGTGCTATATCAAAATACAAAACATGTAGAGAAGCCAAGTTGCTATGTTCTATAAAGAACCTTTGTCCTCTTTAACTTCAAAAGTCGTCATCTACTTGTCCTTTTCTTCCAATTCTAAGCTTTCCTTATAGGATGAGCAACTCTAGGACCCCATAAAGATACCAACTTCTTTTGGAAAAACTATTTTGTTTTGATCCCAGGAGAAATTGTCTTAAAGAAGCTTGAGTGGTTGGCGGGTAAGGGATCACAATTGCTTTCCTCACAGGCTGCAATTTGCAGCAAAGCACATGGTCTTTTATTTTTGATATATATATACAGGTTCTAAACTCTAAAGGACAGTTATTCATTGTTTATTCCCACCAGGAATCTAACATGCACTCCAACCAGCCAGCATTATATATACAAGCATTATCTTTTGAATTTCAAGTATAATTAGTCATCAAATACTAAAACCAACACATGCATATTAACAGAAATGTTTTAAAAGATATTAAAAAGAAGTGAATCAGTGCAACGAAAACTAGTACATGTACTTGCAAAGTAATTTCTTGAACTATTTATATCAACATTTGGCTATTCTGATATACCAATTAAATTGTCATGAAGCAAGCTACACAGGCACATGGTCCTAATCCAAAACAATAATTCATTGATGCCTTGGGGTTTGGGCATCCCCTTTAGCAAACATATAGTTAACACAAAAGTTGTGAATTCCAAAAACTTGTCACAATCATGTGTGTTGTACAAATAAAGCTAAATAAACAGCAAAAATCAAATCTCAAATATATCTGATATTGACATTTAAAAAGACACAAGTTGTTACTGATAACACATACGAATATTGCAAGATTGACTGCTTGTCAATTTGTTTTGTAACATCTAGGTCAAATTTCAAACTGAATTAATTGCAGATATATTTAAATCTATGTGTACTACATACATGATCTTTTTATGGATTTTGAAACATTGCAACATGATAGATTCAGTAATGGTACGGGTACCCTGGAAACAGAATCTGTACTAATCCAAAAATCGAGTTTGTAAAAAAAAAGTAATAACGCTTCCAGCTAATCGTATACAAATTATTATTGTTTTAACCTTAGAAATGCAAGTAATCACTGTAATAAGAAATTGCTAAAAAATAAAATGACACATTTAACTCCAAATACAAGAATGAATCACCATTACTAGCCTTTTTATTATTTGTTAGTCATGGAGCTTTAGGATTAGATATTGGCAATTTATGCTGGATCCTATACGTTGCATCCATCATCCAGTAGTATGGAGTCCCTCCCTAGGCAGTTCTCTGTCCATGCTGCTGCTAAATATATGCCCCTTCTTGATGATGATTCTATTCTAATATGTAGGAATCAAATGCTAGGTGCATCTGTTTTCCTTTCGTATCTTTCCACTAGCCACTACCTAGTCTATGACCAAAAAAAACAAACATAGGGTCAGTGAACCATCCCAGTGTTCTCCTGATTAAACATTAGGGTCTAGACTGCAAGGGACAACTTCATTTGGGCGTTGCATAGGTCAATAGCTTTTTTTTTTCCTTGCTGCAGTGGTCTCCACCTTGCGCAGCAGTGTACCTCATCCAGACATTCTTTAGTCCTCAGAGGCTCAGAGCAAAAGGTACACAGCATATCTACGATTTATGTCAAGAATACTCTATCTGCAAAATAGCTATATTGTATACTTTATTTTCCTAGACACAATGTGTTACCATCTTGTAATTCAAAAACAAAATGTCTCGTATTGATTATGTGATCATGTAAAAACCAAATAAACTGGTTCTGATTCTGAAGATCCAATTCTGAATATGCTGATGGAACTACAGCACAGATGCTTTTAGTGTGTGTAAGACAAATAAAAAAGAAGATAGATAGCATGTTACTAACTTAGTGTTGCACTTAAAAAGCTTCTTAGTCAGAACCCTTAAGTACCTAATGCAATAACACATGTGACCGGCCATAAAATCACAACAGGAAAAAAAAAAACTTAGTAACCTTGATGGAGGTCTGATAAGCAACAAGAGCATGTCACTTGGGATTTTTGGTTAAAAGCTAGGCTCCTCAGTAAGGTCTCAAGTTTGCGTTGAGTTTGTTGTATTCCCTAAAGAAAGGGTCCTGGTCACATCCACAACATTTTTGTTAGTTGATTGCAAGCACAAAGTAGGCAGCATTTAAGATCACCCAAATCCCAGTAGGGGCCCGCATGAAATTGTGCTGTCAAAGGAAAATCCTTCTTTTTGGCTCATGATGACTATAGTTTAGAGCATAGTTTAATCCCCACGGTGACCTCACCCATTTCACCGCTAAGAAAAAACATATGCACAATATTCAGCAACCATATCTCTATATTTTCTCCATAAGTGCTTTTTGGGCCACCACAGGATAATAAACAATAGCCTGCCTTAATAATTGAGCCTGATGTCTTCCTGCAGAACAAGTTTGAAAGCTAGTTAACAAACCCAAGCAATGTGGGCAAGGACTATAAAAACTATATTATATTGCCCAAGTGACATTACCTACTGCATAAAAACAAGCACTTGAGATTGGGTGGATTTCACTTAAAGTCATGAGAAGTGATTCGCCAGTATACTAACTGTGCAACAAGTGATTAATTAAAGAAACACCTAGACCAAAATCATTTCTAGAATGTATAAAGCTAAATAGCACAGAGAATAATTTAGAACACAGGTATCCAGTATAAAGCATTGAATAAGCTAATAAAGCTACGATTGTGATACTTGGAAAAAAACTACACCTCTATGCTAGTGATCAACATATGGAGATATATGATTACTTGACGACCTTGTTGTGTTATGCCTTTAAGAAAGGGATTAGCGAAGAGTTTAGATAACTTGATGGTGGAAGAAGAGCTTTATAAATGTAATCTTCAAAACTTTAGACCACTTGACAATTTCATAAGAACTAGGCACAAGTTTTTTAACAGCAAAAAAAAAAGTAGTGGAAGTGAGGTTATTAGATGTTTTTAGGTCTTAAAACTAAAAAGTCAAAACTAAGCCTTTGACAAACATCACATCTGGTTTGATGTATCAGACAACCACCTTATTGTTATTTGGATATTACAGCACAAGTTATCTCTGGCTTTTTACGGATCAGTAAGCACTCAGACTAGTTTTCCTTATTTGCACTGGGATGTCTAGTAGAAAAGCTTTAATGGTCAGAGTCTAAGTGTAAGTTACTTTGCATTTCATTTTGTTAACTCTTCAGTGGGTAGAGATCACAGTGGAGCATTTACTCAAACTCCTCCCTCCCTCGTGAAGTTGTCCTATGGACAGCTCTTCCACGAATACATAGTAGTCCCGGTATGGGAGAAGATTGAGGAACAGGACAAACACCTTGCAAACTGTTGCTGAAAGCAGATCTTTCAAAGAAATATATAATAGCGATTCAAACATGTTACATATTTTGCATCTCCGTATCGAGTATCAATAAAGAGTTTACATCTTTACTTTCTGAACGTCTGTATTTGTAAGTTAATGTACAGAAATGACAAACTTGTAAGTTCATGTACAGAAATGACAAATCATGTATTTCCTTTCAGAAGGTTTAAGAAAAGATGCATTCAAAGTGACAATTAGAAGAGAATATAAAGCTATTCAAATGGGTAACATAGCACTAGGGAAAATCAGACCCTGCAATCTAACATACAGACCAAACGGTATGATTAATAGATGCCCTACAAAAACAACCTAGTATTATGTATGCTCCACGCTACTTATCATGTGCTAATTCACGCCTAAGCATGTTCCTGTTTATGACTCATGACAGTAAAAGTATATGGTCCCAGGTCAAGAGCTACTCAACTAATTTCCAGTACAGTCTGTAAGCATTTAATAGAAGATAAGCACACAGCCATATACATAGGTTTAGGTATAGGTAAACCAGGCATGAGATCTAAAGGTGATCCAATTATTATCTCCACCATTTGCTCTATCAACTAGGAAGTCCAACAATTCTTTCAGAGGACACTAACAGATTTCACCACCTTAGATTATCAAGACAATTCAAGGCCTAGTTTAAAAAGTTAATCTATACATTGGTTGGAAGATTGCCGTAGGTAGCGTTTAACAATGAGAAAACATGTTCAAGCTAATCACCACAGCACTTCGCACTGGTTATTCTAGATGGTAGTACAGGTTAACAAAAGCAAGAAGTCATACTGCCTTTCAAATAGTAACACAACAAGTTTTCAATCCTTTGCCAGAAAAGTTCAGACTGGCATACCAGAATAAGAATAAGAAAATAATAATTACATTTCACTTTCATGTCCTTATCAAAGAAGTTCTGGGGATCTCCTAAAATAGTTTTCTAAAGGACGAGATAACGTAGAGGTTTCGACATCTCTAACCATAACATGGCACACTACTAAACAACTTTACCACATCAAGTTGATGAAAACGAGTTGTACGGACTGAAATAAAATATAGATACGTGATCTCTTTGCAGGGAAACTATCCGAACCAACAAGGACAGATGGTATGTATTTCCAAGGATAAAACCAGAGTTAGCAAATGGGAGAATCAAAATGGTCTATATTTCATATTTTACATCAAACTCAAATGCCTTATCATCAACTTAACTAAAAAAATAAATATTTTTACAGGCCCTGATCACAATAAGCCTACTATATATTCTAATTTCAGTCAATCACATGTTCTCGTTAGGAAAAATATGGAGAAAATACTACCTTATGTACACACTGATGAGTACTTAATATCCTGAAAACTGCAGGAGCCTTTTGGAAGAAACTAAGTACACTTGTGTGTAGTTCAAAACTGCAAATCACCACATCCAACACTTCAAATGATATTTGGGCGCATCGGGTTTCTTGCAGAAGTAAACCCAACCATTTCACGGATCCTCAAGCATTCAGACCTTGTGGAACTTGTACTTCTGCACAAGGTTGAATCTTTCAGTACTCCCACTAAAACCCTTAAGCACAAGGGTTCTAACTGCGTCCACCCCTTGCTCCAGAGCAGCGTCGATCTTCAACCAAAATTATAAAGCGGGTATAAATCAACAATCCAAGAGCAGCTATATCACATAGTTCATACTACTAGAAAAGGGTGCACCACTACAGAATGAGTAACTTGAGGCTTAAGTAAACAACATTTATCTTAGGGTGATGAAGTAAAGTTGAATCCTAATATGCTCTTTTCCAGAACCAACCGGAAGTGTTCATTATCTCTGCATGGCAAATCTGGAAGAAGTGCAATAACCTCATTTTTATGAGAGGACCTCCTTCCTTCTCAAAGATGAAGCTTGACTTCAAGCATACAGGATTTCGGGAAAACAAGCAATCTGTTTTCCTCTCCTGGAGTTAATTCTTGTGTTTGTTCTTTATTTTTCTTCTTGTTCTAGCCCTGCTAGGGCTTAGCTGAAGTGTTTTTCCATATGTTTAGCTCAGTGTTTGTTTTGTGTCAAATAAAATCTAACGGTGGGGGCTTCCCCTGCTGTTTTTCAGGTTCAAACCCCACCTCCACACACCCTTATTAACAGCAGTTTGATTTGGTATTGTTGCGGACAGGCCTCTAGGTGAGTTGGTTAGGTGGCTCCAGTAGCGGACAGGCCTGCTAGGTACACTCTTTGGTTAGTTTGGACTCCCGTGCGGCGACAGGCAGGGGGTAAAAAAAATCTCCTTGTTTGTCCCACACCAAAGCACAGGTATAAGGTCGGCCCAACATCATGGTTGTTCTCGCATGGGCTATGGTGCCGCTGTGTATGGGTGGGCCAGGGTTCAGGGTTTTTGTTGACCTATGGAGAGGGTCTTCTTAGCATAATGCCCAGGCACTGTCTTACACTCTTACCCCCGTAGGTCGGGTGTTTTTTCTGGTATTGTTGGCACAATATGTAAATTAGGATAGTCCTCTGCGCTAATGACTTGCAGCACTACTCCAAACAGTGTAGTCCATCCAACATGGGAACCATGTCTTTGTTCTCTGTATAGAATAAGATATGTTTACTGCCAACATTTAGCATTGCCTATAGCCAACATTTATATGCACCAAACTACGATAGCTCAGCCAAATGGCGGAAAGTCTTTTGCATTTTCCGACAATCAATCGTAGAGCCGAAAGTGAAAATAAACAGAAGATGGTTTTAAATTTTGTCCTATCTTCTTTAGAATAAACAAAAATTTAGCAAAGGCAATACCTGGACTCGTTCCTCTGAACTGAACTTCTGCAGAAGAAAAGCTCGTGGGTCCATTTTTCCAGGTGGGCTACCAATGCCTATACTCCAGCAGCCAGCAACAAAATGGCATGAACATTCCATCAAGTAAAAAAAAGAGTCAGGACATGAATATAGTAGTGTACCTATAGATAAACGAGGAAATTCTCTGCGACCATCCAAATTCTCAATCACATTCTGTAGCCTGTTTCAAGAAAAAAAATGTTTTTGTGAAGGTAATGAATGTATACTTCGGTGATCATAGAGACAGCTACATCAAAGGTATTATGTGCATAAGTAGATTATAGTATTGCAATCACAAAATGGCAAGATTACGAGGTTCCATGACAATCAATTGAATTAATCTTGAGTAGAGAGACTCAAGACTGTTACATAAGCGATGCACCCACATATTCAAGCACCAGAGTTTGATACAATACTGAATTATCAGTTTTTCAGAGTCCAAACAAATATATGTACACAAATTATCTATCAGATCATACAGGTTCCAACATTAATATTAAGATAACTATTGCAGCTTACATTTGAGTATTTGACAAGTAAATCTATGAGTTAAATTTGACAAATACATCAGGCCAACTATTAGTGCATTAAACTATGTCTCAATTTGGCTCTTCTTGGTCTCTTACCAAAGAGTGTCACTAATGACGTGGCTGACCAAATATTATGTCTTCTGTATGCGAATGACAACAGCATGTTTCTTTTGATTTTTGACTAATAAGGTAGCCTATATGAATTGGTCCAATGATTTGAAAATTTAAAGACTACCCGTTGTGGCGACCATGACCACCTTTCTTTTGAAGCCGTAGTACACCATTGGGCAGACTCATATCATCATAAATCTGAAAAACAAAGTTGCAGCAGTCAACTTTGATATGATAATAACTGAAAGCTGAAGACCATCAAAAGAACACTGATGATGAGTACCAAGAGGATGTGTCGCAATGGTACTTTGATAATAGGCTGCGAGAGGTCCAATCTTCACATGACAACAAGGTCAGGTTAGGATAGTGAACTCATTATAAATGATAACAGATTTCAACTAGTCTTGACAATTTCTGGTAGCACATTGCAAGACATGATGTGTGATGCTTTAGCAAGATTGCAGGAATGAGGGAAACAAGAAATTGTATGTGTAGGCAAGTCAAGATGAAATCATAAGATTATTAACATAATTGCCATGCTTTTTCTGTACTGTGCATTCAACCAAACTGACTATACTCATTTGATACAAATGGTTTCTCATTAATGAATAATATATCCATACAATGGATTAAGCTAAACCTCAACTTTTGATTGAATAATAAAGAGCCAATTTGCTTGTTGTGCGCTTCATATTAATACTCCTAACAGGCAGTATTTCGTATCAACAGGCATCAAATGTCTGCTCCTTTACCCCCAAATAAAAACAAGTTCACAATTGTGCTCGTGTTATATCCACTACTTTATCAAAGGTTACAAATACCAAAAAAAAATGAAATGCATGTAAATATATTGCAAGTTTAAGAAGTAAGGAATGCAACTGTCCCCACAAGTAATCAATCTTCCATAGAAGCATTTATTTAAGTAACTAAAACACCATTGCTCCCTTAATAAAAAAAAAAAAATCGTTGCCCCTTACATTTCACAAGCTAAGAATGTCATCTATAAAGACAGAATAACTCACTGCCTCTCCACTGTAGTTCATGTATGATTGTGGTTTTACCACCAAGACTGGCACCTCGCCAATAGAACCTGCACTAAAATTCAACCCAATGATGGGTTAAACAAATTAATAACATGAATACACAATTGTGAAATTTATATCAATCATCTGCAAAAGTACTTATCCTTTCAACATGAAAATGTTCCGGGCATGCACATACATCTTATGAAGATAGATTTATTTCATTTTGAATACACCACACATACGCCATTATGCATACCTAAAATCTCTACATTGTACTTTTCTCATGGGATTGTCGACAGATCAAGTTTTAAATTTCAACCAGTACATCAGGGCATTTCCTGAGATGGTCTTGGCAGTACAATAAGGACTAAGGCCCTGTTTGGTTCCTTTGGGTCAAGGACTAGGGACTAAATTTTAGTCCCATTTAGTTCCTAATTTCCCAACAAGAGGACTAAGGACTAATTTTTAGTCTCATCTAGTCCCTAGTCCAATAGACTCTTGGGATGAGCTAGGGACTAATTTTTAGTCCCCATTAGTCTCTAGTCCCTAATCTCTCTAACCAAACAGGCTCTAAGTAAACTGCATGAATCCTCACTGGATTGAACAATACAATAATGGAAACCAAATGGCAATGAACAGGAGAAAATGATTGTTGTCTCTTGGACCAACATTCTATTTGAATAGAACAACCTAAGCACACACACAATCCAGGTGATAAGGGTTTTAGTTACCAATTCCCAGCAGCGACTTGGACTGGATTGTGTTCATCGTGATCCCCTCCTCCCCCGCGATGCGATCCACCATCTCAAACCCCACCTAATCAATGACACGAGCACGCGCAACCACAAGGGAGCGGAGAGCGAGAAGTGAGAACCACCACATCGAAGTTGCGGGAAATGGGAATATATATATATATACGAACGAAAAGGGTGGCAACGGTTCTAACATTGTGCCGCGTGCCGTAGTACTTGTTGCCCGGGTTGCCGAGGCCGGCGATGAGCCAAGGCGTGTATTCCACCGGCCCCGCCGCGGGGTCGGGGACGGAGGCGACGACGGTCAACAGCCGCGAACGGCGGGTGCGGTGGAGTGGGGCGGTGATGTTCCTGCGCTGTATGTGGAAGGAGGGGGAGGGGGGTGCGGAGAAGTGGGAGGAAGTAGTGGGAGTGGCCGTGCCGAGCAAACGACATGGCGAAGGGGCGGGCGAACGAGCGGTCCAGAGGATGGCGGTGACGGCGCCGGCGCCGAACCCAAACGATAGGAAACGCAGAGGCCAGGAGGAAGATGGAAAAATATCTAGCAGTGGGCTTGGGCACAGAAGTATGTTTTTTTTTTCTGATGAGAATCAGCACAGAGGTAGATTGGCTTTACGCAAAATGGGCCTGAAGGAAGGAAATTCATGTTGGGTTATTATTTTTGGTTTGTGGGCTAAACTGCTAGGTAGATTATCCGTGGGTCTCTGAATTCTTGACTTGTTCCTGTTCACCCACAGCTAAATAATATGTGTTGCTCAAAAAAAAAAAAAAAAAAAAGCTAAATAGTATGTGCGTGTTTTTGGTTCAGCTGGACACTTAGAATAATAGGAAACTATATGTACTGTAATCTTTTAAACAGGTAGTATTTGTGATTTGTGATTGGAGTAGCCGCTAGATAACAAGCAAGGGATAGTTTAATTTGGTTTCTACGACTATCACTAATGGGCAGTCATCTAAATTATTCCACGTTAGATAGTTTATCTAACAGACATAGCACCTTCTCAACTTGTGTTAGTTGGTCACCATTTTCTAGTTTTTTGAGGTCCACACTAGCAAACCTGTCGTCCTCTGTTTTGAGGCTGAAGTGACCAAACTAACCCAAGTGCTAGATATTCATGATTCATCCTTAAGCCTAGCTCCTTGATCCGACCTCTATGTTCGTCCTTAACCGCCGTCCATCAACTAACTACCGGAACCAATCTATTGACCTTATTTTTTTAGATAATGAATAATATTTCATACCCGGCTTTCATCTACCAAAAGGTAGAATCGAGGCAAATTATTACAAACTTGAGGCCAAAGGCGGAAAAACAAAAGCTAAAAACCTCTAGGAGCTCGAGAGGTCATCTGCGTCAAAACACCGCCTAAAAGACCACCAACAGCAATACATCAATAGAGAAAACTAGGCTGACACCAACAATTAAAACCAAGGAGGGAACTTTCAAAACGACGCCTCAAACGAGAAAGCATGGCATACGCCAACGTCGCGCCAGGAATACGGTGCTAGATTTTCATCTCGAAAGACATCGAGGCTTGTTGGAGAGAAGTGGCGACGCCTCGGCCGAGGAAGTGGCACCCACTGGCGTCACCGCCCGTCTAAACACAGCCATGTCTCGTGATCGAGCCATCTTGGATTACCAGGTGGCCAGCCCGGTGAAGATCGCGGCCCGATCCAAATCAATGGAGCTCTTGGGGGGTGTACCACCATCTTGTGCATATGCAGATAAGGCCTCGGAAAGCAGCGCCAAAGCGGCCACCACTTGGCGGCCATGGCGCCCGTGGCGCCAGGGGCCGTGGGCCGGCAAGGAGACAGTCCGTCGCGATAACCCGGAATACGGCCATCATCGGGGCAAGCATCGGGGGCGCCACCATCATGGCCACCCACGCCTCGAAGCCTCAGATCCGGGCCTCCCGGCCCGGTCGGCCGGGACTCGACCTCCACCGCTTCCTCCACCCGCACCTCCCCGTTCTCCTCAACCTTGGTCCAGCATTTCTTGCATTTTCGCCGCACCACGGGACGAACCTCCTAAAAAGCCGGCCTCCGTGCGCCTTTCCAGGAACCGAGGGGCCGAACGTGCGGATCAGCCCCCCAAACGTCGCCCGCCAGCCCCTCCACTTTCGCCCGGACAGCAAGATCGCCGCCGTTGCAGCGAGTGAAGCCGCAATCCACCGGGGCACGGCCGGACGGCTGTAGAGGTTGTCGGAGACGGCCGGATCGAGCCCCACGCAGCCCAACTCGACCACGCCCGCCGAACGCCAGCATCCACGCCACCACACCATCCGCATGGAAGAAGGGCGCCGCCGCCATCCCGGTGAGCCCAGCGTGCCTTGCCGGAGGCTCCACTCCCGGCGGTGGCGGCGCATGAGGGAAGAGGAAGAGAGGCGGCCATTAGGAGGTTGGAGGCCACCCCGTCGCCAGCGTGGGAGCGGCGAGGGCTTTCACGTGAAAAGCCGAAGACTTGGGAGGCGTCCGATCTCGCTACTTCTTGACTATCAGGAATCAAGATGAACTTGACTTCCTATCTATTGACCTTATTAGCAGTTATCATTAACGATCTTCACGCACTCAACATCTGCCCTACAGGCACACCAACTAAAAGCCTTGGCTAGTTCAACTCACGCTAGAACCAACTCAACCAAAATCTGTCATCCCACTTAACAATCACTCATTATCCACTTATCCTTGGCATGTCATCGGGAAAAGAAAGACATGTAGATGGAGTGCAAGAGGACCTACATTTAATCCTATCCTTGTAAAAACCCATTAGTTTAAAAACATGAAAGAAGTCAATGGGTTTGGTTTAGACCACACTTCTCTACAGGCATCCCACCGGTATCATGCCATGCCCCTAAGGTGCAAAAATAGGTCATCCTCATGTCCGACAAGATGCAACAGGCCTAGAAATTACTTCCCTTTTACTCCCTTCATCCACAAAATAATGCAATTGTCACTTTTTTTGAATAACACTTTAAACTTTAACGGCCAAAGGCGTAAAAACAAAAGCTAAAAACTCTAGGAGCTCGAGAGGTCATCAAGGCCAAAAACACCGCCAAAAGACCACCAACGACAATACATCAATAGAGAAAACTAGGCCGACACCAACAATTAAAACCAAGGAGGGAACTTTCAAAGCGACGCCTCAACGAGAGCATGGCATACGCCAACGTCGCCGCGGCCGGAATACCGGTGCTAGATTTTCATCTCGAAAAGACATCCGAGGCTTGTTGGAGAGAAGTAGCGACGCCTCCCGGCGAGGAAGTGGCACCCACGGCGTCACCGCCGTCTAAACACAGCCATGTCTCGCATCGAGCCATGCCGTTACCCGATGGCCAGCCCGGTGAAGATCGCGGCGATCCAAATCAATGGAGCTCTTGGGGGGTGTACCACCATCTTGTGCATATGCGAGATAAGGCCTCGGTCGAAGCGGGGCGCCAAAAGCGACCTACCCCGCGGCCATCACAGTAGCGCCCCAGGCCGCGGAACCGCAAGGAGACCGGATCCGCCGCATGTAACCCGTACGCCATCATCGAGGGCAAGCATCGAGGGGCCGCCACCATCGCAGCCACCCACGCCTCGGCCTCGGATCCCTCTCCCGGCCCGGTCGTCGGGACTCTCCGCCTCTGCTTCCTCCCCCCCGCACCTCCCAGTTCTCGCCAACCGGGCCCATTTCTTTGCATCTTCGACCACCGGGCGAACCTCCTAAAGTTGGCCTCCCGTGCGCCGCTTCGAAGAACCGAGGGGCCCGAACGTCTGGGATCGGCCCCAAACGTCGCCCCGCGCCAAACCCCTCCACCTCGCGGACGGCCAAGATCGCCGCCCGTGCAAGGAGGTGGTCCGCAATCCACGGGGAGCCCCGCCGACGCTGCAGAGGTTGTCGGAGAGACGGCCCGGGATCGAGCCCCACGCGGCCCAACTCGACCACGCCAGCCCAGAGCGCCCGCATCCACGCCACCACACCATCCGCATGGAAGAAGGGCCGCCGCCGCCATCCCGGTGAGCCCGGCGGCCTTCTTGGGAGGCCCCTCCGGCGGTGGGCGCGGCATGAGGGAGGGAAGAGAGGTGGCGGCATTTGTTAGGGTTGGAGGCCACCCTGCCGCCAGCGTGGGGCGGCGCGGGGGCTTTCTGTGAAAAGCCCAAGACTTGGGAGGCGTCCGATCCTCGCTACTTCTTGACTATCAGGAATCAAGATGAACTTGACTTCCTATCTATTGACCTTATTAGCAGTTATCATTAACGATCTTCACGCACTCAACATCTGCCTACAGGCACACCAACTAAAAGCCTTGGCTAGTTCAACTCACGCTAGAACCAACTCAACCAAAATCTGTCATCCCACTTAACAATCACTCATTATCCACTTATCCTTGGCATGTCATCGGGAAAGAAAGACATGTAGATGGAGTGCAAGAGGACCTACATTTAATCCTATCCTTGTGTACCCATTAGTTTAAAACATGAAAGAAGTCAATGGGTTTGGTTTGTGACCACACTTCTCTACAGGCATCCCACCGGTATCATGCCATGCCCCTAAGGTGCAAAATAGGTCATCCTCATGTCCGACAAGATGCAACAGGCCTAGAAATTACTTCCCTTTTACTCCCTTCATCCACAAAATAATGCAATTGTCACTTTTTTGAATAACACTTTTAAACTTTAACTAAATTTAAATTTTATGTAAAAAACATTAACATTCATGATACAAAACAAGTACCGTTAGAGTAACTATATAGAATACATTTATATAATAAATTTAATTTTATACATAAATGTCAATACTATTTTTATAAATTTAGTCAAACTTGAGCTGGTATGACTAACATGGATTTATAATTGCATTCTTTGGTTAATGGAGTATTTGAGATGAAATTTACATGACAAATGTCATGGTCGCGCATGGAACCCAAGAGCCGGCGCACCACGACTTGGCTGCCGAAAGTGCCGAGCACCTACTATACCTAAGCATTTTTCGGGCGGGGAAAAAAAACCCATTTATTTCGGGGCAAAAAAATCCACTGTCCATGACGTCCCCTTTGGGCAAAGTCGGGCCTAGCTTTTTCGGGCGGGCCCGGCTGGGCCGGGCTACCCGCATATTTTACACTATAAAATAGCTAAAAATGTATTTCGGACGAGTTCGGGCAAGAAAAAATTTACGGGCTTCAAAATCTCTGCCCGGACCCTATTCAAGTAAGGTAGGTGGGCGGGGCAAAAACCCGTCGGGTTCGGGTGAGGACTAGTTTTGCTCGGTATAGCACCTACGATTGGGTATAGAACTCTAGATCGAGCTCACCTTGCTAGTAGTCCTCGGTTCTAAATTATAGTTCACTTTGACTTTTTTAAATAAATTGATTTTGCCATGCACCTAGTTATACAATATGTTTAGATGCATAGCAAAAGAAATGCATCTAGAAAAGTCAAAACGACCTACAATTTAAAACTGAGGAAGTATATTTTAAATTATTTCTAGTAACACACCTGGCTCGAGATCTACATGGTCTGTGACCTGTGCTGTGTTTTTGGATGCAACGCGGATATACGACTTTTTTTTTCACGCCTTCCTTTTCCTTCAATGAGAAACGTGTGACGCAGTCGCAGATATCGTCACTCGAGCAAAGCTTCTTGCCGACGTAATGAAAAGGGGCGGAAATGACAGGATAACGGCATAAGGCTGCAATCGTGGTATATGCATGGTGAACCTTGGGCCTTTGGGAATCAGGGAACTTGTCGATTAGAGGCCGGTAGGGGTGTGTCAGGTTTCTATTTCATTCTCTTGGTGATTGACTCGACGACTCAAGTTTATTCAATCAAACAAATTCAGATGTAAAAACTTAAAAACAAATGGAACGACGACAGTGGATTAAAATGGTGGTATATAATAGTTCTTACCACACACTTGGGATTAATATAAGCCCTCCATTTAAATACGATCGAAATGGCTAAAACGTTAGAGGAAGAGATGAGAGGAACCAAGTGGCAGGCCGGAATCATTTATTTGCGTGGCATCGGAACTGAATTAAAATTAGTATTGAAGAGTATAATGGTCTTTTTAGTGAGGAGCAGCTTCTCCTAAAAGCAGGGGCGCGTCGCCGAGGCGCTGGCGCTCTTCAACCGGCGGCGGATGGGTTCCGGCCCAACGACGTGACGTTCCTCGCCTGCTCTCGGAGTGCGCGCACGCTGGGCTCGTTGACGAGGGGCTGAAGCGCTTCACCACGCGTCCACGCCGTCCTCGGAGATGAACCGCTGCGACGTGTCCGCCAACGCGTCTGTGAAGCGCTGCTGGTTGGACATGTTGTGGTAGGGCAGGCCCCGCGCTACAGGAGCAGCATGCGCGAGTGCTCCGACGTCGCCGCCAGCGGGCAACCCGCCGTGCCGCCGCCGATGAGGATGTAGTTGTACTGTGACACCAACAGCGCGTCCTGTGCATGCCCGCACGAATCGCAGGTTCTCCAGTGGTTCTGCTGCACACATGACGACCATGTACCAATTCACATGTTTGCAGAACCACAGAAATTCCAAGATATCAAATGACCATAATCACGGCATGCAGTCCGGCACGAACCATCCACCGAGAGAAGTGAGAACCACCACATCGAAGTTGCTGAAATTATTTCGCATTACAAATGAGTTGTCAAAATGCTTGCAACGGAGAGATCAAAATATTGTACAAGCCATGTCTTTGCTTGTTGATGTGAAAGCACGACTAGTTGACCTGAGGAATAATGGTTGGGAGAAACTGTTTGCTGAAGTTCAAGCATTTTGTGAAGAAAAGAAAATTGAGATACCATCTATGGATGCACCAAGACCAAGATGGGGTCGTTCAAGGCAAGAGAAAGGGATAATGGTCACTGAAGAACACCATTATCGTGTTGACACCTTCTATGCTGCTGTAGATGTCATAAACACGGAGATGAACCATCGCTTCAATGAAGTTTCTTCTGAGTTACTTGTATGTTTCTCCTGTCTTGATCCAAGGGACTCTTTCTCTAAGTTCAATGTGGACAAACTTGTCAAGCTTGCGGGGATCTATGATGCAGACTTCTCCACTAATGATCTTTTGAATATCGGGGATCAACTTGAAACCTTTATTCTTCATGTTAGAAGAGTTGGTGATTTTTGCTGATTGCAATGATTTTGGGAGTTTGTCGGTGAAGATGGTTGAAACTAAAATGCATGAGATATTTCGGTTGGTGTATCGTCTAATTGAGCTTGCACTGCTCCTTCCGGTGGCAACAAAGCATCTGTGGAAAGAGTCTTTTCGATTATGAAAATTATCAAGACCGTGCATCGCAATAAGATGGACAATGATTGGCTTAATCATTTAATGATATGTTATACCGAGAAGGAGATATTTAAAAGCCTTGATAATGATAAAATCATGAAGCGCTTTCAAGCTTTGAAACATCGAAGGATGAATCTTCCTCAGCCACATCGCGCACTTAGTGCTTGCACGGTATGTTCATTCAAATAATTGTGACTTCGGCTTGTCTCTAGTGAACTTATATATACATATATATCTATGTTTATTAGCATGTAAGCATTTTTTACAAATCGGTAATAATTAGTTCGCCATAGCTAAATTTTTTTATCCTGGCTCCGCCCTTTGGGTATAAGGAGCCAAACGGCGATTTATCGAGAACCGGTGCGTGGGAACCGTGACGGGAAGCAAGGGAGTTCGTGGCTGGAATTAGAAGTTGTGATTAGGAAAAATACTAAATTACCCTTAATTAGAAGAATAAAGGGAGGAACCGGCTAACAGGAAATCAACGGGAGGAACCGATAGTTCCTCCAAGCACCATAAAAATTCTCTTAACAATAGCAAGGAGTAGCTCAGTTAAGGTTCACATAATATATAGTACTCCCTTAATAGCTGTACTCGATCCGTCTTTTGCAATTTAGCCCTTTTTTCGAAAGATTTTCTCAAATCCACCTTTTAGTTTTACGTGTCTTTATATGGACCTTGCTCGGCGCCATCAATCGCGAGCGCCGAGTATAACGTGTTAGCGCCACGTCGTGGCGCGCCCGAGCTGGCCTTGTCGGAGTGCACGAGCGGCGGCGGTAGCTCGGCGCCCGCGGGTCATGGCGCCCGAACTCGGCGCCCACCGGCCGGCGCCCGAGCCCAGCCGGGGCCGCCCTTTCTTTTTCTTCCTCCCGTCGCCGCCGGTGAACCGGCCCCTGCCCGGCCGCCTTGCTCGCTCGGCCTTCGCCGCCGTCGCGCTGCCGACCCGGGCGCGCCGGCAGCGCCCTCCGGCATGAATGCGCCAGCGGGGCGGGTTAGGCGTGCGGCCGACCCCCTCCTCTTCCGGGCAGGCGGTGGTTCTCCACGGCGACCACAACTCCTCCTTTATTTGTTGCCCTGCGCCCCTGCTCCCTGTCATCGTCAAGGTACATTTGCTTGTCAATTTGCTCCTCTCGGTTATGCATAGTTTCTATTTTGGTAAACATTTGCTATTTTGGACTAAAGGAACATATTAGTTATGGATAGATTCGCTATTAGTTAAGAACATAGTTATTAGTTAGGAACAACATAGTTAGGAACATATTTAGTAGTAGTTAGTATATTATCATATTATTTAGGAAGAACATAGTTACGAACATATGTTTAGTTATTAGTTAGGAATAACATAGTTTGGAACATATTATTAGTTATTAGTTAGGAAGAACATAGTATTAGTTCTTGAACATATTATTAGTTGTAGTTAGTGACTTATCGATGATGTGAAGTTTCTATTTTGGATTAAAGGAAGACGGTTTCGATTTGTGTATGAACTAGATGGACAACATAGTTACCATATATCATGGAGGCACGGTGGAAAAGGATCGCTATGGATATGTTGAGTTTGTTGAGATGCAATGTGCCTGTGCTATTTGTGAAAAGACCATCATTTAGTGAGTTAGTTGAAAAGGCTCGAGAGGAGGTGCACCTTGTCTTGGTGGCATTGAAATTGGGAGGGGGTGTTCTTCATATTGGTTCCCCTCCCAATATATTGAAGGTTGATTCAATTGGTTGTGCGGATCGGTGGGAGAAGTATTTGAGGGTAGCTATGAAGAGCTAGTTGCAATGTGCGGATGTGGTCGACGTCGGGTGATGGAGGCGGAGGCACACTTTGTCCCACTGCAGTGCAAGGTCATCTTTGTGGATGCGAGAGGTTCCTCCTTTGGTCCCCGATGCTCAATCTGCACCTAATGTGATGCACGTTGGAAGTTCGGCCAGGAGACACTTGTCGAGCGGGAGATTTGCGACCAAATCTTCCACAGATGATCCCTTCGAAAGTGAAAATAATCCTATTAGTAAGAGCCTAGTCCTCATCTTTCATTTTGTTCATGCTTCTATTCTTACGTTAGTTCTAATTCTTTCCTTATATCTATGCTTGTAGGAGACCACACCGATAATGTAGTTTTGCCTCTGTTGGTTCAAATGCGGCATGTGAAGAGGCATTAGGGCCTCAATGAAGTTGAGCCCGACGGCGGCCGTATGAGACACTGAGATGGCCCTTGATTTCGATGATGACGCCTGCGGGGAGAGTTGACGGAGAGTGATGTAGAGATACTCGGGCGTATTTTCAGTCGGGACCCAAGAGTGGGAGGAGTTCGGTGATCTGTCACTTTTCGATATGGCTTTTTGCGAAGGGACGGGATGATGAGCTCCTCGAAGCCCCGAGAGGTTGGTCCTAGCATGAGAATTGTAAAGGGACTGTTTTCAAGGACTTAGTTGAATTGAAGGCGTGGTTGCGGCATTATCTTTGTTGTCCGCTATAGGCCTTTAGAGGGGTGTTACATTCATATGTAGAGCGGCGTTACGGTTGTTTTTGCGACAAGGAACGTTGTCCATGGAGGGTTTGTGCAAGGAAGCAAAAGGTATCAGTCTTTGGAAGATTACCAAAGTCGTTGGGCCTCACACTTGTGGTAATCATGACCTCGGCACAAAGCATCGGCAATTGACATCTACCCTTATTGCAACAACGCTCCTAGACTTATTGAAGTCGAGAACCCAACATGAAGGTGAGCGCAATTATGGAGGGTGTTAAGCTCGCATTCAAAGGTTACAAAATAAAGTATGGGAAAGCTTGGAGGGCTAAGCAGCGGGCGTGGAAGATGATTTATGGCAGTTGGGAGGATGCGTATGAGAAACGCGGAACTTTTCAATGCAATCAAGGCAAAGAAATCCAGGCATGCATTATGAGTATATCCCAAAACCGAACGTCACGATGAATGGTCGACAGGTATTTTTCCGTGCGTTCTGGTGTTTTCCTCAGTGCGTGGAGGCCTTTAGGCATTGCCGCCCTTTGTTTTCCATTGATGGGACATTCTTGGTTGGCAAGTACATGGGCACTCTTCCGATTGCCATCTCTTGTGACGCAAACAACAAGCTTGTTCCTTTGGCATTTGGCGTTGGTTGAGAGGGAAAACAATGACGGTTGGGGTTGGTTCTTGCGACTTGTCCGGGATACATGTTGTTGGTCCCGGGCGAGAGGTTGGTGTCATATCGATAGACACCGGGGCATTCTAAATCTTTGTGCGGGAGGAGATAGGGGTTTTCCCCGTTGCACCATAGGTGGTGTACTTTCGGCACCTTGCCGAGAATCTACTTCGTAAGGATGGTGTGAAGGATAACTTTGACCTATTGCGGGAGGGCTGCTCGCATGCTTGAGGACGGTATTTTTTGGATCAAATTAGAGCAGCTCAAAAGCGCTACAAATTTGAAGGTAGATAAAGTGGTTGGCGGGGTTGATGAGAGAATCGAGAAGTGGACAAGAGCACATGATATGGGCGGATGGAGGTGGGAGTTTCAATGTAGTAACATGGCGAGTCATTCAACAAGTTGCTTAAGGGAATACGTGGTATGCCTGTCAATGCAATAGTTGAGTTCACATTTTATAAACTTGTGGCATGGTTCAATGATAGATATGCTAATGCAATGCATTTGAGGTCACAAGATAGAAGATGGGCGTAAAAACCAAATATGCACTGGAGAAAGCAAAGGCGCAATTTGAGACAAATGATGTTGTATGCTTTGACCTAGATAGAGGCATTTGCGAGGTAAAGCACATAGGTGGTACTACGGCCGATGGTGAGACTAGAGAGACTAGGAAACATGTTGTGGATCTCCGGGCTTTCACATGTACTTGTGGTAAGCCAAAGGCAAGTATCACTTTGTATGTTCTCATTACGTGGCGGCGGCTAGATACCGCAACTACGGTTTTGAGAACGGGGATACCCACCGAATACGGTGTGGACAAGCTTGTGCTCACATGGAGTCCACGGTTCGTGCCTTTTCGAGACCCAACGGAGTGGCCTCCATATCTTTGGGCCTAAATATATTGCGGATGAAACCCGCAGATGGACAAAGCGTGGTTCGAGAAAGAGGATTAGACATAAGATGGTCATGGATCGATTCCCGGAAAACAAGGCGTGGCGAACAACGCTTTTTCATATCGACCCCGAAAGGTATGAGTGTGTGGCAGTGCGGACGCGATCGGCCACAACTCACGCACTTGCCGTTGGCGGCCCTAGTCGTGGTCCGCTTAAGTAGATTGAGTAAATAATATATTATTTGATTTCGTAAATGTGAAGCGGATAACTTATGTTTTCTTTTTCTTGCGGGATGGAGCCGAAGCACGATATACGGAGGAGTACTACGAGGAGAACCACCGAGGGCGACGGACCGCGGAGGGGAGGTCTGTACTAATTGTTTTTTACGCAAACAACATTTTTTTTTTGTGCATCTAACTAGTACTAATAAATTTTTTTGAAATGTTTGCGGGTTCTACCCCTCCTTCGTCCTCGAATCCATGACAAGTCCGGCGTGCGATGCGACGACGACAGTACACGCCTCTCTTGAAGAAGGCGGGCCTAGATGTCGTGGCGCATCTGTTCGCCGTGGGATTCCGGACATAAATCCCTTGGCGATTTCAGCTTTGGTTGAAGTATATGCACTTCCATCGAGGTTTTGGGTTTACTCTACATTTGGTGACCTAACAATGTTGTTTGTTTTATGTAGGTGGCGGTAGGAAACTCATAGTTTCCACCTACCTTGTGGTGAGATGACGATTACGCTTGAGGACGCCACGAAGTTCCTTGGCCTCGGTGTTAGTGGCCAAGGCGTAAGCAAACAGCCGCAGATCGGAAGGTTGGAAACAAAGAGTGGAGTCCTTTCTTGGGAGACCAAGACGGAGGAGCTTCGGGCGTCGAAGCTCGGGGTGCCTCTTACTTGGCTAAGGCAAAGCTTTGCCAATTGTCCCATTTGTTTGAGACGAGCGCGTTGTGACCTACCTCTTGCGGGCGTGGGTCATGCACTTGTTTGTGCGTCTTGTTCCCAGACTTCTGAGGAGACTCCGCCTCTTGGATGTTCATCCCCTTGCTCACCGATTGGGAGTTGGCGGGATTTTTACGGTTTGAGGATCTACTGTGCTTGCATTTCTCTACCGCAACCTCTCGGTGGAGGCATGTCGTCGCACTTCCAATTCTCCCACACATAGGAGGGTGTGTGTACCTTCTCCGTTGTGGATGTGGAGTCGTCTACCGGTTGGTCGGCCCATAGGCGTGGAGAACCCTCGTGAGTGGTTCACGGGGGAACGACCCTCGACTTCGACCCATTGTTGCACACCTTTGGGACCAAGCACATGTGCCCAATGTGACTCCCGGTCGGGCATACCTCGAGTACAGCAATGAGCTTGACAATCTTCTTTGCTTCTATGGTAAGCTAATACCTTCTTTGTGCCTTATTGATTGTTTTATTTGCTATTCATTCGAACTAACGTTTTAAGTCTCGTTTAGGTAACCCGGCGGTTGTATAATTCTTTAGAAAAGTCACGATGTTCAAATTAGTAGCATTTGTTTCCGGGGCGAACATCCATATTGGGATGAGGTGCCCGCTGATTTGCTTCGGCCGTTGAGTTTCACCTCCCCACGAGTTGCACGCCCGGTTGGCTTGCGTCGAGTGGCCAGTTCGGCCGGATCACGACGCCGCAAGACCTGCACAAGTAAGTGTCATCGTACATGTCGTTTGTACAATAAAATTGTAAGGTTAATGTGGATGTGAGAATTAACAATTAAATTTCAGGATTGATCGTCTAAAAACGTAAGAAGACTGTAGAGTTCGATGTTACGCATAAAGCTCACATTGAATCGTGGGAACAAGCCGATGACAATGTTAGTGACAACGATGAGCCGCACTCCGATGCCGAAGTTTCGTGCTTACCTTGCTTGGTACCGAGGCGTCACTAGAACGAGGTTGAAGACCCGGTGGACCAATGACGACTATGCCGACATTGCTTCATCGGGTGACGAAAACACAACCTCGCGACTTGGCGGCACAAGAGGGCACAACCGCGTGTGTCGCGACTTGTCTTGCACCGAGTGGTAACAATATGCCTTCCTTTGTAGAGCTTTGTTCATATTGTGTGTAAATTGCATCATAATTGAAAGTTTGTGCCTCATTTGCGAGGGCAACACGCTTTAGGCAATCTGTCTTGGAAATTGAAGAGTTTAGAAGGACAAGGGAGAGCGAGGCCGGCGTTGACAACTTCCTTGGAGTAGGTTTTCATAAATCGTAGTTGCCATACAATTAGGCTTAAAAAAGTTTTAGTTCTAACTAACTAATATTATCTATACTCCATAGAGGCTAGCAAAACGGTTGTTGGCCGTGCGGCCGGACTCGTTGTGGAGTCTTTGGGGTAGCGGGACAATGGAAGAAGAAGTCCAACGAGGAGGCAACTTCAACACTTCGGGGGGCACAAGGTTAGAATAGTCCTTTGTCTTGATTGTATACATACAATTATAGTGGCCGTACTCATGTAAAATAGGCCTTTGCAGGGCAAGCTCCTCCCATGGCGCATCGGACACTTACTTCTCACGGGTCAAGATGTGCACAAAGTGGACATGAGGAGATTGGAATGTCGCAGACTAGAAGATGCCCCTTTGACACGACCTTCACGGCCACTTGGACCACGCCCGCGTCATGCACCCTGCACAAGTACACTCCCGGCACCCACGCTCTTGGTGGCAAGGGTAAGGTTAAGCCTCGGAGGAGGTAGATGGATGGACTAATGTTGAGCTATATTGACTTACGTAATGGACTCTCTAGTTTATTATTATGGACTTTTGTTGAATCTGTATTGACTTCTATATTTGCATGGACTTGTTTCCATTCGATGTTCCTATGGAACCATTATATCTATGGATCATGTTAATATATGTGTTGTGATTGTGGAATGTTGAAAAAACAGGGGAAACTCTGGCGAAATTTGTATGCGAATCTTTTTTTACAATAGATGGTCGGCACAAGTTCTATATTCCAAAATTTATTTATGTAATTACGGATGGTATGATAAATATAGAATTTATTTAGGTAAGCGAGAAAAAAAATAAAACTAGAAGAATTTTAGAGTTTAGGCTATTAGGAAGGAATTTAAATAGTTTAGGCTATTAGGAAGGAATTTAAATAGTTTAGGCTTCTTTTCCTTAGTTGTCACAAATCAAATCTAACTTTTTTTGGTACATATATATCCAAAATTTTAGAGAAGTGTTGTACAAAAAACTATTGCAACATACCAACTCTCTAGTAAAAAATACACATTCACACGACACAGGGTCTCTCACTCTCTAGTAAAAAAAGGGTCTCTCGCTCTCATCTACATACCAACGCGCCGTCGTATGAAGTTTACATCTCACAAATTAAAGTGTTCATATGCCCGCACAAGTTTCTAGTTTCAGTGAGTGATCAAATCCATCGTGTAGGCTTTTGGTGATGAATCAAATCCATCGTCTAGGCTTTTCGGGGGTTGCCATCACTCAAATACGACAATAGCAAAATGCGAATCTGAAACCATCGTCTCGACTTTTCATGGTAGGCTTTTCGGTGAAGTGATCGGGGTAGGCTTTTCGGTCCTACATGAAGTGATCATACACTAGCCTTTTCAGAAAACTAGGCTCCTTTTACAGTGAGTCATCAAATCCATCGTCTAGCTTTTCAGGGCTAGTTTTTTTTTTTTAAAAAATGCATGGGTCCAAACTACTATAGTACCCCAACGGAACAATGCACCTGGGCTAGTGACGCCTCTCGGGTCTATATATACTACCAACTCCATTCGGTGCATACGAAGAAGCAAACTAGTAGAAATGTCCGGAGGTTCTTCGGGTGGGAGAGGGGGGGGGTGAAGAAGGGAAATGCAAGCCCGTGGGAAGTAGATCCGGATGTGTGGGGGAGGTGTTGGTCCTAAAGAGTTTGATGAACCCGACCCAGATCGTTGGCGTGACCAAAATAGGGGAGATTTCAATCGAGAGAACCCTCTCAAGACCTATGACAAACGTAGGGAAGACTGGCCAAAATGTATGCATGGTATGGATTGTTTGGTGCGGATGATGACAGATGGGACGGAAGGAGGTCGCCGTTTTTCGAAATGCCCAAACGCTTATGTAAGTGCTATTACTTATCATCATTGCATCTTTGGATCCTCACTTAAGCAATCTCTAACATGCTTACACTTATTTCAGAGTTCAAGGGCACCCGACCATCTGCGGCTTCACTAGGTGGATCGATCCTCGGCCACTTCCACCACATCGGGAATACATTTGGTGGTTGCAAGAAAGAATCATTGATCGCGAAATGGAGGCACGTCACGGAAGAACAGGCGACCAAGAGGAGGAAGACTACAACGGTGAGAACTCACAAGATGAACCATGCACCGATTAAATGCTTTGCTTGTGCCCTTGTCACAAGAACAATGGGCCACCGCCACCACCGCCGCCTCCACCAGCACCGTCACATGATGCTTACTATGGAGAAGGCGCAACCCAAAGACCCTTTGTGCCCACATTCCTAGGCGAGTTCTTTCTATGGTCACCTATGGATGATTGTTGTTTCTTTAAAATTACCTAAGGCGTGTTAGGGTTAGCTTGGAACCTGTTGTACCCTAGTTTGGTACGAGTTCGACACGCCATTTCAAATACGCTTGAGTGTTGCTTTAATTACCTAAGGCATGTAGTGTTTAGTCTTGATCCTCTATACCCTTGTTTGGTATAGGTTCTCACATGCCATTTCACATGTTGTGTTGTACCCCCTGTTTTTCATGCAAATGCAAAAAAAAAAAAAAAAAAGTGGCGTACCATTTAGTTTTAGTACTACTTCGATTCTTTCTAGTGAGTCCAAAATATTGTCCAATAAAAAGTGGTGGCGTACCATTTCACATCCGCCTTGATCGAGGAGGTTATTAAAGATTAATATCGAGTGAAACAATACATTGTTCAACACATGGTTCAACTACCATAAACATGAATACATTGTTCAACACATGGTTCAACTAACATAAACATAATAGTTCAACATCGAGAATCATTTGCGACCTCAACAGGAAACATAGCACGGGAAGCAAATCATCGTCCGATTCCCAATCCTCCACCAACACCTCATTGTTGTGACTAGTCCCAACTTCTACACCTTTGCACGCTTCAACTTCTTCCGCTACGTGTGTGTAGCCTCGAGCCAAAAGTCACTATCATTGTCATCCAGTACAGTTTGCTCATGTGTTAGGGCGTCTAACGATCGCTTCATTACAGTGCTCACAAGAGGGTCCTTCTCACGCCTCATCCGGCGCCTTACTCTTCATCTTAAGTGCATATTGCTCTTCTAGCTTCTTCCGGAAAATTGGAATAACTTTGTTTGATCAGTGCAACCGCAACCGTGGGGAGGGTAACACGCAACTCCATGGCAAGGCGACGCCGCGCCCGCTCTCACGGACGTTGATGTACTCGTTGACAAGCTCATTCCCAACACCCATCTCACACCCAATCTTACGCTTCGCATACGATGGTGTCCGGGAACTCATCGCGTCCAACAAATTCCTCCCACAAACATTTCCTAGTGTCTGTTCAAGAAAAAACATACACATTAGTTACAAAAATTATGTTTGATGTCGTTGCACGAAAAACAATAACCAACCTCATCATAATCCACCATATGGCCACACAGGTGCCCTATTCCAAACCCCAGAGGAGTTAGGCCCCAATTAGCTTTAACACCACATCCGCATAGGATTTGGGTTTTGCGCCATGTCGACTGGCGAGGGCTAAGAGCTCGCCCAATCTTGAAGTGTCACCGTCGTCATCCACATCTTGGGCCTCCTTTCTAGCCAACTCGGCCTTGGCACGGCGCACATTCTCGAGCTTCCTCTCCCTCTCCTTCCTCCGAGCGGCAGCTCTCCTCCTTTGCTCTTGCTCCTGCGCTCCTTCTCATCGGCCTCTTCCTTCTTCCTCACCTCATGCCTCCGTTGACACTCACGCAACGAACTCCTTGTGGCATCGCGGGATACCATTGTTAAGCTCATCGATCTCAAGGTCGATCCCTTTTGCTCAAAATCACAAAGCGGTGGAGAGTCTGCAACAAATAAATTGTTTGAACAAATATATAACCACAAATGAAAAAGGAAAAAAGCTATATACTCACAAACATCCATTTGGGCAAGCTGTTGCTCTGTAGGCTCCCATTGAAAATTGGCACACATCCAATACCTCCGCCTAAATGTCTCCTCTTCATCATCCCATTCGCATTTGCAAGGATCACCACAATAGCAATTGGGCACGGGAACACCCTCCTCGGGAGAGGCTTATGGACATAGGGATCTTCCCAAGAAAACGAGCATAGCTACCTCTAGAAAATACAACTAGGGTTACAATTCTACCATAAAGCTAGGGTTTCACATTTCTTGCATACTAACTATAAAATAAGAACTACAAGATGACGAGAATTTACCTAGCATTCTTAGCTTTGCCACGCCTTGGCATCCTACAATTACATACAAACGTATTTTTTAAAAAAGTGTCAAAACTAGGGTTACAAAATATGGCCGAAATCTATCAAATCAAGCGCTATAAATAGACAGGGGATAGAGATTACCTTGCAAATGAAGATGTATGGACCAAATCCAAGTTTTTACCAGGGCAAAAAACTCGATCCAACACCAAGGGCGGCGTGGGGAGGAGAGGAAACGCGAGAGAGTTCCTTGCAAATGAAAGAACGCTTCGGCCATACGAAGGGGGTATCTGCGCGTGGTATGGGGGTCGGCGCCGTGGCGGTGGCGCCGAGGTCGGCGCCGGATCCGCGGGCGCCGAAGCTACCGCCGCGCCGTCTTTCGTCCGTCGCGCCGTCAAGCTCGGCCGCCCACGACGGTGGCGCTAACACGTTATACCGGCGCCGCGATTGATGGCGCCGAAGCAAGGGGTCCATATAACACACGGAAACTAAAAAGGGTGGATTTGAGAAAATCTTTCAAAAAGGGCTAAATTGCAAAAAAGACGGTACTCGATCCATTTACATAATACTCCGTACTCCGTAGCAAGGAGTACAACATTAGTCGATCCCATATGACGATTCAATGAAGCCAGAAGCCCGTATGGTAGATTTGATCATGTTAGCTGCAAATGCGTGGCAGCACGTATTCATCGTTCGTTCATGGATCCAACCGTCCAGCACCATATATAGACACGATGACACCCCTGCGGCCCCTGCCGGCCAGGCCGAGAAGGAAAGTACAAAGTCAGCACCTACTAGTACTAGTATACTCTACACGAGAGGCCGGAGCCGGACGGCAGCCGGTGCTTGTCCTGGGTCCGGTATTCCAAATTTCCACACGCGGCGAGCGGGTCAGGAGTCGCCGAGGCCCGAGTGGCCCTGAAGCTCTCTCTCGCGCGCGGTCTCGCCTTGGACGGGTGGACCATGGCTGGGGCTAGCTGCCGAGCGACAGGACGACGCGAGCATGCCTGCACTCCGACCAGACCCGACCCCAGCGTGTTGACCATGTCCGCTAGATTGATTACTCACGCTCTCTCCAATCAACGTGGAATAGTAATATATACAAATCTTGTCAGCCCGCCGCCACGGAACCGTCGACGGTACAACATGGAACGAGACGGAGTTTATGCAGCACGTGCCGTCGTCTCCGAAATCCATACTTGGGGTCGTCTCGGTCGCTGATCGGACTGTCTGTCTCTAAGCCAATTATTAAACCAAGAGATTTGGGTTGCAAAAAAGATGTATATGCACTTTGCCGTGCATGCTCAACCATCTTGGCCTTCCTTTCCTTCAGATGGATTAGTACAACAACAAAGAGTTTGCATACAAGCAGACTTTTCTGTCTTCTGTATACATAAACGTGCAAACAGAGTAGAGGATGTCAAAGTCAACCGCGCACCCAGCGGACGTACTACTGCTACTGTGGTATTCGCCGCTGTAATAAATTGCCTTTGCCTGAGAGGAAACCAACAGCCAGACTTCCCGGTAGACTTCTGTAACTGTTCGTACTCTGGCGAAAGCCACAAGTACAGGGAGGCTTGCGACGCACAGCACTCGCGGCGGCCCGAAAGGGAGAGCAAGCGGTTGCTGTGCAGAGCGGGTAACATGGATTCCTCCTCTATATACGCCTAGGCATCAGGCATGATGTCCCAAGGATCCAACCACATCTGCGTGCAAGTGGTCCAGAGCTTCCCTTTCAGACAAGGTAGGCGCACCGTACTACGACCGGAGCAATGCACCGCTGATCGGACGGCGGCGGAGGGTCGATATGGAACTCATCACCATCTGTGATCAGCAAAGTTCACCAACAGTTTTCGGTCCAAAACCGTGTCCACTCCCCCAACCCAAAAACAACTTATTTTGTCTTTGACAAAATGACGCCCACCACCAAAACAAGTCCTTATCTTACCATTAACAGCTCGTTTAACACATGACAGTCCCGCCCGCACGACGTAACCAGCAACCGCATGGGGGGCGCGTGGAACGGGCCCATGAACCGTCCAGGCCACCGCACGGACGAGAGCAAGCGTACAAACCGAGGAGGCTCGGACGGTCCACGGCCGGGACCACCATGGATCGGATTAGGAGTGCTGCTATGTTTCAACTAACTCTGCCTCCCTGACGCGTGGGCCCTCCCTCCCCGGGTGCTAAAAACAGACAACGAAAAAGGCAGGCTCTGCCCACCGGGCGAGCGGCGGCAGGGTTTTCTCCAAACTGTTCGGTTCCCGGCACTGGTCCGGCGGGCCCGCGTGTCAGCGAACGGCCGTCAACTCCTCGTGCTCAAAGGGGGGACTGGCCCATGGCCATCAGTAACGTAACCCATACCACCCTAGCCGTTGCCGGTAAAATCTCACCCGGTATGTGACCAAAAAAACCGCCAGTGTCATATTAATCACATCCCCAGCAAAACTACAGAAAAAATCTTGGAATCAATGTAGGAGCCCTCAACATCACTGATGAACATATATAGCAAGCATGAGTCAGTTTTCACCAATTTTGCGCATGCAACGTTGCAACTTCATGGGCACGAACCAGCGATGTGTGAGAAAGATTAGCATTAGCATTTTAGAATCCAGATGGTAATTGGTACTAACTACAAAGGTACCGTAACATCGAGGGTAATACCAATACCAGCAGCACGCACCAAACAAAAGTTACCAAACTATCCCTTACGTACTTTTGCTAAAGATGATAAACAAGTGGATACTACAGTAACTTGCTGCTTCTTGAGATTGCTACTAGCATCCTATTCAATCAATTAATAATAATAACAATTACTGATAGCTACTAGTAGCTGATTAGCTCATGGTAACATCACCAGCAGAAGACGAGTTAAAGAAAGAATGAACAGCACCGGATTAATTGTGATTGGCCAATTTGCCTTTCTTCAAGGTTCCTCGTTCCTGCGCCCTTCGTCGACGGGACGACGACGTGCTTGATTCATAGGCCGGCGACGCGAGTCACTTCACCGGTCGTCCGGCACCCGGTAGGTCTCGGCGGTGATCTCCGACAGCCACGAGCCGGGGAATAGCATCTGGGGACGCAAGGTTTTACGAAATCACAAACGGGTCCCTGGAACTGGAACAGGGCAAAGGGACGGAGACGGACGGACGGACGGACGGAGGAGGCCGGGGAGGGGACTCACATCGAGCTGCTTCTGCACGGGGCGAGGCCGCCGCTTAGGGGCGGCGGCGCGGCCGCGCGCCCGTCACGGCGTAGATGTCCTCCTCGATCTCCTCGCTCGTGAGCGTCACGGAGAACCGCGCCCGGTCCAGGGCCTCCGCGCAGGCCCGCGACGGCCTCCGCTCGTGGGGCGGCGGCGACATGCTCGCGGACGACGCCGCCACCTTGGACTTGGGGCGCCGTCGGGTGCGGAGCTTCCACGGTGGCAAGACGGGGCGGGGACGGCGGCCTCCTCCTCTGCCGCCGCCACCACGTGGTCCGCGTCGGCGGCGTCGCTGCTCTCTGCTTCCACCTCGTGGAGACGCCTCATCAGCGTCTTCTCCTCGACCACGGCGAGCTTCCCCGGCGAGCGCGAGCGCCTGGCGGTGGTGGTGGTGACGTCGCCGGCGCGGTTGACGTGGGCGCAGCGCAGGGCCCGGTGGCTCCCCATGTCTTGAGCGACGGGAACGAGGAGAACGGCGGCGGCAGCGGCCTGGCGGGCGTTCGTCGTGGCCGCGGCCACGGCCGCCGCCTCCACCGCCACCGCCGCGTCGGCGACGGGATCCGGGGAAGCGGCGGTGGCGGCTCGGCCGAGATCACCATGGCCGTGGGCGACGTTGCTGCGACGCGCTCGGATGCGGGAGCAGCTCTTGGCGGCGGCGTACTAGAGAGGAGCGCGTGGGAAGGGAGGAGGCGAGGGCAAGGAGACGAGACGAGAGGGAGGGAAGTGCGTGCTCGGGCCTCGGCGATGAAAGTGTGGGCGAAAGGAAAAATAGATGGAATAGTGGGTGTTGGTGATGAATAAATATTGATGAGGGCGTGTGTGTGCGTTGAGGGCTTGACGGGCATTTCGTATTTCAGTGTTGTGGTCGATTTTCTTTTTCTTCTAGAAAAAAAAAAAAAAGATTTTATTTTCCTTCTGAGATTTTAGATGAGAGGCGATGCGTGCTCTGTTGATGTTGACGTACTAGATCATTGGATGGACGGTGAGTTACACTCAGCAGCCGCATCTGCACCGAAGGAGTGCTGGGTTATAGTGGCATGCAACGCCCGTGTGGTATTGCGTGTTCGTTTTTTATTTTATATTCTTTATTTTAGAATTTTTCTTAAAAACATTGTACTTTGCTAATGATGGTTTTAATTTTGATGGTTAGGTTTTAAAGTCATAGAATCTTTTCAAAATAAGGAAAACAGTCTAAGAAACCAGGTTTACTTAACGACAATAATAGTGAAGTGTGGTGTGACACGCTAAGGTGTAACACGTCATTGGTGGTATATTATTAACGTGGGACGCGAGTAATAGAGGATTTGATAAGAAGGGTAGGCAGATATACAAGATACTAAAGGGAAGCAATGCGACAACATTAGGAGGTCATGAGAAGATGATGAGCAAGTCAGGTTATATGTCGAAGTAGAGCTGGGTAATAACGTACAGTACTTGCATGTGCCATTCATACTAGTACTGGTTTCCCCGCGTAAGTTGCAAGATGAAGAATTTGGAGCCACGGCACGGCCGGTTGTTTTCGTAACACCAACTAGCTAAAGCCCTGGATGAATCGAGGACGCAACGAAAAGAGAGCGTGCTTGGTATGATCACGGAAAGCGATATGCCCCCGAGGAGGGAGGGAGGATTCCTTGATGATTGTTAGCAAAGCACCGTGGTCTTGTACGCAAAGAAGCCCAGTCTGAGACTGAGAGGGGGGCAAAAGGGGCAAGCCGATTATGCTCCGGCCGAGTGGCCGGCGCGGCGCGGTGTGGCGCTCGCCGTCGCGGCGGGCTGAGTTGGCTGCCTGGCAAGTGCCCTGCCAGTCTGCTGCCACCACACGCAACGCGAGCAGAGCAGCGGCGGATCGATGCATCTGCGAGCGCGCGCGCGCCCCGCACACAAGCACAACCACCTTCACGTTTATTAATAACGCCGTCACTTCCGGACGGGGTGCCCCAACCAACTGGCTGACACGTGGGACCAAGGAAACAATCGCATTGCCTGGCACGGACCACATGTTGGTAGTGTACGTAGCGCCCGTACCCGTTTCGGCCTGTACCGGCGGCACCAACGGTTTTGGGGACCAGAACGGAACGACGCGGCGTGGGGGCGATGCCACTGACACGTGGGGCCCAGGACCAGGATTGAGGGCCCTCGTGTCAGTGTGCATGATGCATGGTGCCAATTGCCGCCAATTGCCATGCTGGCCTGGAGCCTCAGCCAGTGTCCCTGGATGGACCCGGGTTCGAATGTTCACAAGGGCGGGCGCCGCGGCTTTCGGGCTGCGGCGGACGTTCACGTGAGTAGAGTACGTGACCCGCTCGCTCGCCGCCGGGGGCGAGTCGTTGTTGTGGCGACTGCGTGGCTGTCACAGCCAGTCGGTCGCGGGCTGCCAGCCATGTGGGGGCCCACCTCATGGGACGCAGAGCACGGAGCTTTCGCGACGCGACAGAGCTCCTGCTGATTCTTCTCTGATTTCTGGCCCTGCCTGGAGATTCGTTCGTGGTCAGGACTCTTCAACCCCCAACCGGCGTGCGTGCTTTTCTCTGCTTTGGATAGATGGACGTGTTGTGGTGCGTGCGTGAAACGGGTTTCTACTGCTGTGCTGCCGTGTTTGCGTCTTCGTTTTTATACCTTGCGTTGTGCTGCTGTGTGCATGTGGTCCGTGGATGCCTTGCATAAAACGGATTGCTGGGCATCAACGAGCAACATCGAATAGCAAGATACTCCCTCCGTCCGGAAATAAAAGTGTATCTGCGTTTCAAATTTTTCCCACAAAATGTTGGTCACTATAGTTCCGACGAGGCGGTTTCGAGGTTAGATGTAAAGATGGTCGAATAAAAAACAAAAAGAAAATTTTTTTTATAAAATGCTAAAAACTCGTTCATAAATTTGTTACATTAAAGAAAAACAAAATCCGATTATGGCACCCAGCCTTACTTAAATTTGTGTGTGTTTAGTATGTTTTTCGACCTTCATGATTTAATGGGCCTTAATGGTTGATTTCGTATATTTTTTTCTTTTCTTTTTTTTCAAACTTAGATTTGAAATTTTTATACCAAACCAACTCCAATTTGACAAATTTTTATACCATTGGCTTCTATAAATCATGGAACTATTTTACAGAATTTTTTCAACATTTTTTCAAATTTTAAATTTTGAATTTGACTTCTTTTATACCGGCCCGTCCGCGGTAACGGACCGGGCCGGTAAAAACGGCATAACCGCGATTTACCGCGGTAAACCGAACGGTAAAAAAAACGCAGGTCTGCGTGCTTCGGTGCTAGCTTGCGTTGTGCTGCTGTGTGCATGTGGTCCGTGGATGCCTTGCATAAAACGGATTGCTGGGCATCAACGAGCAACATCGAATAGCAAGATAATATCTGGTCGTCTTATGTTCACAATAATTATTAGTGGTGAGAAAATGGTAGAAGCGACGGTACAAAAAGAAAAGATAGAATCGTGTTCTGTTTCACAGGATCTAGGATATGCAGCAAAGGTCCAGCTGTATGTTTTATAACTACATTTCAATCACTAGCAGGTACCCCGTGCTTTCGCACGGGTTAGCAAGGTAGAAATAGGAAGAAGCCTAGTGGTATTGAGCTATGCAACATTTAGAAAATTTGTTTTAGGTGCATAGGTTTAGTTACAGTTCTGTGTTGCATAATAGTCATAAATTTAGTTATTTGAAACGGTGAATCTTCATGACATGCAACATGTGGCACATGTGATATTTCTTATTCACAAAATTGTGATGTAAAGAGTAGGTTGTCATAAAGTCTCGATATATGAATGAGACAAATGGTCTGAGTCTTAGAATTTCGCTGAATAGCATTTCTGCTTCATTGAATACCTTTTCTAAATATAAAACTACTGTCAGATACTTTGTAGTAGTCAGATAATGAGGTGATACAGAGTATGAACGGGCTTAAGATGTGCATATAAGATTCTAAGTACGTGCATATTGATATTTTAATAAATTCAAAGAACTATTATAAAACAGTCAAATGAGCCTGCTATTATATACATTAATTCATCGTTTGTCAGCTAGTGCAAGGAAAATATGCACAAAACCATGCATGTGTTCCAAATGAAAGCAGCGAACTGTATAGCTAGCGTGTATACCTTAGAATCACATTTGCAAATTAATGGTATTAATATGCTGAAAAGATTAAGAGAAGGCGGGACTAATTAGCAGTAGTCTTATGAAACGTAAAGGACACATAGGTACAACATTTATTTGCAAATTTTGATAGAGAAAGGTCAAATTTGTGTCAGTAAAAATGTTATGAGGCCTATGTGGGCGCCATAACAGGATATTCTATTTCACGTTAACAATATGAAGTTTGATCAGGAACCTTGTCATTTGCAAATAAGTTGACTTGCCAACTTTGTTGTTTTCAGAAGAAGCAGGCATTAATGGATCAATCAATGGATCACGACGATGTTTCTGGAGCTACCGGTCCTGACAGATGGGGCCGTGTACTGTAGGCGGAACAGGGATTTGTGAGGATGCGGAGGGTGCACCGTTGTGCGTACAGGCATTTGGATCTTGGACGGAAAATCCCCGGGTGCACGCCTTTCATAGGATATATGTTAGATTTCCTTCTGAAATTATACACTCTTCAATCATTACACGCCTCTAGCAAAGATTACTGTTTTTGAAATAAATATAACAATCTGCAGAGAGTAAAACATGACCAAAAATAATATTTTCAAGAGCATTCTGTTGCCTGTTTATTTGTTATAAGATGATAAAAAAAATGTCAAAGTTACACAACATCGACAAACTTCGGCTATTCCGCATCTGTTGGCAAGATGCCTGAGATCAACCTAGAACGTCGTCGTCGACAAACTAGATCTAGGCTAGGACGACCTAACAGCTGCAACCGCGCACACTGCGAAAACACAGGGCAAAAATGTTTTGGCAGATCTAAATCGATGTTGAAATCATGCGAATCTGGCCGTATAATTTAGATGGCTATAGCTATGATCGGCCAACTTGACAAGTCTGTTTCTCATCAACATATCCTGTGAAGGATTTTACCAACGTATGAAATCGTATACCTAGGATAGGATGGTGCTACTACTACGGGTCCCAGGTATGCACTCTTATATAGTATGCATTTTATATACACCCAGTCTAATAAAAATCCGGTATTTTTTTTGCCGTCTTTAGGAAAAAAAAAAAAGTATACATTTTATATGAATCTCAGAGCATATGAAACCTGGGTCCCACCATCTCATCCTGTCAGCTGGGCCCTACCAGTCCCCATAGCAGCCATCATCAACCGCCTGATGAATTTTGCCCTGCACGCTGCACCAAGCAAAGCCAGCAACCGACCGCTTCAGACTGCAGAGTCCAAAACCGCTCGCCTTCATCAACCACCACTTGTTCCTCCATCCCTGCTCTGCTTCGTTCGAACTCCTCTCTTCCCTCCTCGTCTCGGTGCCCAACCCACGATCCGGGAACGCGATCGCCATGGAGCAAGACGAGCGCGAGATCCCTGACCTGCTCAAGGGGAAGGAGAAGGAGCATGACCAGGGAGGCGGTGCTCCGGTGCCGGGCGGGGTGGCCCGTGCCGACCGCGGCCTGGCGCGCGGGGCCGCTTCATCGGAGCAGGAGGGCGTCTCGGAGGCGGGCAATGGCGGTTGCCATGCCGCTGCTGTATCAGAGAGCGACGAGCACGAGGATGTCGAGTCGATTTTTTCTTCGGTGAGGCCGGCGCCTAGCGATTCTGAATTCCGGAAGGCACCGTTCTTGATTTCGTTCTTGGTTCGTTGTAACAGGAAGCTTTGACGGAGGAGTTGGAAAGGGACGCTCCAGTGGGCAATGCTGCTCGTGGCGATGCGCCGGGGAACGGCCGGAACGAAGAGCCTGCGACGATTTACTTCGGTAAGATAAGACTTCCATCCCATCCCAACGTGCTCCCCTGTTCTTGTTTGCCTTGTGAGTTTCTAACCAACCATGGATTACTCAGAGCTTCGAGGGTTTCGACGGACCAGGCGAGCAATTGCGCACGCTATGCCGCCGTCGTCGTACCGCCGCCTGCCACTCCGAAGCCGGAAGCAGTACATCCCGACGCGCTTCATCTTCGCGGGCGACGCGGCGTCGGGCATTGGCATCGCCAGTGCTCATGATCCTGGCACGTCAGAAGCAGCAGCATGCGTCCCACTGCCCACCGCCAGCCTCGGCTCAACGTCGGCGACGACCGCCGGTGTCTCTGCAATGGCCAATGTCAAGCGTGGCGCCAAGAACGAAGCGATGGTCTCGACGGCGGGACGCTCTGGTAAGGTGTATATAGCCCGAGCGCATTCGTTCTTTGATGTCTTTCTGATGCTTCTGATCGAACGCGTCTGCCAGAGATTGACGTCGCGGTTGACAAGTCGTGCTCCGACGACCACAACACCGAGTCGAAGGATGTGGAAGCGGCCACGGCGCGGGCATCGTCGTCATGCCGCCATCCTTCTCGCGGCAGGAAGCAGCGCCGCCCTGATCGCTGCATCTCCGACCCCGAGGGAGACGCCGGGGACGCAGCCCGTGCCAAGGCTCGTCGGGGTAACGTTGTCCTCGACAGGTTCCTCGCTTACCTGGTCCGCACCTCGCCGGGACAGAGGCCGGAGTGGGTGAGGAACGTCACGGCAGACAATGTCGGCGTCCAGGGGCAGCGCGGCAGCAATGTCTCGAGGACGGCGTCACGAGGCGGTCCAGAAGGGCCGCCTGACGGGAGCGCAAGGATTCTCGCCATCGTGGCCATTCTTGGAGCTTCCTGGCGCTCAGCTTGGTCTCGTGCGTGCTCTTCTACATCGTCAGTCAAAGGACAGCCTCTGGGCTGCCCGACACGAACCAGAATAAGGTAAGTGTCTCGCTTCTGAGTTCTGATGAGTGATTACCGATTGCTGATCTTCTGCTTCTTCTGGGTTGTGACGTGCATGTCTGTTCTTCAGTGAGCGATCTGAATGGTTCGACTTCAGCTTCAGTTGATCTTCAGTGAGAGATCTGAATAGTACCGCTTCAGCGTTCAACGAAGCCTGAAAAGCACAGCTAAGGTCCTTCAGTTCATGTGGTGTTAGAAATCTGTAAGAAATAGAAGTGATTTTTTTGCTGATGTGGGGATTGGGGAATGGAACAGAGTTGAGCATATATATATATTTTTAGCATAGGAATGGTTATTGCTGATAAGTGTATAGTTTCTGTACATCTGCTGTTAAGAATGATAGGAAGGTGATTTTCTTTGTGTTTAAATTACAAGCCTTGCAGTTTCCTATATGTTTGGCATGTTAATTACTAGTTTTTTAAGAAAGAAAAGCAATTTTTTTTTGAGACAAAAGAAAATGCAATTCCTGAATGTACAAATTCAAGTGCTCAATCGGATGTATCTGAAACTTTTATCCGATGAATGGGAGAAAAGATCGACCAACGTAGTATTAAAACTACTAACCACCCAGGCTATTTTGTGCCGATCATAGTGCTCCACCCTCCATCCTAAAATATAAGGGATCAAAATTTGTCACAAGCTAAATTGTGCTAATTTTGATAAAACTTAGAGAAAAGAATAATAATAGCTATGATACTAAATTGGATACATTATGAAATATATTTTCAGATTTGATATATTTGATTTGGTATGATAGATGTTAATACACTTTTTTTCAGTAAATTTTGTCAAACTTTGCATAATTTGAGTTGAGACAAATTTGGAATCCCTATATTTTAGAGGGAGTAGCAATTATAGTTTTAATGAAAAGGTTTTATCAAGCCAGATATATTCAACAGGTGAACATCTGATGAGATTTTAAAAAGGTTGGCTGCAAATATATAAAAATAAAATATTGGTTCAATTATTGTATGTGTGAGATTTAAAAGACTGGCTACAAAATCCGCATGAAAAAGGTGAACCTGTGACATTTAAAAAGGCTGGCTACATATAAAAATTAAAAAAATATTTATTGATTCAATGAGTGAAGAGATTTAAAAAGTCTAGCTACAAATGAATTTGTAAAAACGAAAAAATTGGCTACAGATTAATGGCTTTGCAATTTATCCTCATCTCCTATAAATGAAAGCCGATAAATCGGACCTTAAAAAAATTAGCTACAGAATGAATGCGCAAAAAAGAGAATTATAGCTGCAATTCGCAAAAAAGATAAAAAGGCTCAAGAGGCAACATTTTATTTGGCTGGCTATGGATAAAAATCAAGAAAATATTGGTTCAGTGAGTGAAGAGATTTAAAAGTTTGGCTACATAATGGATTTGCAACAAGGAATGAATTCACAAAAAAAAGAACGTGTGGCATTTAGAAAGGCTATCTAGAGTCTAGATGTCAAAAATCAATAAAATATATATTGATTCAACGAGTGAAGAGATCTCAAAAATCTACATAATGAAATTGCAAAAAAAAAAAAAAAAAAAAAAAAAAAAAAAAAAAACAGGCAGGCTACAAATCAAAAATCAATAAAATATATATTGGTTCATGCGTGAAGAGATTTAAAAATTTGGCTATAAAATGAATTTGCAAAAGGAACAAAATTGATTACAGATCAATGGCTCAATGAGTGAAGAGATTAAAAAGATCCAGCTACACGATGAATTTACAAAAGGCTACGGAATGAATTTGAAAAAAAAAAAACAAATTGGCCACAGACAAAAAATGAATTATCTGCATATGCTTTCGTTGAGAGTCGAACTCAAGACCTCCCGCTTACTAAACGGGTGCTCTAACCAACTGAGCTACGAAAGCAACTTTGATTTATGTTTCGAGTATTCACTGTTCTCATGTGTACTGTTCTAAACGGATGTTCCAACCAACTAAGCTACGAAAGCAACTCTGTTTTGTGTTTCAACCGAGCCACGAATGCAACTTTGTTTTATGTTTCGAATATGTACTGTCACATGTGTGCATCAATGACTCAGTGTATAATAATAGTATTGACTGTCGAGCAGTCAGCACCCCCACAGAAGCTCAAATACAATTAAACATCATGTTCAACCAGAAAAAAAAATACAGAAAAGTAGCTGCCATGTCTTTACTTACAAATTCTCATGTAGAGAAAAAAGCTTATTTGCTCCCCTGAGCTGCATCACTTTGCGGTATTTCTTTACAGAATTTTTTCAAGTACAGATTCGACTCAAGTATATAATGTAACATGCGTGATAACAATAGTCTACTCTGATGTTCACAGCATCTTCCCTTGCTAGGGATGGACAAGCCGTTTGAAACTGCATTTGCAAGCTAGAGTAGTTCTAACCTTGTTTGGCAGAAATAGTTCTAACCTTTGCTATTTTCCTCATCTCAACAAAATGTGTCAAACTAACTGAAACAATATTACGAATGAAGGGCCTCGTCTGTTTTTTGTCTGGATGAAGCAAGCAACTCTTTGAACTGTGCTAATGCCTTCTCACTTATAGGCTTAAATGGTATGCGCTTTATCACATGAGCTCCAAAGAAGTATAACAAGGCATCTGTTGCAGTTTCCGTGTTGATGCCTCTTGCCTGGAAGTAGAAGAGCTCATTTGGATCAAGTTCACCACTGATGGCGGCACCATGAGTACACTTCACATCATCAGCAATAATCTGAAGGTTTGGCTTGACATTAACAAGCGCCTTTGGCGATAGGATAAGACACTTGGTTTCTTGCCCCGCATCAGTTTGTTGTGCATACCTGTGAATCAAGATCATCACAATATTAGGATGCAGATCTAGGATTGCAGCTTCAGACATAGCTTTGTCATGATTCATGAGTACATAGATGCTAGACGTCCTAGGAATTATATAACTGCATCTATGCATCACCGATACACAATACGGGTACTAGTACCGCAATACAGCGTTTGTCCAAAAAACAAAGATAAGCCAACACGTCCAATATATAAAATTTATAATTAAAATAATTGCATTTAATACCCTCAGAGAGAGAATCTAAATGATTGAATCAATTTCAACAAGACATACGAAGGAAAGAGAGGATCTAAATGGACAAGCAGGCAGGAACTGACCGGTCACCAGACTCACCACAGCTAGAGCACACCTATCTCTGAACCTTCAGCAGCTGTGAAGATGATCTCCCAAGTCCCAGAGCTTCAGATCCAAAGCGGTGGTACTGACAGGGACACCGGACACAAGCACACCCAGTAGCGACGTTGGCTCCCAGCTAGGTCACTGTGCTTCTGACATCATGCGCCCTAGTGAGGTGGGCGCTAGATCCTAGGGGCATGTGCTCCGCAAGAAGAGGTGACAATGCTCACTCCATGTCGGTGGAGGTGTCGAGAAGCAAGAGATGGGAAGCAGGGACGAGACACCCGGTGTTTTGGGGTGAGGTTGAGAATGGATGGGCTCATGCTGTTGGGCTTTGCGTTGGGCTTTAAAATGAGGTACTATTCGGCTGGCATGTATAGGCAGTGTATCTCGCCGTATGGCGAGCTAAACCAATCGATTTTTTATATAGTTTTTTCTGATACTTGGTGATATCTGTAGCACGCCATATCGCCGTAAATATACAGATATGACGCCTCCCTGGCGAATATAACTATAGTTGAAACAAAATTCAACAGTTGATAGGTCGTAAGTACAGAAGGATGATAAAACAGCTTAGTACAAGGTAATAAGTAATGTTTGTGCGGCTTTCTATAATAAGTAATAACTTTCTTTCAATTATTTTATGCCATGAAACACACCAAACACCTTACACAAGTAGTCATACTATATTGTAGACTTCAAGTTAACTTAAATCTATCCTAAACAAATATTGAATCTTAGGATGCGATATATTCAGTTACTGTGAAATGCGAGCAATAAAAAGGATTCTCGCACAGGCATGAAACTTGAAATATTTTTTTATGCGACGAACACATCAAAGTATCAAACATGTCATTAATATTCCACATTTCAGTTAAAACTTAAATCTACCCTGAACAAATATGTAATATCAGGATGCCATATATTCACCTACTGTGAAATATTGAGCAGTAAAAGTGTGTATGGCACAGGCGTGAAACTAGAAATCTAAGCAATGCTGGTCAGATAAATGGCTGGGACAACATTTCTCTTGGAAGAACAAAAAACAAAAAAAAAAAAAAAAGCTGATAAGTATACCTGTTGACTTTAATATTGCCATCAAATATGCTATTTCCTGTGCCACAAGCAATGCATTTGTGGAGCTGTCGTGAAAAACCTCTAGGGTGATCAAGTATGAGTCTGCTGTGCAGATCATGTATCTGCTTATTCTGAGATGTTAAATGAAGTGTTGATAGTTCTGTCTCTGTCTCAGGACCTAATTGCTCGATATGGAGATTGTGCCTGTTCAATTTTGCTCCAGTGCTGACCTCAACAAACTCATATTTACTAGTTGTATCCTGCTTAAAAGAAAAACGAAGTTTCAGAACAAATAAAACTGATTTTCATTGTTCAACTAAGCTTCATTGATCAATCCTAACACCCACAAAGACTATACTCTATTAGCACTAGAAAACTGGAGGCAACTGGCTCGAGTCATGAGGTAGATCAAACAATGAGACCCTGGAATGACAAATGTCACCAGCACAGAATCAATCTGAGTAATTCCAGAAATCTCTCATTCATAATTTGATCAGAGCTGCTTCTCTTATCATCACTATCCTATCCCATTCATGAAAATATAACACTCATCATAACTAAAATTACAAGTATCTTACAGCATTTATTTATCTAAAATCCAGACTGACCTGCTTGACGACTGTCCATTTAGTATGTGCTGCAGCAAATGATTGGTGTTGCATGTATGAATGAACCACTCTTGCGCCCTCGTCGATGATAATCTCTGCTACTGGATTGGCCCAATAGCAACCACCTTCTTCTCCAGCCCCAAAGTGCTCCTCCACTATGGCCACCTCTGCTGCCTTCTCGGCCACGACCAGAACCCTTGGATTGGACATGAGCAGACTCTCAGCACCGCTATTGGTATAGGCGAACCGGATGTGGATTGGGTCGTCAGCCACCTTGACCCCCTCAGGCACGTGCACGACAACGACGTCCCTCGCCCCAACGGCGTTGAAGTCGTAGAAGAGGTCCTTGTGGGCGAATTCAGCGGAGGCGGCGAGCGCGGCGGCGGCGCGGTCCCGGGCGCGGCCAGGTGGAAGATCGGCCAGGGTGCTGACATGGGCACCAGAGGAGGATAGGAGGATTCCATCCGAGAAGAGGACGTGCGAAGAGAAAGGCGAGGACGGCAGCGCGAGGTCGGGCTCCCTGGAGGGGAGGGTGATGGGGAGGGAGCGGAGGTAGGAGATGTCAGTGAAGCGGAAGGCCTCGCTGGAGCGGCGGGTCGGCCAGGGCGTGGAGAGGAGGGAGAGCGCGGAGGCGGAGCGGAGAGGGTCGAGGAGCGGGGAGGTGGAGGTCACCGAGTCCTCGAGCTGCTCGGCGATGCGGAGGACGAGGTCGTCGGAGACGGCCGGCGCCGCGCGCGCCACGGAGGCGGACACCGGAGCGGAAGAGCGGCGGAAGCGAAGGAGAGGCGGCGGCGCGCGGAGAGCGGTGGAGCAGGAGGCGGCGCACAGCGGCGATGACGAGGACATGGCGTCCGTCCGCGAAGCTTCTCCTCGTCTGCCTGCCCAGTGGCTGCGGAGGGCCGTGGGGGTCGTCGGGTAAATCCGAGAGCCTGACAGGTAGGACCAGGAATGAGAACTGACAGCCCAGCCCACTCAAGAAAAAATATGGACCGTGTTGGGCCGACTCATGTGGGCCTAGCCCTGATCCTGTGGAGCTGCGCGTGGCCTTATCCGCTTTCGTTCCCACAGCTGTCGTTGCCCCGCCCCCGCCCCCGGCAAAGCAATGGCGCTCCGTCTCTCTGCTCCGTTCCTCACCTCGCGCTTTACGCCGTCGCAGGAGTCGGCCCCGCGCAGGCGCACGCGGGCCCGCTCTTTCTCTCCGTCCGCCGATGCGCGGGCCGCGTGCTTCAGGAGACCCTACACGTCCGTCCTAATTGTCCCCACGGGCGTCGGCGCGGCCGTCGGGGATTCGCCGGCGACGCGCTTCCGGTTGCGCGAGCCGTCGCCGGCGTCGCCGACTGCGTCATATCCCACCCAAACGTAACGTCATGAAACCCGTCATAAACGTTACGCCGCCGTACTTCTGTTGCCGTTTCTCCATTTGGATTTGGTTGCTCACTTGGAGATGGAATGAAATTTCATGTTGCAGGTGCTGAACGCTGCGATGCTGTACTGGCCGATGCGCAATACACTTTATGTGGAAGGGTACGCCCTTGACAGGTTCGCAGAAGGATCCTGGGCGCTCCAACCTGTTCACCAGAATAAGGTTAGTGTTGCATTGACTCTCGCCGTGGGGATTACTGTCTCCCACCAACACCCACATTGGCTATAGTTCTGCTATACATTATTGCTACTGAAAGAGATAGCCAATGACACATTGTAACTAATCACACCTAGGTAGGCTTGGTGTTGGATTCTGGAATCGAGGAAGACCTCCGGCTGCGCCACTTGCAGGTTGCAGATGCCACGAGGGCTTCTCTTGGCTTGCCTGTAGTGGAGTACATTGTCACAGATGCTCCTCTGGAGGTGCACATTGTGTTCTAATACGAGTACTGATAGTTGTAGCTGTAAGCATGATTAACTGCTTGCATAATCTTGATGTTTACTTCGAGCATGCCCATTTTTGGTGTAGATCAAGACGTGGTTTGATCCCAGGTGTGGGAAGTCGACAGGGAGTGTTGGTAACTCTGATTCTCTTCTGAGAGCAGTTGACGCACTAGTGACACATTCAGACGTGAATGCTGTGGCAGTTGTCGCACGCTTTCCAGATGATGACCCAGAAGATTCAGATCATTACCGGGAAGGAAAGGTAAACTCTGTCTGCTCAAGTAGTTTGTTTTATTTTTGTTTGTACAATTGACATTTGCATTGGGCTGTGTACATCCTTGGATGTAGAGGCGGATTTGATTATCCATTATCTAAAAAAATTGACATTTGCATCAAGCATTTTTATAGAGAAAGAATTGAGGCAAGAATGTGTCTTCTAAACTTTCAAGACATTCAATTTTAGAAGTCTGCTCAAGTACCATTGACATTTGCATCAAGCATTTTTATAGAGAAAGAATTGAGGCAAGAATGTGTCTTCTAAACTTTCAAGACATTCAATTTTAGAAGTCTGATAGCTAGTGCCACCATTCCCCTAGAATATGGAGGTCATTGCCCCTTTATGGCACTGAATCTTATATTGACGGATCTGAGACTCTGAGTTCTATTGAGTTGATGACAATTAACACTACACTGAGGTTATTATTTGTTGGAAAGCGTATCTTTCATTTTGTGCATTTCCTAGGTAGTGAATGTTTTTGCATTTTTCATCATTTATGTTCTTGAATGATATTTCATTGTAGGGTGTTGATCTGTTGGCAGGAGTTGAAGCAATTATCAGTCATCTAATTGTCAAAGAATTCAAAATCCCTTCTGCACATGCTCCTGCATTGTTACCCCCACCACTCAGCCCATTAGTATCTCCTAGATCTGCTGCTGAAGAGGTATATGTCCATGTGCACTCAGAGCATAACTTAGTTAAGCAATTATCAATTTACTAGTGATATGTTTTACAATCACACTACTTATGTTAGACTAGTTGTAACATCCCCGATTTTCCACGAAGGGAAAATACACAGAATTGAATAATAATGTGAAAGTACCACAAGATATCTCCATCACATTATTATTTACAGTTAATATCATAGTCAAGCTTCGTACAATTATAAGAAAAATACAACTCTTGGGGACTCACCTAATACAAGATTAACCTAGCGGAAGCGTATCTCAGGATCTCAGGGTAGACGTAGCACGTCGGCGAGTGAAGGCTCCTCCTTCACGGGCTTCATCAGAGTCGGCGTAGAGATTGGCGGAAACAATCTTCATCTTCTGATCCAAGCTTGAGCGTAGGAACGAGACCACCTAATCCTTCTATTTACTGCGAGACAGGTAATCTGCACACCGCCAGGTATGTGCAGGTCATGGTCAGCACCGAATGAGCTTTGGTGGAAAATAGAAAATAAGGGATCTGGCGATCCTAGCATTTGGTTGTGGTTTGCATCCTTAGCGCATGCGAAGCAGCAGTAATAAATATTATTGTTATACACATTATAACTTATTTCCCCACATCTCCCCAAAGTCCAACTCAGCTCCACACAAGCCTCACAGCTCACTCACAAGTCGACAAGACAGCCCTGCATCTTCTTCTGCCCTGCCTAACCGGCTCTCAGCCCTCCAGGCTCTCAGCCGTAGCACACTCACCACCACCACACTCGGGGTAAGAAGAGGAAACACCCTCTCTACTCGGAAGAGAAAGACCCAGGAAAAACCTGGTCAAAAGACCGGCGCAGGCCGCAGGAGGTTCCGGCAATAGGCCAGGGTTACCTTTAGCGAGTCCAGGTCTAGACAGGTCCTAGCCCGAAGGCCGGACTATACGTATAGATTTACAACTCTGCAGAGCGTGTACTCAAGACCACACGGTCACCATCATCGACGTTGCGCGACGTCTAGGATGACATACGGAGACCACCTAGTCAGACAATGCCACCAAACCACTCAGCTCTGGGAAGCTCCGGAGTACCACCGTCGCGCTGAGACTGTGAAAGCGACGTATCGAGTACTCCCGCGACTCAAGATCACCCCCCGCTGTCTCGGCAGGATGGAGGCCATCGGGGCCTGTCACTGCTATAACACTAACCGCTACCACCTAGTAAGTATGGCATCATCCAAGTAGATGGGGCAATCCGCAATCCGCCCATAACGTAAAACGTGAGGTGAGCACCAATTTCCCAGATCTCAGGTCCTCGAAGATACAAGTCCTTAGGTATGACCAAGCAAGACATCTTCTGCACTTCCTTTCCCGGCCTTCGTCCCGTCACAGGAGTCCGCACCGGGTACCCAAATCCGTACCAAGTTACCCGCCACAGGTAGGACAAGTGGGAGAGGCCCAGAAGCACACTCCCCGGCAAGACTCATCTCCGCGACTCGTCGTAGATCCTGCCTGGTCGACTTGACCCTCACCACACACCCAAGTCTAGACAGAAAACTCATCCACCCCAGATGGCACAAATCACCGGGCGCCGAAGTCGCCCGACACCATACTCAACGCCCGGCTCATATATTCCGGTTCTCATATATATACACGTAAGTGAGATATAGCCACAGAGTGGCAAGTGCAAGCAAGCAGGTAGAATATATGAGTGCGAGCGCAAGGCTGGGTAATAGTGGTGGATGGGTTTTAATCAGGCAATCGAGGCTCAGGCAAAAGCATGCATCATATACTAGCAAAGGAATAAAATAAAGCGCTAGCATATCTATTTGCAATATGTCTAAATAGGATTCTCTAAGTAAAGTGCTTGCCATGACACTGCGATGTCGAGGAAGTAGTGGTACTAGTCTTCATCAATGGGTAGTCGTACACCAGGGTCTCCTCCTGGGGCAACTCCACTCCACGGTCCTGTCGTCCTCCTTGCTCTCTTTCTCCATCGAGCTCCGGTCCAACGCTAACCTCGATGAATCTACCTCGCGAGACTACGCGCGACAAGAGAGCAATCAATCAAAATAGAGGCGACAGGACTCCAAAGGACTATGACTCTGAAAGAACACGAAAGGGGACGACTGAGCCCTCTCGGCGGATATCCGATCCTTGGACTAAAGAAACAAGAGGGGTTGTTTGCTAAGTATGAGCTTAAGTCGTAGCCTAGCTCGTAAGTCATGGGTCGAGCGTGTCGACCTATACGGCTTAAGTAAATGGCATAGACCTTAGCTCATCCTGGGCAAACACCACTGCACACTATCTTTCGATCCAAACGTCATTAGACTAACGTGAACCGAAAGGAGTGGCTAAGCAGTTCCGATCTCCCCTAATCCGAACGCCATCATAATTGACGGAAATTAAGAGAGGATGGAACGAGGAATAGAAGGGAAGGAGCGGCACGCAAGAACACAAGTGCTTAATCCATTTGCAGGGTACCAAGACCAAGGTGCTCGAATTGCACTCAGCGGGTCTATTAGGTACAAGCGTGCAAGGGTTTAAGCAAGAAAGAAATAAAAGAAGGCGAGAAGATCGAGGACAGAACACTGCAAAAAGAGGGTAGAGCCCAATGGCCATGGCAAGGCCATGAGCTTTACCTAAGCGAGTTGGCATCCGTCACACTATTAAAGTTGGTTCCTAATTCGTATCCCACTAAACTTGGTTATGGAGGATTCGACATATGCGATTAGAATCCGCATTGATATCAATATCGATGTCGAGACCGTAATGACCACGTTTGCGGGACGAGAGTAGGAACAAATGATCGCAGCGCGATAGAGACAACTAAAACACGAGGGAACGAGTTACGCTCGGCGTCACGGCCATCTCGGGACGAACCCACGACCGGAACGTTCGAACGAGGTACGATCCACTCGACCGGCTCGACGGCACGGTACACAGGCGAACACAACGCACAAAGACGACACACAACACGACCACGACGAACGGAGTCGCACATCCCATAGCGATAAGAGAAGGAACAAGACCGGCGCGAAGGCACGGCACAGGCAAAGGATTGATAAAGATAGACCATACGTGACAAGATAGATAAGTATCAAGATAGACATATTATTATATTCCAGGATAGAATGTGAATAAGATAGCATATGTATTTGATAAGGATAGTAGCAAAGATAATAAAAAGGGGGGTGTCAACGTCGTCATCGACGGCGTCAACGGGATCAAAGGCCAACCTTGGAAACAAAAAGGGCAGCGGCACTGCCTGGATGGTTGCGGCTTGCTACGGCTTGCTGGACAGGGTTGTGTAGCTTTAGTAAAGGCATATCTCGGCCATGGTCTCCCTGCAATGGCATATAACCACGGCACGAAGGCCGGTCTCAGTCGTGGTCGATGGCAAGATCATGTATTGGCACAAAAAAGGCACAGCTTGATCGTGATGGCTTACCCATGCTGTGCTGCTGCTAGTTGATAGCTAGGTACAGTAGAGCTATGGCTCCTTGGCGTGCACTGCAGGACGTGGCTGGGCCAAGGTTCAGCATGGACAGCATGGTTCCCTGCAGCAGCGATCCACCACGGCACAAGGGCCAATTTCAAATACGGGTGAAGGCAAGTCCGAGGACTATAGAAAGAGAGAGGGCAAGCTTGGTCATGTTGGCTCACCGATGGCAGTTGCTGCTCATACGAGAGTGGTGGGGCAGTAGCTTGCCGCTGTTGTTTCCCTACAGAAGAGTAGAACAGCAGCACGAAGGCCGATGTCAGACAGAGGCATGATCAACAGTGGCAACAGAAGGGAAAATTTGGCTGTTGGGTGCTCACCGGCAGGTGCTGCTGTACTCCGGCGAGCTGGTCACTAAGGCAGAAACTTGATGGCACGGCTGGAGATGGTTGCTTCCCTGTGGCAGTGTACAATACACGGCACGAAGGCTGGCTGTCAGGTAAGCATAGCAACGGGATTCATGGAAAGAAGTAAAAGAGGAGACTTGGGGCACTGGAGCTCACCGGCAAGGCTGTAGGTGGTCGACTCGGCGTTCTGGAGCTCAGCGCGGCGAGGTGCTCGTCTTCGCGGAGTCAGGGCCGTGGTCACCGCAGTGAGGCGGCGTGGCTCGACGACGTGGTGGCGAAGACGGGTGGCGGGCGACGAACGACGTTACGGCAAGACGGCAGTCGCGCCGTCGTCGCGGTCACGCGAACGGCCGAGGCCGAGGCGACGCGAGCAGTGCGGGTGGACGCGTGCTCGTGCCGCCGCCATTCGAAGAAGAGGCAGAGGGGGCAGGGCGTCCACGGCCGATGGGCTTGGTGGCGGTAAGGTCGTCGGCGACGGCCGCCATCGGATGGAGTGGTTGAGCACGACGGGCACCGGTTCCCGCCGACGGGCGAGATCACGCGCGTGGTCTCGCGGGTTGCCGGAGAGGTGCTCGACCGCGAGGAAGCCGACCGCGGGCGGAGGTGCTTGGTGCAGCAACCGTCGGCGTTGTCTCCGCCGAGCGCGATGACGACAGGTGGAACGACGGAGATGCGCCGGGCGAGACAGCAGTGGTCACGGTGGGTCTGGCGGAGCGAGCGACGCCGACGCAGCGAACGGCTACGGCGCGGCCGTTGGCGCGGTCGTGCGCGCGGACGGGCGCCACGGTGGTCGGTCGGCAACGCGGCTCCCGTCGGACGGGGACGCCATCGCGGCGCGCTGCGATGTGGAGGCGGTATCGGCTCGTCGGAGGGCGCCGGCGTCCTGCCGCCAGCGCAGCGAGGCACTCGTGGCGCGCACCACGCACGGTAACGAGGGCGGCGTTGCGCGCCGCGGTTGGGCCCGTGATGGTGGCGGCTCGGGCGCCGCTTGCCGCGCGGAGCAAGAGAGGGAGGAGTGGTGGCGGCGCTTGGGGGAAGAAGCGAGAGTGGCGACGGCGGCCGGGAATCCGAGGAAGGCGCCGGGTCTCGCGGCTTTTATAGCGGGCAGCCAGCTAGGGTTGGCATCATCCCGGCGTCCGTGCCACACGATGGGATGGCCGGACGCGCGGGCGGCCGATGCGGGCTCGGGTACGGACGCCGAGGCGTGGGAACGCAGCGCGCGACGCTGGCGAAGGGCGGCGGCGCTGTCGGGAAGCGTGACGGTGAATCCGCCCTAGGGTTAGGAGGGTGGCGCCGGTTGGGCTTGCTAGGCTCGGTGGGCCGGGCCTAGCGGCGCATGCGCCGAGCCGGGCCGGGCGGCTTGGGCCATGGCGTGCTGCTGCTTGTTTGTGCGCCTTTGCGCCTGTTCACGTCCATGGGTCAAGAGGAGGGCGGTGGCGAGCGGGCTGGTTTCTAGGATAAAGAAAAGTGTTCTTTTCTTATTTGCCAATCGACCAAGGGATTTAGAGTAAATCTAAATGAGATCCGAAAGGATTTGGATAGGATAGTTGAAAAGATCAAGAGGGACTCATAATATAATCGCCAAGAATTTGAAAAGTGTTGGAGAAAATTCAAGGAGAGTTTTGAAGGAAGCTCGAGGGATGTTCGACGAAAAAAAAAAAAAAGAAAAAAAGGAATTTTTTTTTTTTACCTCCCAAATATTTTAAGATGGAACCAATAAAGACGGGAGATATTAAATAGGGCTTGGGATGAATTCGCATGGTGACAAGTGAGATGGATTCATAAATCCGAATTCATGATTCCGGTTGACGACGATTTAGAGATTTGAGATAAACTCACAAGGGAGTCTGACGAGAATTTTCACCAAGAACAAGGAGAAGGTTGCCATGAATTCGTGAACCTGATCCAACGAACTTGATTAGACGTAAACAAGGTTGAGGGAGGAACAACTGGTTGTTGCCGACATGATTTGAAAGGAGATCCAATAAACCAAAAAGGTTCGAGTCTACTATGGCTTGGCATAGACGACGTTGGCTAGTCGTGGTCTCTATTGGCTGGCCGGGCAACGTATGATATGGGCTACCGTTGTTCAGTCAGGCGTGGTAAGGCAGCTAGGACTGGTCAGACAGGGTCACAGGGGACTATGGCTAGCCGAGCAGGGCTACGAGTGGCCAGGCAAGGTTACGATAGGTTGGAGAAGGTCATTGCTAGCTATGAATGGATGAACAGGGCAATGGCCAAGAGGTAGCTACGAAGGTTGGTCAGATCGAGGACGTTGGCATGGCTCATCTTCTTGTCGACGGAGACGTCTCGTTGTTACGGTCTTCGGAGATCATAAGAGATAGATAAGGAAGAGATATTCCATTTAGGATCTGAGAGCTCGAGAGATATTCCGGGAACAATTTAGAAGAGCCCGAAAGAGATAAGAGAGACTCACGAGGAAATACGAGAATGAACGAGGGGGTTGGGGAATGATATGTCTCCAAAAATTATTAGGAGAATTTTTGGAGAGAGAGAAGACAGGAGTTGCTACGGATTTGTGCACTCCGACACAAAACCCTAACTCAGCTACAAAGCTCCAACACAATTCTACAAACAATTCTATATGAATGAAACGTTTTGCTAGTGGGTCAACTTACGCTTGACCTAGCATCTACATGATTCAAGCATTGCAGGAAAAATTTTAAAATGTTCGGAATTTTGGCTTCCCAAAAATCCGGGTTGTTACACTAGTGCTATGTGTTCAGTTTTTAGTTACGACTTCTCAGCTGCCTTTTTGCCTCTTTGGTCATATATATAGATATGAATCCTGTCCTATGTCAACTCAATACTTTTTCTCTTTTCTTTTTAACCTGATTGGTTGTTACTTCTATATGTTGTTTGTTTATTCATAATGTGTTTATCAAATAGATTGGATATACATTTCTGCCTTGTGTGCTTGCTGGGTTAAGCAATGCTCCACAGTATGTCATGAGCAAAGGAAGCTTGGACAAAGGTTGCATAGTGGCTGCTGATGTTGACAGTGTTATTCTTCCCAAAGACTCTTGTGGAGGAGATGGTACACTTGCTTTTGCTAGAGCTGCAAGAAAGAACAAGGTATAATGCCCATATTAATTATTAATGAAAAATGGAATTATGTATCCACTTTGACCGCACAGTGTGTTAGATAAGTTCATCAATGCAAGTTATGCTAGCATCATGAGAGCTAATTGCAAAAAGTGTTAGCCATAATTAACTAGGTCAGCTAAATTACTCATTTCTTCTTTATCTTCTCCCTCTTTGCAGCCCTTAATCATTACCGTACAGGAAAATGAGACAGTGCTCGATGATACTCCAGACAAGTTCGGCATAGAAGCGGTGCACAACATATGTCTATAATCTTATTTCGCATTTCTTTGACTCTTTCTGATAAGCTCATAGATCTAAGCAATTATTGGTAACTTTGAATGTTTTCTCCTCAGCTGAATGTCCGGAATTACTGGGAAGCAATTGGAGTCATTGCTGCCCACAAGGCAGGTGTCAATCCAAATGCTCTTAGAAGACAAGGGATTGATCATCTTAAGAGCTCTAGACGATTATACTCTGCTCACTCTTCAAGTCCTAAGCCATCTGCCCGCCCTCCAGTGCATGACAAAGTACATATACAACAGCTAGTTAGACAAGTTTAGTACTAAAAAAGAGCACCAGCAGTAGTAGAAATCACTTTAGATAGGTCGCGATTAGGAGCTTCCAAAATTTTGAGCCCCAGGTACATATTTTGCACACCGTGCTGCAGTGGATCCAACACACATAGCATCTACACCGAATTTTGTTGTGTCATCCAGTCTGGACTTGGCTGGCGGTATGCATGAATCTTTCTCCACTGCCTTACATTTCTCCAATCTCCAGTCGGCTTCTCAATCATTTACATCATTATTTCGCCAAGAAAAACACAGCGCTTGTAATCATTTTTCTCAGACAATATGTTAGTAAGTTGGGTAGAAACAGTAGTACTGTTTTGTTTCCCTGCTGAACATGAAAGTTTAAGATGAAATTCCAAGCTGTTATGGCCTGGTTTATCACACGAATGGTCTCAGCTCATTTGGCTGTTATGCTGTTGTCCGACTGCGGATTTGTGCCTACTTCCTTTGTTCCAAATTATAAGTAATTTTAGATCTGTCCTTGCTCCTATGTCAAACGACGCTAACCTATCTACACATAAAACAAGATCGATATTTACTTGTATTGTATATGTTTATATATTTTATATAAACTTTATCGAAGTTTAGGCAAGTTACTTGATTTAGGACAAAACTAAAACCATTTAATTCAAAAATAGGAGCATAAGCAAAGAAATTGTTGGTTCAATTTGTTTGTCTCAAACACTATTACTACTAAAGTCTTTATAATTATATGACCCCAATGCTGCTAAATACATCCAGTTCATTTCTCCTCACCGCTGCCCCTCGGAGCCATTCCACAGTGTCGACTGATCATGAGCCATCATCAATCGGTCACACCACCTTAGGAGGCAACACACAATCGCCGCCAGGCCGCCGTCCCATGACCAAGAGCATCTTTGTTAGGTTGATCTCCACAGGCTCAGTCCAACGACTGGGCCCAAACTTGGTTCTCGCGCCTTGATCTAGGGCGCCTAGCTCAAAGATGACTGGTGGGCCCCTATCACCAATGCCACAATAAATAGGTGGGGAGCCACATGCATTGTTCACAAGGTTTTCTGGAGCCGTCACTCCCCACCTGACAAAACCCTAACACCGATCTAAGAGGGGGTGCTGAGTTGACGGGAAGAACAACCGCCGCCACTGCATCGCGCTCCACTGCACGATAGACTTCATCAGTGAGCTTCACCGACGAACTAGTGATGGCCGCCGGATCCAGCTCCTCTGCCCCGACCGGATCTGGTATGATGTTCCACCTCCTACCTTCTCCTTTGCTGCTACGGTGCTTTCTCCTTCTACATTCTAGTAGGACTTCCTAATAGGATTCGATTTACCCGATTTACACTCATAGATGTACTCACTGGTCACTCACTCTAACGATCCTATATAACACATGCCACACGTCATGACTAGTAGAAACTCAACAAAACGAGGCCACCCGAGCCAGAATTATCTAGTAAGAAAATACAAGTCTTGCTTAATTACCTTAATTTTCTACGTCCAGATAGTCTCCAAAGCTTATCTGTTGAATCATTTGCCATTCAACCGCTCAATCCGCGGCCCCTACCTTGTTCCTTCCGTGACAAGAAGTGGAACAGTGAGAGATTTGTGTACAAGAGGTGCCAAAGGCCACCACGGATTCAGGAACCGGCCGGCCGGACCCCATAACTACAGAGCACGCAAGCACAATCAGGGGCCGGCGAGATACTACGCCAGCCAGGTAGAACAGTGAGCAACACTGAGGAGGAACAGTCTCTGCCTACGAGCCTAACGACTGCACCACACGACCAACCATTTGCTGCTGATCTCGATCTTCAGATCATGCATGATGGGCTAATAGCATGATATGCTCCCCCGGCCGGCCTAGCCGCTAGTGACCGGAATTCAGGGACGGCGCTGCTCCAGATGCCCCCTACTACTCGTCCTGTATCGCTACCGCTTGGTGTCCCTTTGCCCTAGCTTAGGTAGCCGAGCTTGTCTCCATGGGCAATTCAGGATGCTAATATAGGAAGATGATGGAGCTAGGTACCAGCCTACCAGGTGAAACTCTAACTAGGCAACACTGACTGATCGACATCAGTCACCTGAATTTACACTACACCAGCCATCGGTGAGATGACATTCTCTCTGACTGCAAAATGTTGCTACTGACATCGATGCAAGGTACTAGTCCAAATCATTTTCTGCATTACAGTTGCAGCGCACAATAATTCGCAGTCCATTGATCTGGTCCAGCGTTGCAGAAAAGCGAAGGAAGGCACGTACTATGAATAATTGAGCGAGCGCGTGTGTGTCCACGAGGCAGCAACTATGATGTGCTGCGCATTTTCACGACACGTCACATTCAGAAAAAGATGAAGAGACTCTGTTACACAAGTAGCAGCTCCTCCATTGATTTCATCACAAGTCCTTGCTGAATTCTCTCTTGCATTGCCATCCTTTTCGTCCATGGAATGGAACGAGTTGAAGGGAAATGGGTACAGCTTCCTTTCTGGATCTTCTTGCAAGCTGCCATGGCTGTATGTCTGACGATCGAGTACCATGATTTGGATGAGGTCCCTGCTGATCCGAATGTTCATGTGAGAGATTGAGCCGAAACATAACATGGGGCTCCCATTCCCATCCCTCCGTGTTTTTTGCTGGTTCCATCCATCGAATTTGAGAGATAGTGACCACAGAGGCCCCTCCCATCATATTCTGCTCTGATCCCAAACTAAACTACAGTAGTGCTTAACTCGGAATCCCTGTCGACGTCTCGCCATACAGCGTAAACAGTGGTATACTGGTATACACATGAAAGCAATCTGATTATCTGACACAGCAATCCTCTCTCTTTTTTCAGCACAAAAGAACTCTGATCTTGCGTCCAAGCCAACCGAGCTCCGTACAGTGCCGAGCCCATCACACCCATTGCCGTTGCGTACTTCAAGCAGTTGATCTGATTGAGTTGCCAAAAAGATTTGGATCGATCGAATTCTTGACCCTAACAGCACGATTCCATATATACAAAACATGCATGTACTATGTCAGTCATCAGTATGTGGGCACAGACAGTTACACGCCTGCACCGTAAAGCAAACTATGGACGTTGGACTTGGACAGGTTGATCGCCAAAGTTTCACGTTGATCCGGAGGCGTCCTGGGCGAGAAAACGGTGGCTGCCACTGGCGTAGTAGCGTAGGTAGGTGACCGACCAAGGGACCGGGCGCGAGTGCGATCGAATCAACCTCGCGAATTCGGGTGCGAAATTTTGTACCCCACGGAGACCACGGTCCCAAACCTGTCGTCCGTCTGGGACCGCCGCCGCGGCGGGGCTCTCGAACTCGATCGGTCTCTCGGCAGCTCAGCTATTCTATTTATCCGTTTCCCTCCCAACTCCTCCTCTTCGTGCCGGGCCTCTGATCTCCCACTGACATTCCTGACACTGCCGGCCAAATGGAAGAAACCCCGGAGGCGGAGCTGATCAGTCCTAGGATCTCCTTCTCGCACGACCTAGTCGTCGTCGTCGCGACACCACCGCCTGCCGCCCAATCCCTCGCCGGGCGGCGGTCGGACGCGTCGCTGCTCGTGTCACGCTCATCGTCACGGCTCCCGGTGGAGCCGGAGTTCGACTTCGCCAACGCCATCGCCGCGAGTACCGACGACGACGTCGCCCCCGCTGACCGCCTCTTCGCCGGCGGCAAGCTGCTGCCAATGCCGCCGCTGCCGCCCGCCGCTCGAAGCCCACCAGCCCGTGCAAGCCACAGCAGGCTTGCCGTGTCAAGGCGCAGCAGCAGGCGTGCCAGCAGCAGAGCAGGCGGCCGGGTTCGTCGTGGGCGTCCCCGTTCTCTCGCAGCAGCAGCGTCAACTCCCGCCACGACGACGACGGGCGCGCCGCGGTCCGCGGGGAGGTTCGGCTGCCCGCCGTTCCCGCTGATGCGCAGCTGGTCAGTCGGCTCGGCTACGACGGCCGTGGCGCGGGATGGTGCCGCGGTAGCCGCCTTTGGGTGGTGCCGACGCCGCCGGCCGTCGGCCCTCATCATCATCATCAGTACTGCAAGAAGTTTGGCGGCGCAGCGGCAGCTGGTAGTAACGGTGGTGGTGGTGGTGGTTCAAGAGCTTACTACTATGGCGGAGGTAGCAGAAAAGGTGGTAGCAGCAGCGGTAGTGGTAGCCATGGCGGTGTTAGGGTTCGTCCGGTGCTTAACGTGCCGTATGTGTCCAACGTGCTCAGCTACTTGCTTTGTGACTGTAGTAGCCACAGCAGGACAAAGAAGAGTAGTGAGTTCATCTAGAGTTAACAACTGGCCAGCTGGCGCCCAGCTAATATGGTGATTGATGAACAATTTCCTGTGAAATTCACAAACAAAGAGCTTGTGAATTAACGGCCTGGCTATAGGTTACATCCAAAAAATGGTAACTTTGGAAAGAGAGGAAATCAAGGACGTTCAACGGCACGAGCTGCAGTGGGGACGAGGTTTTCAGAGCGATCGTCGACGAAGCCAATGTTTGGAGTTTGGCAGGCGTATTATCACATTCGCATCTTGTTGCCGCTAGCGCTTGCTAATCTGTCGCAAAATTATATATGTTGTGTAAATTAAAGCCCAGCTCGTGTCGGGCTTTCACCGTTGGAATGATGTAACCTTTGACACTATACTTCTACTTAACGAAGCACGTGCCACGGCCTCCTCACAGGGGCTACACATTCGCGGAAAAAAAATGGTACATCCATGCTTGCATATATATGCAATTAATCAAGAAAACTTGCCCTCCAAATTGTGATCGAATTAAAGTGAGAGAACAGGTGGCACGACGGGGAAAGGTGCCAATGATAGAGCAATGGTCTTTTTTCCTTTAAAAGATCTTTTTGTTGTTGCTTGGCATGGGATCTCGGAGGCGCTTTTTGGTTGTGTTGTTGTTGATTATTACCGGCCGGTTGCTTGCCGGGGCTGGCATGGAGTGTGATCGAAGTATGCCCATGTGTTTGTGGGGAATGCACTTGTTCGAGGGAGCCTCATCAGGGTGGCGTGTATAAAGGTGTAGAGCGCGGGAGAGTCCCGGCCGTCGGCTCCGTGCTCGCAATCTCGCATCGCATCGCTGTGTGTGGTCAGGCTTGTTGGTTCACTGCATGTCATGTACTACTTCAATACTTGTACAACTCCTACCACAATGCAAGTTCACCTTTCTCTGCTACCAGTAGTTGGTTAGATGCTGTACTTGTGGTTTCAGTACATATTACCATTTGGCTGCGCAAAAAGATCATGGCTTTACCCGGTTAGCTCCTAATCCTCCACGATTAATCTCTAACTAGTGAGTCAATATATAATGGGCTATTAAAGCGGATAATAAGTTCTAACAAAAAAATGGATTAAAAAAATTGAAACATACTAATATCATGTTTTTTAACAAAATAATTAGAAAAAAAAATTAATAAAAGCTCAAAAAATACATAAATGAATATAAGATAAAGAAAACAAGTGGAGACAAATTATCGTAAGCCGTTAGTAAGCGGCGGACACTACCATGCGACATCATGAAAACTTGGCAATGCAATATAGCGAGATCAATGAGCCATGGGTTGGACGTGTAGTAACCATCAATCGGTTGGATGAGCTGAATGTATACCTAAAATTCAAATACCTAACGACTTTTATATACTCAGTAACAAAGAGATGGGTACGGGGAGATTTCAATGTCCATAGGTACGTATTTTTTGAAAGAATGTTATTAGATGAAAAATAATTTAGTTTACAAAGAAAACCAAGCCAAAACCATACAACCAAAACAACTGGGCCCAATCCGTGTTGTGAGGCGCGGAGGCCCAAGGTCGTGGAAACGTGGCTTAGCACGTTCTGGGCCAAACGGGCTGTACGCATTGTATCTAGACGAGGAACTGATGCGGGCCCAATCGCTGCGAACACTGCGCCGTTATGAGGGCCCATGAGGAGGCCGGCCGGTGAGCGCTCGGGCCCGGCCCGTTACCTAACCAGTGAATGCGGCCTGGGCACCATCGCATGCCATGCGCGCATGGCCATCCAAAACTTGAACAATCCAAAAAAAAAAAAAAAAAAAAGAGGTCACCTGTACCAACCACTGGACCGTTTTCAATTCACGCGACGCATGTCGGCGTCAAACCGGCGCCGTATTTTATTTCCCTCTCCTGAACTGGATCAGTTCGTCACCAATAGCCGCCTCCAGGTCCACAACACATGGCGACCAAAATGAACACAGCTACTGCTGAGAATCGTGCGTTCGTACGCGCAGCGCAGCAGTGTGAAACGCTTCGTCGTTAGTCGGCGAGGGAGGAGAGCGACAGCCGCCGCCCGGCGGCGGAGCGGGCAGCGCCGCGGCGTGTCATGCTTATCCTCACGGTGTCACGGTGTCACGGACTCACAGTGGTCATTAGAAAGATCAGACGCAGATCGAAAGAAACACTTATGCTGAGCAAGTAAAACTTAGATCAAACAGGACAACAGTACAAATACAATCATCAACAATAACAAAGAGACACTTATATGGCAATTGAAGTACTACCACTCACCAGAAAAGAAAAAAAAAGGTCACCTGTTGACTGCTGTTTTTATGTCTGCTAACTAGTAACATAGTATTTTTTTTTAGGGAAAGCAGCTAACTACTCCATCGACCATCCTGTTGAAATTGCATGCACGGTCAAGCTAAGATCATTACATATTATAACTCAACTGATTCAATCATATTCTGTGAGAGAGAATAAAGCCGAAACAAGCCAGCTAAACAATCATGACTCAAAGCTGATGAGGATGATTGGATATGATCATGGTCACTTCAGTCCATTTTGGACCGAATAAATATATGCTGATGAGGCGCATCCATAAGTCAAAGTTTCGCCTAACAATAAACAAAATGCACGAGCTGGTGGAAAGCATCCATATCCATCATCCCAAAAGCAATTCGCCAGTGCATGGTTTACTGTGTGTGTCATTGTGCTTGTGGGTTTGTGTTGTCCCATTCTTGTTCTCGATCGACGACGTTGCACGCCAACAATAAGCCGTTGTTTGCAATAAACAAATAAATTAAATACAGTTATTCACTGAAAGAAAATTGATACTAACGGGCATGGGTGGACATTGGAGTTTGCCTTTTTTTTTACCCCTTATATATACTCACTCAGTTTCAAAATAAGTGCCCGTCTCAAAGACTTCAACAATCATTCAATCTCAAGTTAAGTTAGACTTATACAAAATAGTATTAACATTTACACCTCTAAATAGATTTACAATGAAAATATGACTTAATTAATCTAACTAATTATATCCAACTCAACGTGGCCCAGGGGCGGGCCTACCTTAATTCAAGGGTATTCAATTGAATACCTAAAATTTGGACAAAAACAATGCTATATATAGTCTTCATATGTATATGTATTATAAAAAATGAAGAAAAATAGAGTTCAAACGATACCCTCGTATTTTGAATACCAAGTTAAAAATCCTGGGCCCGCCACTGCTCGTGGCCTGTGGATAGATGCATGATTGGGTACTCAATCTCAAGTCGCAACAATATGTCGTTTCACCACTGCGCGTGCACGTGCATGCATCCGGCCTGCACAGCCGCCGAGTCTCCGAGCCACACGAGCTCCGTCGCCGGCGGCCATGCATATTCGGCGGTTGGGCCGTCGCGTTCATGCATGTGATGCGGCCGGGCGACGGTGCCACCAGCGGCGCGCGGCTGGCCCCTGCCCTGTGCCCTGCCGACACGGTGTCTCTATCTGTATGCTCGCCAACTTCATTTCTTCGACACCACTGGAAGAAACCAGCCGGTGACACACGTAACGCCACTACAGTGTTGGGATCGATCGATGCACAGCGAAATGCTTTGACACTTATGGCAACAACACATGCATGATTGTTTGGTTAGTGATGCGGTGGGAGGCGATCCAAGCCAAAAAGAAAAATGCTTCACGCCATATAAAGACTTGCTTTTAAAAAAAAATGTTTTCATTAAATCTGTGTATAAATACTAATCTTGTCATCGAAGCCAAACATTAATCTAGCTTGTTATTGACTATGAATTTGTACATTTTTTTTTTACTTTCAAAAATTAATCTATGTACAAAAACATAGTCACTAACGAGATTAGTGTTATCAAGAAAATTTGGCATATGAAAGTGCCCCTAAAGATTAAGATTTTCCTATGGTTCTTATAGAAGGGTGTAATATTGACAAAAGATAATCTTGCTGAATGGAATTAGAATGGTAGTAAGGCTTGTTGTTTTTTTAGCAAATCTAAAACTATCTAATACTTGTTTTTTTTTAATGTCATTATATGCTAGTTTCCTTTGGTGTGCTATATACGTTTATTTTGTTTGGCAGTAAACAACCATTTACATAGTTGGTCGAAGTGAGGGTGTTGCAAATTAATCATCTTTTATTGTCTGGGGCTGCTGCTTTTTGCTGGGCAAACATGGATCATAGGGAATGATATGGTATTCAATAAAGATAACCTACATTTTGCATTTTGCAGGTTCTTTTTCAGAACTATAGTAGCTACCACAACCCTTCATTTTTACAACTTTCTAACGTAGTATCTCAAAATAAAAGTTTCCACACATGATGACAAAGTTGACGACGATAAGCTTATGGTGCGTCTGTTTTGTGAAATCACCTCATGCTTTTTTGAGGTGGTATATCGTGATTTCATTCCATAAATTTTGTTGAAATGAACTGATTCATCATGCATATATATACTAATTATTAACCTGTGAGGAATAAATTTACAATAGATTAACCATTCAATTTCACAGACCAAACTCACTTTAGCATCTCTGGCTGCCTGGTTCACTGAGTCACTGATGTGCGCTTGGCTTGGACCATCTGCTGTTGAGGACGGTAGAGCCAACATTGATTGATTAAATTAAATAATATAATACAGTTGCATGCCTTCCACAACTAGCCGCCTCTAGTCAAACAGACGCCTAATTGATGTTTCCGGAAAGATATTCGATCAGAGGTATGGTGATATGCCATTTTCCCGTCTGGGCGCCTATATATAGAGCTGTGCTACCGTGTGCTTTGGCCAGGACCAGCAACACAAAAGCATTCTATAAGTTGAGGCAACAACAAGGTCAGAGAGAGCTGTGGGGAAAACGTCTTGCGGATACAACTAGTGAAGATGAAGAGCAGCACGCTGTTTGTGATCCTGGTTCTCCAGGCAGCTCTGGTCATGGGAATCTTTGCAGCTGTGGCCAAAGAAAACGGTACGTGTGTAATTGCTCTTTTAGACGCTGAAACTTTCACTGAGGTTACTGTTCGCCAATTAGTTTGCCCGTCTTTTTTTGAGAGAGAGGAGCCAATGGTTTGTAGTTCCATCCGTTTCAACAATGTGTCTATGGAAACAACAACTAGTTGTGCCAAATTTCCATGGGATTATAACCATAAATCTCCCGAAAATTGGATTTGTATATACCAGACAGAACCACCAAATATTAATAACACATGATACATTTTCACCTCTGTCCTGGTTAGTTTAATCAGTATGCTATTTTTTCTGTACTGAAACAATGTACTAGGAGCTCCACGGATGAAAGACGACGAGAGGATTATATATTTATATATCCTCACGATTTTTCCATTAGCCGGCCAGGACACCTGATTTTTCTAGAGTCCACAACAGGTAGATAGACTTGTAGATCTTGTCATATATATTGGGGCCAACTACTCACTGTTATTGGCACCCCACTTGCTATGCACAAACAAACCCAGACGATAGGATCCGACGTGCCAGCCTGAACCTGATTGTAGATGTAGACGGCAATCCGCACCACTAGAGAACAATAGAGATCACCAAACATCTAACCCGGTTCGCCGCATATTTTCTACGTGCAGCTACGATTTTTTTTTTTTTAAGGCGAGCAGGTACAGAAAGATTGTCATGCGCGAAATTTAAACTGATGTGAACTCAAACGCGTGGATGCAGCTGCCGTCGGTGAGAGCAAGGGCAACACGGAGACCAACGGTGGCAAGCTCGGGTGCTGCACCAAGTGCAACTTCTCCTTCTCCGGCCTCTACACCTGCGACGACGTCGTCAGCAAGTGCGACCCCGTCTGCAAGGTCTGCACCGTCGTCAAGAAGTACCCCGTCAAGCAGTTCCAGTGCACCGACACCTTCCTCGGCATGTGCGGTCCACCGTGCAAGAACTAGGCTCAGCACGGCGTCCTGAGCTCGCTCACCTCACGCAAATGTATTCCACGCTACACGCCATCAATAAGCCGTCGCGGCTTCCATCCATCTCTCATCTATGTATATGTTCGTCCCTGCTCAATCGAGCATGGGTGAATCAAAATAATCGTCCGCTGTAACTCCGAACGGCCCTCTGTTCAATGTTCAATAGTTCAGCGCTTGATCGAATATCGAAAATGTTTCATATGCTACTGTCAGCGCTTACTAGGAATCAGATCTGCGTTCGTTTGGTGACCGATTGTGGATGCCGGATTAGAAAGGGTTAGGGATTCTTCCCAGATCAATAAGCTTCTCTTTCAAGAGGTATAGGAGTCAGGCAATCTGAACTCCGACAGCGCCATCCGATCTCTTATCATGGCGCCAGCATTGGGCATAACATGCCAGTGTAGAACAAATTGAACAGTCTTCCCGCGCAGACTGCTACCCTGAAGTGAGGGATTGCATAGTATTGTCAAGAAAAACACAGCTCAGGGCCCAAGCCAATGAAAAGCAAGACGGGAACAAAAAATACCTGGTCTATCAGGGGATACTTGCTCTTCACCTCTAGTTGCAGCTTTGCAAGGTCCTTGTCAGGTATAATATGGTCCCACAATGAAACCTGCAAAACAGATTAATTTGAAGCATTGATCCATCAGCCACTTGAATACTCCATCCATCAGCCACTTGAATACTCCATCTAAGTAGCCTAAGGATGACCTAAAAAACTAATGGAGTGTTTGGTTTGCGGAATCAACTCATTCGATAATGCATCATGAGCCTATTCTTCAAATTTAATGGTATGGCCCCATTACTAGTACTAATTATTAACTTGTGAAGAATGAAGTTGTGATGGATCAACTTATTCTATTCCACAAACCAAAAAATAATTGAAAAAAAAGAGTGAGATGATGAACTGCTTCGTTCCACAAACCAAACAACCCCTGAATAGTTTTAGAAATGCTCGCTAAAATAGCTCAATAGGAAATTTTACTGTTTAGCAAGGAGTCACTGCAAACTCGATACAAGTGCCAGATTATCAGAAGAGTTCAGTCACATGCTCATATTAGTGTGTCAAATGTCTGGCATATTACATAGAATAGGACAATTTCCACAAAAATGAAAACACTAGTGACAGGGCTAAAGAGATCTCCTAAACTATAGACCAAACATGAGAGTATGGCACTAGTGTCCAGATTCTTATGTATGGGCTCAAATATGAAAGCAGTGTTTCAAAGGCGACGCCTAGGCTTCCAGGCATACCCAGCTCGCCTTGAGAAACAGTGGTGCCTTGTCACCTTCAGGTGGACCAGCACTCGCTTGGACGCCTAGTCACCTTTTAAACACTGTATGAAAGGCGCAAGAAGAGGAAGGATCACAAGCCTGTGCTGGACCCAGATGCAGCTGCAGCACAGGGGAGTGGCTGAAGCAGGACAGGTTCAGAGCAATTCTGGTGTTCAGTTCGAAAGAGAAATTCAGAGCAAGGGCAGGTCGTTCAGAGTTAGTGCATTAGTTCACAATTAGGAAACTGAGTTTCAGTTTAGATAAATAAACTATTAGTTCTTAGGAGGTTTGCTAGATCCATGTGATTGTGTACCGCAGCCTATAAACGGAGGCTGTGAGCATTTAGATAAGTTAACCAATAGATTGAATATATCTTATCCTCCCTAAAGCTGTTCCTGCCTCCAGGTCAGAGTATGACATTGCTGCCCCCCAAACCACAGCCTAGAGCATAGAGGTCCAGGGCCACGTACGGATACGTCACACAAGTAAGTCTATGCTATTGTCCACCCACTATTCACCCACCGCCATCTCAAGACGAGCAGTCACTTGAATTTTTCATGTCAGACTGTCGCTTGTCATTCATGGCAAGGACATTTCCCTGAATGAACTTTACTTAACTTGGATAGCAGGAACGTATGTTCACATAAATGCCAGAAGCATCTAACAAAGACCAGTACATTAGTTAGATACGTGATACAATTTAGTGATGCTTAGATGCTATCATGCTACTACATTTTTCCTATACACGAAAATGGACACCCGACAAAGTAAGATTTCAAGATTCAAGCAATCATTGGTTCCAATCAGTTCTATGTTCTCAAAAAGACATACAGACAGGAGGATGCATGTCGAAAATGGTAAGTCATGAATTGCAGCTTACCTGGTTCAGTGAATTTTTCGTGTTTTCATACTCAGCTGTCAGAAAGATAAAGACCTGTATCAAGAAAACAATTCAATTACTGTCTGTCTACAGAGGATAGTACAACACTGGAATTATCCATTATCAATGTTGTCAATAAACATGTTGACATTCATTAGCTCATCAGTGACCATCCATACAACATCATTGTACCAGCTGGTTTCAGTAAGGCAATAGTTATGACATATGACAGCACGTAGTGATTGTTGCAATGATATGTGGTTTGGTAGTGTTCCTGAATGAGCATTGCTACATAAATTGTTCAGTAAATATGTTTTGTACAATTCTTATTAATGAAATGACATGTAGTTCTCCTGCCTTTTTCAAAAGAAAAAATGCCTCAAATATGTCTAATCTTTTCATTTACATGGGTACATTCTAGTACCAATGTAAACCATTATTTGTTGGACTGAAAAGATATCACAATTAAAATTTGCTGAACTGAAAAGATAAAAACGGTTTATAATGGCATACAATAGTATGGGAGGACCGAGAAGATTTTTCTTATATGATACTCCCTCCAGCATACCAGCACTTTGATTTAATGACCCTGAGTTTCATGGAATCTTAATGTACTTAGAAATATTCATGAATATAGTGTGGAGTGTAATACAGATACTGCACGAGAAATTGGTAGCACTGATGTAGTAGCACAAGTAGCAACTCAAGCAATTAAGCACTCTTGTCACTTGAACAGCATTTGGATTTGACATGTGTCTATTTTATTCACTGTTATAATCGTCTAAATATATCATAGCCATGCAAGCAATTTTCATTTGTGACATACAAAACGTCATTTTGAGTTTATACACATTTATGATATACACCACAAAGAAAGGATCACCTGTTTTGTGTTCCAAGTGAATAGTGACTCCAAATTTGCAGATACATTTAAAGTCAATGTCACCTGAAAGACAATTTTACAAGTTTGTCATTGGAGTGGAATAAAATATGTATTTGATGCATCTGATTGCAACAACATGTGTGAGGGAAATATATCCCTGTAATGGTATGGACGACTCCATCTGAGATATGAATTGCTGATATCATGGAGAAATATAGATGGTTTTGAAAACCTATTATTTTATAGGATATGCAGTAGAATCCATGGAGTTAGTACTTGACAATTTGTTCAATAGGTGACTGGAACAAGTAAAAGATGGCTCACATTCAGTATGTAAAGGCATCATGCAGTCTTTGTAGAAGAAAGTTTCACATCTTATCAGCTAGAAAATATTTCTTGTTTCCAGAGTCTAGTAGTACAGTTCTACAGGAAAAGAAGAAACTAAGCTTTGTTCCAAGTTGGTTGACCTAGCAGAGTCCATCAATTGTCAGTGTGGAAACTGGAAGGGAATTGCTTAGTTAAAGTTTGTAGTCTGCAATTTTCCCCATAAAACTGAAATATAATGAAGCTGATTCTCTTAGACAGTTAAACCAGATATGCACAATGAGAAGAGGGCTAAACCTTGCAGTATAAGTATACAGTAATTGGGCAAACAGCAAATAGTTTCCAACAACATAGAACATGCTGGTATGCTATTTTATCATGTGAGATCGCACTTAAACAGTAGATTGGATATCTGTACAACTAACCCATTAACTAAGAATCATGCTTCAATCATAATCTTTCTAGAAGAGAAATATGGTTGGATTAGATCAGCACCAGGCACACACCTTGTCATTGCCACTGATCTGTCTGTGGAACCGGTTGATCTTTGTAACCTACAAGAGAAGTTACATAAGTACATTGATAACACAATAAGCAAAGGATGTTGGTTGGACCATGTTTCTCTATGCCATCAGTGCAGATGCGGCCCGAAAAAGGAGATTCGTATGTGAGCATAGCTACATTGGTGTAGATGATACTGCGAGAATAGCTTTACAATTCCTGCAACTGTCAGAATCGTATTCGCTCGCAAAAGTTGTCTACTGAAATCAGTGTCTAGAACTCTAGACACTTGATCTAGCTAACAATTGCTAGCATATAAACAAGTCTATAATTTCAACGAATATCCTCGAATCCATGACTTCTATACAGTTTATTACTACCACACTAATCGCCCCGAAACATAGCCGAAACCCCATCGCCGCAAGGGTTTGAGTCGCGAATCGCACCCCAAGTTCATAACAGTTAAATTAAACAAGCGAGGAGAGGATGAGAGCGATACATGGGCTTGGGCTTGGACGGCGGAGGCGTGGTGGAAGGCGTCGAGCGCGGAGGCGGCCGCGCAGACGGCGGCCAGGAGGACGCCGGCCGTTGTCGCCGCGGCCAACAGGCGCAGCGGCCAACTGTGCATCGCTTTCGACCGAATTTTTCCCCACTTTCCCGAATTTTGTTTTTCCTCGAATTTTTATCTGGGGCTGTTTATGGCCTGATACGCCACACCCCCACGTCTCAGTGTGTGAGCTCTGGGAACCCTTCGATCAGAAATCGACGGCTGGCCAATGGTTATGATGCACAGCTTTATAGCATGACTGCATGAGGTGATTAAGGAGGTGATTGGTTGCCCTGAACGGCACCAGCAGGGATGGACAGGGAGTGTGTTTGGTTGCAGGAATGGACCAGTTTGATACACGAAGTGGCCGTGTTTGGTTGATTGGATGCACCAGGGTGCCAATCACCCATGTATCAAATTGGTGAAGTTGCCCCCTACCTGTCATAAGAGACGAGTACTTTTCGTCGAGAACTCTATAGTTTACCGAAATCCACTAAGCCCATAAACGTAAAAGTTTCTCTCTGGCACTTTTACACCTAGAACCTTGACACGTAAATAAAATTGGATTTTTACCCTTTCTACTACCTTAGGCACGGGACGGAGAAGGGTCGGGGTCGCTGGGCTCGGGCTCGGCAACCGGCCTCGCCGGCGGCAAAGGAGGGGCGGCGAGACATCGGGGTGCCGTCGCGCACTCTCGCCGGACCACTAAGCTCGTGCCCTTTGGTCGCTCCCGCCACCCGCAGCCACGACGCCGCGCCCCCGGCGAGCCACCGGCCGCCATGGTTGTCGATTTGCCGCCCCTAGCCGATGTCGGTCCGTCGGTCGTCGCCGACGCAGCGTCCCGCGACCCTCCTAGCTCCATCCACGTGCAAGCCGCTCAGGAAACCGAGGTCCCGAGCGCCAGGACGCTCGTCTCCGGCAAGTCTCCCCGCGTTCTCGCAGTCGCGGTGCTGCTCTACTCTGTTTGTGTGGGAAGAGGTAACCTGATCCTTGCTTCTCATCTGGGAGGATGGCGTTGTCCGCCTCGAGTACCACGCCCAACACTATGTCGTCCCGGCTCACATGGAAAGCTCATCTCCAGCTTCTCTCATTGTCCGGGACGAGGGAAGGAAAATGCACGGGGCGGAAAAGGAAAATGGTACGAGCAGGAAACCAATCACGGAGTTGAAACGTCACGATGCAGAAAAATGGTGCGGTGACGGGTCTATGCAGGCAACCAATAGCACCCTAGGAGTAGGCAAGAAGTCAATAGATGGCACTAATAATATCCCGATCTTTTGAGTTCGAGTGTAGAAGAGGCAAGTAATTGTTGTCCCACCATGGATAGATGGTTTAAAAGATTCGCTCTCGTACTTTAATAAACTATGTAATTAGCTTTTGTTTACCTAAATTTGGTCTTCGGCGACTTTTGGTAGGGGAATGGGAACTAAACATGGCGGCGATGGAAATTCCCAAGATGTTGGGGCCTGAGAACGGGAGTGGTCCTTGTGATGAGACAATCCATCAAAAATGACAGCTCTCCGATAGAATTCTGCATCTCCTGTCTCCTTGTCTACAGGTTACCCTGCCAAATGTCAACGCATTAGCTAAAAAAAATGTACAGTCAAAAGCATAGTAGCACCGTGTGCTTCAATGGGAAACTTCGCCATCAGCTACCAGCAGCACGATAGTATATATGTCGCCATAGCCCATAGGGGCATCTGATTCACCGCCTTTTTTTCTTTCCGAATCGATACGGGCCACGACGGCAGCTGGGCCTCAACATCTTCAGTAGCACCAACCGGATCTCTTGATTCTCGCTGGCCTAAATACGGCAAGTGTCTCTTTTGTCAAATCTGAATGGATCCCCTCCTCATCAAAAGAAAATCCATCCTCCTCTCCTCACTGATACAGTATTATGTTTAATGTTTTCCTTGAATTTTTATCTGGGGTTGTGATGACGCCAAACTTGTCAGTGTGTGAGCTCTGGCCAATGGTTCTGGTATAGTACAGACAGCTCCTCAACAACTGCCGTTCTAAAGTACGGTGTACCGTGTACGCATTACGCTTGTAGTAAAGCTCCTACTGGAGTACGCTACGGCCAACTGTCCATAAACTACAAAATTAGTTGATTTCGTGCAAAAATGTGTGTACACCAAGCTCCTCATCATAATCAGCGCATGATGAATTCTGAGTCTGCAGCGCCTGAGCTGTGATTCTGTGAATATCTAACCTGACGTCCCTCAAATTTTCTTACCTAGAATTGTTTGATCATAGTCATATCATCATAGTAAAAACAAAGACTGAAATTGAACGACGAGGGGCCCAGAGAGTACCTCTCAGCCAAGAGGTGACTAGGACAAGGAGATGGCACTAATATGTTGATTTCCCTTCCTGATCTTCCTTCTGATGGTGTTGGCGATAGCTTTCCCAAGACGTTGGTGCCTGAGAACGGGAGTGGTCTCGAGGACTTGCGAGTGGTCCTTGTTTTTTTTTTTTTTCCTGATCTTCCGTATTTTATTCTGATGAGGAAAACCAAATCCAAATACAACAAACCCCGGCCGGAAGACATTCCAGGAGAGAAACACCAACAAAACCTGAGAAAAGCAAGAAAAGCGTGGTCTCGGGGACCCTCCACTTAACAATGGTCTCGAGGACTATACAAAAGATAACTCAACACCTAGGTAGCTAGTAGTGACCGATAATTCCACAACGCTGAAGTATTATAGTACAGTGCCATATTAAAGTGCCAGCACTGATATACAGTAATAGAGCAAATTCTACGTTGCCCTGTCTCCTTGTTTACAGGTACCCTGTCATACGTCAAATGTCAACGCACTCATTGGTATCAAGCTAAAAAAAACAGTCGCCCTAGAGTCCAGCACCGTGCACCAACGGGAAATTTCGCTATCAGGTACCAGCAGCACGAATGCACGATGATACTAGTATATATCGCCGGCCTAGGGACCAGGCCATATGCTGGCATCTGATTCACCATCTTTTTTCCTTTCCGAATCGATACACAAGCTCGGCCTCAACATCTTCAGTAGCAGCACACACACACACACAGAATCAATCCCTGTCAGTTCTGAATTGGCCTCAATGAAGCCCTAAATCCGGCAAGAGTGTCTCTTTTGTCAAAACCGAATCCATTTTCAAAAGAAAAACCGAATCCATCCCCTGTCATGCCAAGAATTATATATTAAAAAATATAAAAATAAAAGAAAATACTCCAAGAAGGTAGAAGATCCATCCATCCTCCTCACTGATATCTCTCCCTCAGCTCCCAAAGTCCCAAAGCTGCAAAAAAAGAGGGGATAAACATGGAGAAATATCACCGGTAGTGCCATGCCAGCGTTAGTGCTCATCTTTTCAGAAGGTTATCACAGGAGTGAAAGCAAAGCAACCACCTACTACACCTGACAGGCACAGCGGGTCAAAGACGGAGATTCATGACGGAACCAGACAGAATGCTCCACAGCCTTGAATGATTGATTCCACACGCTGTAAAATAACGCCAATAATGCAGGCAGCAGGCAGGCCTCCACTCCATCCATCGTCCAACTTGGCTGGCCTCCGGTCTTTTGACCCCGGCGTCAGCGTCTCAGCGAGGGTGGTGCTCACTGTCACTCACTGGCGGCTCACACTGCTCGGCTCAGCAGATCCGCACAGCTGCCCACCCACGTGGTTTCCCGGTGAGAGCGACTGCCCGGCACTGAGCCCAAGAGGCCCTAGCTGCAGACAGCGGCCGGGAAAACGTTGAGAAACCGGGCCCATGTCCATGTCCGCCAGCTTGACAAGTCAGACGCTGTCGTGGAAGAAAAACACCTTTGTCCCGGCTCGCACGAGCTCGAGTGCTTGACCTTGAGGCGATGTACCTACCTGGCCGGCTGGATCTCGTTTCTTTACACGCCTTTGGAGCTTCTCTCCTTGTTCCTTCCTCAATTTTTGTACTATAGCACACGCAGCTGATTTCGATACTTTCCGTCTTCGTCCTCGTATCAGCGTGATCGGTAGTAGTAGTAGAAGTAACCACTCCATATTTTACCCCATCAAAACCGTTTTGAAATTAATCGGCATTAGTTTGGAGTCGACTTTGCCGGCATATCATGATGAATCCGTCGTCCCGTCCACCACAACTCGATCGTCCGAAAGAAACTCGGAACAGGTGGAAAGAGCTTGGAAGATCCAAGACGCCACGAATTTTGTGTGAAATTTTGTACGGGGTTTGATACTGTCTGGATTTCAACAACTGTGGGATGGATGTCACCGGCGATGGGGACTGTCTACTTGCCGGGGACACGAGTCTTCCGATCCCCTTCATCAACCAAATCGGATGCGCCGCGCCCGTTCATTCAGATCCAGGAGGTTGCTGGCCGGGGACACGAGTCATTGTTTTCTTCCCCCACTTGTGAGCTGTGTGACGTGCCAACATAGAATTTGCCTCCCTGTCGCTGTGCCGCGCGTCACGCTGCCGGCCGATTCTGTTGTCATCGGCACCGAGCAGTGATAGGATCGGAAGCAAAGCATGTCCATCGCCCGTTCACGGCGGTGCGAGTGCGAGTGCTTCGCGGGCGTTTCCTGGGGCCTCGGATCGCCATCGGCAAATAGGACTGGGGCGGAGGATTCAACGGACCGACCGGCGGCAATACACGTCAAACACGCAACCCCCGCGCTGGTGCTGACGCCGCCGCCACCAACTGTTTTTCGGCTGCGTCCGGCCGCAATTGCGCCAAGCGTGCCATGCCATACCATGCCATGCCATCCATTCATTTCAGGCTCGCTCCACTGGTGTCCACTGGTGTGGTGTGAGTGTGAGGCGCCGACCGGGCAAAGCGACGGCCACGGAGCGTACGAGTATGTACAAACGAGAGGGCGATACAAATTCGCGTGGATTGGATAGATATTCGCGAGGATTCGTCCCTCCTGATTCAGAGCTCAGCTTCGGAGGAAACGTGCTGCCGGATGGATTCCGTATCCGAACGTTCAGAGAAGCCTGCCCTGTCGTTTTCAACCGGTATGACCGATTCGGACTGTGGTTTGCACGATGCATACCGGCTGGCTAATGGCCAGGTCATTATCGGAGTCATCGCATTAATATTGTCTTCAGACAAATCACAGCCAGCCAGCCTCGCTTTTCCTCCGACTAAAAAAAAACATGCGTTTCCAACTCAGGTTCAGAATGTTCAACTCCATTCACCAACATTCAAAGGTCTGATATTCTTCAACTCAAAATCTAGACTATTAGAAATACCAAATTTCAACAGCGATTTCCGCCTGGGATCCGTAACAGTCGTCCTAATTACGTGAGAGATATGGAAAAGGACAGTATTTTAATTCGGCCCCCAACTTAAGCGCCACACTCCTGACCTGAGCTCTACAGAAAATCAAATTAATATTACGTAGGTCTTTGAATTGTAGCCGAGAGCAACGTGTCATTTGTGTCTCCGATGACATTCTCCCCTTTGAGTTATTTTTATGTTTATTGTTTGCTAGACGTTGACTTTGCTTTCTCAATGCTAGTATTGATTCACGTTCTCCTTTCTAGTTGAGCGAAGTAGCTCTCTCGTTAGATCATATAAAAAAGTCAAAACCTACGTGTCGACACCAGTTAAGAAATAACTTGGCTCTAGCCTCTACCCAAATGGTACGTGTTACACATTTAGGCATTTTTCAACACAATTTAATCTGAAGAAATAACAACATAAATGTGATGGCATATAAGGAAATTAGCATCATGATTGTGACGTCAAACGTGGTCATGTGTATAACCAAAACATGATTAGAATAATTAAACCATTTCATTGCTAACAAACCAGCAAGAACATGTATTATGGATATGATCAAAACATGATTAAGAGCATGTGAAAAGGGCATATGAAACAACCGAGATAGAGCACATATATTATATAAAATACAAGAAGAAGAATAAGAACACGAGTTGCGGATATACCAGAGAGGAGGGTATTAAATTTATCATAGGCTCCAGACTCACCAGCACCACCTGACATGGTGTGCAAATTGGTGCACAACTCGAAGTAGTGGATCATGGTATTTGCAAGACGAGGTTATAGTTGTGCAGTGCGTCACCTAGGATAATTCGTCATGTGTCTCCGGAAGAACATGGAGTCGGAGGTAGTCGCTACAAAAAAACCTAATTGTCTCGACACATGAAGCAAGAAAGGTGACAAGGATTCCGGAGGCACCTTCTCTCCTGTAGAATCAGTTGTCGAAAACCTTGGAGGGTGGAGATATCCTTTTACAAGCGGGATAACATGAAAGAATAGAAGCCAAAGAAACTCACATGAAGCACATGGGGTGCACGTATGTCTCTCAAAGGACCATTCATACACATAATTCACAACAAATGAAGAAGCTTTCACGGTATGTAACATAACTCCCAAAGGACTATTCATGCACATAACAAAGAACACATGCATGAAGATGAACCAATTAAATGCATAAATGGAGCTAATCAAAAAGAGCACAAACCAGCGACCTGAACCCACCAATTCAAAAAGAGGAAATGACTTAAAAACTCAAAGCCACAACCTGATGCACCGTTCATGCTTCACACATTGTCTGTTTGCCTGCCTTGCCATTGAGTTTAGTTAAAAACCCGTACGATATTAAAACTATACCCTTCAAACCATTACTTACCGTAGAGTATATTGATTTATTAAATATAATATAAGTCAGACTCGTAATAAATCCAACAGTATGCTCGTGCACAGCCTGCGCTCAAGCACAACCAACTATTTGAAGTGGTACGGCTATAGTTGTGCGTGCCTATTTTGCATTTGTCCTTAAGCTGCTATTCCGAAGGAGTCGGAGGGAGGAGCTACAAATTATAGCTACGACTACTCTTACATGAATCAAAGAAAGGTGTTTGTTATGTCCCGTCCTCCGAATCAGTTGTCGAATGGAGGGTGAGACTAGGAGGAGACAAGCATAGATAGTTTGTCGGACTTTTGAATTTCATAATGGGACCGTAGCTTTTTATTCAAAATATTTATGCAAATTACAAAATAAACATGGATATTCAAGATCTTCATTGATAAAACAAGTCATAATAAAATAAATTATACAAATGCAAAAATTTGAATAAGTAGAAAATGATGAAATCAGGGATGACAAACTCAGTGGGACGGAGGGAGGAGGGAGTAGATAGGTAGGATGACACATGGGACCGTATACAGAAACACATTTGGTACCATGTCCCTATAAAACCAATACTAATCAAAATGGAACCATCCCAGCTCAGAAACTTTACACGGTTTGTGATATTCATCCTAGTCTCCAAACAGAACACACGCTAATTTAGCGCTTGCTTAGTATGTGATCACGGCAAGCAGCACAGACCAGCACAACCACACAACTCGTGTCAATGGCGCCACGCTCATCGCGTGCTCCAAGGACTCCGATTGATTGATACAGTAGACGGCCCCGACCTCGCCGCCCCTCCGCCACCCACCCCACCCACAACCGCGCAGCCGCATTCACTTTCCCCACCAGCTGCGTGGCCCAGTCAGCTGCACTGCAGGTGCAGTCCTAGACACGCCAGGCCAGTAGTCCATGCAAATATGGGATCAGTGCAAAGCGTCGTAGCACAGCAGCAGCATTTGTCCGGTGGCGAGCGCTTTGTGGAAGGAAAAAAAAGAAAGCCCGAACAGAAACGGTAGTAGAGGGGTGGTAGGCACACGGCCGGCGGCGGCAGGCTCGACCGACGGGGGAAAAAAAAACTAAAGCCTAAAACGTCCGTGTCGTGGCGTACAGGCAGCGTGCCGCCGTGCGTGTACCACCGCCCGTCCCGGCCCCGGCTGGTCCTAGAATAGGATAGCCACTCCATCCACCCGTGCCACGCCCACGCCGGGGATGGATGCATGGATGGATGGATGCATGGGATCCGATCGGAAAGCGCCACGGCAGGCGGCATCGACGACGGACGACGCACCTTCTCCCTTTTCTGTGCCCAACTTGCGGCCAAGGCGAAGCAGCCGAGCCACAGGAGGATGCGGCCTCATCGGGAACCTTATCTCGTGCAGAGGCACCTGCGCCAAGCACCGGCAAAGGCCCGGTCAGGTCCCCGTACGTGCCCGCGCGCCACGCCACGCCAAGGACGGACGATGGCATGGCATGACCCCGTAGGAAGAGGAGAGCGGGGCAAAAGCGCGCCAAGTTGAGCGGAGGAGGCCGGATTCCGCGCGTACTCGCTCGCTTGTCTCTCTCGGCGTGTAGGGTCCCCGCGGCCGGTCTCCGTCTCGTGCGTACTACTACTACTAGCGCGCGGGGACTCGTGAGCGCAGCACACAACGCTGCCACCGGTCCTCCCTCGCCCAGCGGCAGCGCAGCGGTGGCCGAAACGAAAGGACACCCCGGTAACGACAAGGCGCGCGGCATGGGTGGCGCTGAGGCCGAGCCCACGCCCAGTCACGCAGCTCTCGCCGCGCCGGGGAAGGGGACTCTGGACTGGACTCGCTGCACAATGCAGGTGCTGCCTCTGCCTGGCAGCATGGCCTTGGTGTCCACTGTCCGGTCACAATCAGATGCTAATGCTTGCTAACGCACGGCACGAGTACATTGTGCAAAGTCTAAACGATGCATCGGATTTACTCTAATTATACTATCAAATTTATCAAGGACAAGTATCTAATTTATCAAGTACATTGTTTTATCAAATTATACTATCAAATTTATCAAGGACAAGTATCTAATCTAAACAGAACATTGAGAAAAGTCGAACGATGCATCGGGGATATAATAATCAGTTAGATTAGATACTATCAAACTTATGAACTGAATGTGTCGACAGATTTAGACCCACGCCCGTGCACAAGCGATTTGCTGCACATAAACCAGGACTAACATAAAGCAGCCATTGGATCTAGCTGCAGACCAGAGATTATATAGAATATCAATTTGTTGTTTACTGTTGGACGCCCTGCCCAAAACGGCATCTTTGATTATCACCACCATCACGGCATAAGTATCCAAACGCATTAGTCAAACACAAACACTCAGCTGCACGACCTGCATTCTGGAATCGCACTATCAGTCCAGTCCATCACAAGCTCGGAAGCCCTTGAGCATTCGAACCAGACACATAAGTGATGCGATGCACACAGATACCTATCACGAAACTTATTTTTCTTTCATAATAAGCAGCTTCATAGTAACAGCTCAATGACTTGTCCACTATAATGTCTTGACAAGCATTACCGAATAACACAAGGAAACAGCGACACAGCCACTATAATAACTTATCATAATGTAACCTACTAACAAAATTACTTCTCTCTCCGGCCGCTAGCTAAATGTGCTGTTCGAGAAGAAGGAAATCTCTTGGGCACGAGCAGATTGAATTGCCCGGGGAAAAAACCCAAGATATCCCCAATCTCAAGCACACTCACAGGCCCCATTTTATCAAACCAACAACCCTAACATATTAAGGCACACTTCCTTAATTCATTCACACGCAGAAATCAACGGTTTGCAGGAAGTCGTCCATGCCGCGGCCGAGGTCGCAGCCAGGCAACTCCGGGAAGACGTCGTTGATGTCGTCGAGGTCGAGGTCAATATCCAGCTCCTCATCCCCGAAGTCCCCAAGCAGAAGGTCCTGTTCGTCGTCCAGGCAGAAGGCCGCGTCGGAGACGTCCAGGGCGTCCAGGCCGGCGCGGAAGTCCATCGGGTCGATGTCGGGCAGCTGCAGGCCGCGCAGGAGGTCCTGGTAGAACTCGGGGTCGTCCGGCAGTTGCGCGGATTCGGTGGACGGCGGCAGGACGACGGGTGCCGGTGTCGCGACCGGCTCTGGAGACTCCGGGTTCGGTGCAGCCTTGGTCGATTCCAGCACGGACGACGGCGACGGGTGCGCGAACGGAGCAGTCGAGGTGGACGACGAAGAGGACGCCGTCGGGGTAGCGCTTGGCGAAGTAGCGGGTGAGGAAGCAGCGGCCACGGGCTGCCCCGGCGGCGGCGGCGCTTCTCGTCGGCGAAGCTCCGGGAGGCAGAGAGGTAGGCCGCGGAGGCCGCACCGGCGGTGTCGAAGGTGCCAAGCCACTGCCTCTTGCCGGTGAACGGGTTGCGGATCTCCGCCGCCCACTTGCCCCACTTGCGGAGCCTCACGCCGCGGTAGCTCTCCGGCACCCCGCCGCTGGTGCACGCGGCGACAGTGGCCGCCGGAAGAACAGGCTTTGCTGGGGCCTTGCCGATGAACGCCTCAAAAGAGAAGCGCTTGGCCTTCGCTGGGCCCGTAGGAGCGCCGACCTCCTCGTCGTCGTCGGAGTCCGAGTCCGTGGCGTCAGGGTCCTCGAAGAGAACCCTGACGCGGCGCCTTGGTTGGGCCGGCGCCGGCGGCTGCGGCTGCGGCCGGGACTTGAGGAGGGCAGCGGAGGGTTTAAGGGCAAACCCGGTCATCCTCTTGGTGATGGGCTTCTTCGCCAGGGCCTTCTTGATGAGAACCTGGCGGTGGGTCAAGGGAGCCATCTCTCTTGTATCTCCTCTGCCGCCGGAGAGATGTCCAAAACTTGTCGCCAAAATTGCCAAAAACTAAGGGGGAAAAACTACTAAAGAAAAACAAGAAACTTTCTCTCGGAGCAAAAATTTGACGGAGACGAGCGCAAATCGGTCGAATCCGTCAGTCCCCTCGACAGAAGCCGCACGGCCTTATGTGGAGGAATCCGGAATACTTCACCCCGAACCCGTCCCTGCAGTCACAAGAGGAGATTTCTGTCAAAACCCCATGAAAAGACGAGCCAAGAACACCCCAGATCTGGACGAACCGGGCCGTAAAACCCGGTCAAAACCTTCCCAGATCGGTGAAACCATGAATCATTCGCGGTTGGAAATAAGGGGAAAAAGAAGGGGGCTCGGACCTGAGCATCGACGAGGATTTGTTCCAGCCGTTGAGCCCCTTGCGCATAGATCGGCTAGAGCAGGCGAGGGCGCGGAGGAGGACGGCGACGACGGCGACTATGAGCGCTACGACCACCACCAGATCGGAAAAGGGGCAAGAAGACATATACGAGAGTTGGCTGCTTCTTCTTCTCCGACGCCGGCGCCCGTCGTCGTCGCCTCCGGCCTCCCTCACACTCGCTTAAACCCCAACCCAAAGCGGCGAGAGGAGCGAAAGGGCTTGGCCACGCCGCCTCCGCCGATATTTAATCCCCATCCACATCCGCGACCTAGTGCCCGCCGCACCACGCGAGACCCCTCGCGTCACGCGTCCGGACCCCAGCCTCACACGCTGCCAGCTGGGCCCCAGATAACCCTGGACCCACGCGTCATCGAGGATCATCTGCCTAACCGAAAGACGAGAAAAGGACGGCCGCAATGCGCTGGCGCCGGACGAACTTAAGATCTGCCGAATGCTGTTTTGTTACACACACAGTGACCTGTGGGCCCGGGTCACAACTGGGCCCACAGTCAGTATGGAACGTGCTTGTTTTCCTGGTGGCGAAGGACTTTTCCGTGCCATGGCGTGGAAATTTGCTCAGGTTTTACCTGACATGTGGGACCCCGTTGTTTTGTCCCCACCCATCATCGAGACAGGGATGGAATGCTAATGGTGTGGCTAGTGTGGTTTTGGTGGGGTTTATGGGCGACGAGAGGACGGCAATGGGAAATGATAAACCTTCGGCTACACGTCTCGGACGAATATCCTGCTCTTTCGCTGACAGCTGGGGCCCATACAGCATCGGGCCCATCGCTTCCGGATCCGGCGATGCGTTCCCTCCGTCCGTCCTTTGGTCGATTCAGGGGATTGCGATCGCGATCCTCTGGTTGAGAATTGAGATCCCACACATCCCGCGTGACCCGCTCAGCATTTACCATGACCATCAGTTTGTAAATACTATAGTAATTATTTCCATGTTTTACGGGGGTAAATTAATGGCAGTTAATATTTTATATATAGCAGGGGATAAATGGTATGGCTCCATTTCACCAGGCCAGCTAAAGCTGTGCTTAACCTCTAGATAGTAGATAGATAGGGGTGGACGTGGAAGGTGGAGGGAGACGTGACCGGGGTAGTTTTCACGCATCCTTGAGGGCCAAGCTACTAAAAAAGAGGGATAAAACAGAATGGAATATTTTGTTTTCTCCATTCCAAAAAGCGAAGCCAAACGAAAGGCCACGGGGATTTGGTGCCGTTGGGCTTTTTTTAGGTGCCGCACGTGACACGTGTACAAGTTTGTGCTGCCATTCCACGCTCTCTCTTTGGTTGATCGATGTCGTCCGTAGCTATAAAATTGGATCTATCGAAAGATAAGCTCGTCCGTAGCAGTGTAGGTGTAGCACTACAATGGAAAAATCCTGATGCCTGACAATGAAAACACGTATACAACAGTCCTAAATGTTAACCTGATTTTGCTAAGCTCATCTCGTCCGGGTACAAGCGAGCTTTTGGAATCCAAGGACGGACGCCATGTCTGCACGACTGCACCGTGCCTGGCAGGGATTCACATGGCAATCTCTTCTCGTACTACTCGTACCAAACTTTGGCACTTGGGAAGATGGACGGAGCTCGAAGGCGGGGGCAGAAAGGGAAAGGGTTGCGGACTTTTGGCAACGCGACGTGGAAACAGCCAGGACGACGCAATGCGTGGCTGGGGTGCCGCCCGCCGGCCTTGGACCCATGCGCCTGCGCCTGCGCGGCGCGGCTGGCACGCCGAGATGCGTGCCCGTGCGGACGGACGCGTCCCTGGCAGGCGGCCGCCACGCAGACCCAGGCGCTGGGCGGGTCACGCGACACGCCGGAGCGCGGGAAATAACAGTAGACTGGCGTGGGACCCGCGGCGGGGTCGTTGTCGGTTGGTGCGCCCGAATTGACTATTCGGATATCTGTTTTTTTTCCTTTCCGCACTCTCGAGGCGTGCCGCCGTGGCCCGTGCCTGACTGGGATGCACGTGAGCGGCTCGTGCGATATTTATTTTAGTCCGGGCAGATATTTTCCAGAAATCATTTCTTTTTTCCTCCTAACGATCTGTACCGGCGGTGGATGCTCAAGCAAGATATGGCGGTTGTGCTTGTGTCGTGCGTCCAAAAGGTGAGAAAGTATGGGCGTGGCGCGAGCCAAGCTACACGTATGCTCGCACCACCGTGGCATGCCTGCCACGTTCCCACCCGGTCTCGTGCACCAAGCATTTTTCTATGTGCCACTACGGAATTTGTTTAGGTGTACTAGAGTCACCAACTCGAAGCACCACTAGTACTAGTAGACGACGTCTATAGACACTAGCTAGTGTGGTGCTGAGTTAGATCCTTTTTTGTCGTCCAGTCGTGTGGACTGCTCGTGCTCGGCTCGGCGCGAAGGGCGGTAGCTGCTGGTTCCCGCGCAAAAAGAAAGTGGGCGTGGCTGCGTGCGACTGACCGACTGTGCACGCAACGTGCGCCCATGTGCGGCACTGTTAAAAAAGGGTCGCTGTAAAATACAGAGCGACGACGGTACGGCCGTATGGGGCGGTGTGTGTCTGTGTGTGGAGGGGGTGGTTAACCTCGTGGCCTCGTGCAGGGCGGTGATTACCGTTAGTTAATCTGTAACTGAAAGTCATTGTGACAACGACATGGGGATGGTGAACTCATGGGCTGATGATGGTGTTGCTTTGGCTTGCTTGCTCTCTCCTTCGTGGAAGGTGAAAGCAGTTGATTACGAGTTGCCCTAGGAGGTCAGGTCTCTCCTCTTCTTCTGCTGCTCATAAAAATTCGGGAACAACGGGGTTTTTCTCTGCGCATGACATGATGATTTCAGGGTTCTTGTTTAGAAATGCGGGCCGTGCAAGGCCTGTGTGGGGCGGCGCCGATTCATGTGATGATGTGAAATCTTCTTCGGCACCGGTTTTGTGTGGCCAGAATAAGCCCACATTTGAGGAAAACAGCCGTGTGTGTATTTGGGCCTGCGGGCCTGTCTGTACAGTAAGACTTGGCCCATCTCTGACAATTCAAGGTCAGAAATCTCTGTTGTGCTGCTAATTTTGTTTTTAGGCCCAGCGTCAGAGATCACTAGTGGCAACTGGCGTCGTATCAAAATAAATGTCCTTTGGCATCATTCTTTTGGCTGCATACTATATTATCACAATCTTCGAGTTTGGGAGTAGGGACACTAGAATTTTTTGAGCCTCAATTTTATATCTGCTGACGTTGCAGTTGTACCCTATGATTGTATTTTCTTGGAAAGAGCTTTGCCGGATTTTTATCACAAGGTACTGCAGGGCAAAAAAAAAAATAACCCCTGCCACTCAGCTCAAAACCTACAAAAACGCCGCTGCTTTTTCCCTCGCATCCTCTCAATTTCAGCACGCAGGCTGACACCGAAAAGAAGGAGACCCTATGATTGTATCCTATCATGATTATTATGATCGCAATCGGTGTGTTGATGAAGCTGCATAGCCACTATCTCTATGGGGACCCGGGCGAACATATTTTTTCGCTTGATTCTTCACCTAAACTTTGTAACAGAAGCTTTGCATCAGTGGTGATTGATTAACAGTAAAGGGAGGTGATTTACAAAAATAGTGTGGAGATTTGTGTGGTCCGCACTGATCTACGGATGGTTGTGGTATCAGCCTGTCACCGGACATTTCTGCTGGTTGCACGGCAGATTAATGGCACCAGCCGGACAGTTCGCAGTTACCACAACAGCCAAACCATTTACTGCGAACGCCGTACGAGTAATTGCGATGTGGTGCCCCCGACCTTCATTTCTGTACGGGAGTGGCCCGGAAAGGAACTATACAAAACACAGTGTTCCTACTCATTTAGGACAGATAGAGAGAGAGAGAAAATAGGGAGAACATGTGCTACACAATAGATTATCAAACTTTTTCACATGGATAATTATTGTTGCAAAGATGACTTCAACATGAGGGAAATGACCACCTGCATGTAGGTTTTCTTCTTCGGGTCTTCTTCATGTGGATCATTTGCAACGAAAGGATGCATTGTCACCTTGATTTTGATCTTGAAAACAAAAGAATGGAAAAAACCATGTTGTATTTTAAACACTAGAAATTTTGACAAAGATTTTCCTAGTGATTAGAGATGAACTAAATTTTGCACGTACTATTTTTATGATTGCACGTTATTATAATTTATGAGGCTAGGAGAGAACTGTTTTAAGGACAAAGGATAGTGAGAACTAGAACTAGTACACTCTAGATTGAATACAAACAGATGAGGTTACCTTGATGAATTTGTTCTTGTTCATCGTTCTTATTAGGATGTACACCAAAATGGTCGGGTCTCCCAACTTGATTTGCAACAATTACTTCTTTTATTTTTTTTTTTGAATAAGGGGTTTCTCCATTTCCATTAATCAAAACGAAAATACAACAGAGTTTTTAAAGAAAGTTTAGGTAGCAAAAAGACGACTAGAGAACTTAGAGTACGCAAAGAAACCCAACATGGGGAACACGTTAACCCCAGGGTCCTAAACTTCAACCACACACGCCATACAACGACAACCAACTAGACCATTACATGAAAGGAGACTGAACAAAACAATTATTCCTGCTCCATATCATCATCTTCCTCCTTGCCTTCTCCGGTCAGAAGCCTGGGCTGTTCTCGGCGGTCTTGGCTTAGCAGATTGACGGCAAACTTCCTAAGCAAATGGATAGTGATCACAAAGACTTAGAGCCTGTTTGGTTCACGACCAAACTTTACCCGTAACAGTGTGGCGGGCCACGCCGTCCCTGTGGCGGAGTGGGTGGCGTGGTGTGGAGGCGGAAGAAATCATGGCCACAAGTTGCCATACTTCAACACGGAAAACAACCAAGTTCTGATAGGAAAAAACGGCACAACAAAAAAAGGTGTGGCGTACCAAAGGCGAAGTAAAAACATGATCCAAACAACCGCCTCGCTAGGTGTGGCCGCCAAATGTTTGGTATGGCAGCCTTTGGCTGTAAACCAAACAGATCTTTTAAGTGTTGTCTTTGGATATGGGTCGCACAACAAATTGGTTGGGTCACACAGATACATCCAATTCCTCTACAAGAGATTGTACACCATTAGGATCTTTGCTTGTATTAGAATCCATTCATGCAAAGAACCGGTGGCAGGTGCCCTCCATATGGACTCGTCACTCGTATCAGTCTCCAATGTTGGTGCATGTGTCGGACCATCGTGCCTACATCGACCAACAATATTCCTATATGCCACCCACACACCGTTCGACCTCCGGAACGGGGAGCTGGAAGCACGGAAGGCAACTACTACTGCAGGAGTTGAGCGCTTGAGTTAATAAGTTGGGATCCAACGACCACCAGCAGCGGATCCACCACTCTTCCATCAGTTCCATGTGCTACTGCTGCTGCTTGAATCTTGCCGCTGCACCTGCCACGACCGACCACGAATGTCCTCAGATCTCGCAGGCAGGCACAGGCACAGGCACAGGCATGCGTGCATGCAGGTGCCCAAAGATCCCGAGTCCACCAGACCACCACCACCTTTAAAATCCCTTTCGCCACGAATTGATTGCCACCTCTCTCCTCTGCTGCTGCAGCAACAGCGTGCAGCAGATCAGGCAGGCGTTGCAGGAGGCCCGGCCCCGGCCAGTCGTGCGCCGCGCATGTGCAGTGCTCGCCTCCCTCCTCTACCCCCCGATCCAATCCAACCACCTTTCCAACCAACGCTGCCGGTGCGTGCGCTTAACCTTCCTCGCTCGTCAGCTACTGCGGCGCGGCGACTCTCCGAGTCCGAGTCTAACCGACGGACGGGCGAGTACAAGCCCGCCCCCAAACGAACGCCACGTTTCAGAGAATCGAATGATTTTGGGCGTGATCGTCCACGACGGCAGAGGGCCAGAGGCGGTAGCCAACTTGGCCGAGGACGAAAAGAAAATCGCCATGCTGCTTGACAGTGGCACGCACGCACGCACGCGGTGAGCAGGGGAGAAACGGCAGGTCAGTTGAGCGGCCCGGTTGGTGCCTGCCGCGAGAACGGGTGGGGGTGGGGGTGGGGGGCGTGCCGTGCCAGCGCGTACCGACCGGTACGTTGCGGGTGGTGGCGATGGATGATGGATCGACCGTGCACGCCGCGGCAACTTGGTTCGGCCCGGCAGGCAAGCAGCAAACCACATGCATGCGCCGGCCGGTTCGGTCGTCCGGTGCGGTGCGGTCCCTGGACTGTACTGGAGCTGGATCCGTTTCGTCTCGGCGAGGGGAAAGGAAAACGAAAGGAGGTAGACGACGGGATGGATGCCCCATGGCCCTTGCCCCGGCTCCAGTCGTTCGTTCCGTGCCGTGCGTGGCGTGCCCACCTTTCGTACGGAGTCGGACCGGAGTGCCTTCACGGCGCGCGGCATCCATCCATGATGTGTAGTTTGCCTGGTTTCTTCGGGGGTTTCTTCGGGCCCTTTCCCTGGTGCTGATGAAATGATGCTTCCGTTCGGTCTGAGATCAACTCCTTTTTCCTCTCTGAAAAAATCGGAATCAGCTTCAGCATATATAACGGAAAAGAAATCCCTAACGACTTTGCAAAGCGCGAATATACATGGTGCCATGTAGAAAATCGCACAAAGTTAGAAGACTTCTTCTATCTTACCATACATTTACCCAACGCATGGGACAAAAAAAGCCACGTCTTTGTAGACGTGTTTGATGTCCCGTTTGCATCGTGCACTCACCAATCTGGAAGAATCCTATATGTTTCTTTTTTGTGAATGGAATCCTATATATGTTTAATTGTAAAACTTTTGACAACTCTAAGAGGCGATTTAGATCTGCGGACTAAATCCTAGGCCATCGTTATGATAACAAACTACTATGAACCTGGTACATATAAGTCCACGGGTGGGCCCATAATTATCCTCTCATTTGGCATCCAAAATTCATGATTAGTTTGTAGGTCTTGTTTAGATTACACAGGTGACTATTAGGTACTCCCTCAGTCCCAAATGTCTGTCGTTTTTGGTTTCGTCTTGCACACTTTTGACGAGGATTTGTACAAAATACATGCAACATTTATATCTTCAAATAAATTTGTTAAAAAATTGGGTTCAAAGATCTTTCCAACGATACTAATTATGTAGGATAAATATTAATATTTTTTAATCTATAATTTATTAAAGTTGTTTATCGGGAAGCGTAGCAAACAAACATTTTGGGACGGAGGGAGTATGTTAATCGATAAAATTTGTTATTTCTTCATTCTAAATTATATAACGTTTGTTTTTTCTACACACAAATTATTTTTACACTTACATCTATATATTATGCCTAGATATTAAGAGCTAAGCCAACATGTCTTGTAATTTAGAACGGATAGAATCATTGGCCGGTTTATTACTCCTAAGACCAAACACACTCTTAAAAATTGTTTTCACCAACTAAATGACCTTATAAAAGCCTTTTCTATAATAACTGAAGAAAAAAAATAAAGAAACGTCAAGCGAGACGTGAGTTTGGGCGTAGGGACACGGTAGTGCTTTCCCGTACAACGTTTCCAGTGTGCGCACTGCGCAGCGAGATTACCTCACGGCTACGGCGAATGGCAAATCCTAGCAGCCGGTTGCTCACGCCCTTTTCCCTGTTAACTTATCTCGTTCTCAGGCAATGTGTAAAAAGTTTTCTATATACCAGGTCAACCGTACCAGCCACTCGTGCAATCACGTTTAAAAAAAAATAAAATAAAGTTGTGAAAATTCACGGATTCTTCCAACTAGTGGAGTGCTGGAACCTTCCAAGTATTTCCATCCTCTTTTTCTTCCAGTCGATAATTCATCAAGATATTCTTTTTTCCAAGATTTGGAGGTGTCACATCAGTAGGTCAGCGTCCTTCCGGCCGCCACATGTGTCGCTGTAATCGCCCACCTCCTATCCTCCATCCACGCAACCAACGTGGCGGCATCTTTATCTTTTGGCTCCACTGTTTATTTATTATTTAAATTTAAAATATAACTTTATATACGAGTACTCGCTTGCTTATTTATTTTTTTTTTTCCTACTAATAATAAGCGAGAAATAAATTCCATGGGCGAAGAGGGAAACCATTTTTTTTTTCCAGATTCTTTTCCCTGTCGATGAGAAGTGAAGTGAGAAGCTTCCTTGGCAAGTTTCCACGTCGCCCTGTTTTACCCTTCTAAAAACTTACTTTACATTCAGGTTAAAAAAAGGGGTGCCCTTCTTTCCTGCCCGCTAAGGCCGTCTCCAACAAGAGACGCAAACTCCAAAATACATCTCCAACAGTGATTTTGCATACTAAAAACGTCCTCCAACAGCTGATGCAAATACCCGAGTCATTTTGCCTACGGGCCGAAAGAAGACGCACAAAAGACTACCCTCTCTCCTCGCTAGGCAGTTCCGTTGGTGGGCCCTCCCGCCGGCCACGCCTCCGCGCCGCCCAGATGCTCCGCTCTCTGCCGCGCCGGAGGAAGAGAGAGGAGGAGTCACGTGGTCACGGCAGCCATCGGGAGGGGAAATTGCCGGAGCAGCTTCTTCAAATTTGCCGCCGCGGGGAGCAGCAGGCCGCGGCCGCCGGGGCGAGGAGGGGTCCGCGGCGATGGAGCAGCACGCGGCGAGGGGCGCGCGGCGTGGCGTGCTGGCGGCGAGCGGCGCTGCAGAAGCGGCCCGGAGGCGTGCGCGGCGGGAGGGGCAGCTTCTTTCGACGGCGCGGAGCACTTGGGCGGCGCGGAGCCGTGTGCGGCGGGAGGGGCAGCTTCTTGCAGATTTGTCGCGGCGGCGAGCAGGCTGCGGCCGACGGGGCGGTTCCGCGGTGGGGAGCAGGCCGCGGCCGGCGGGGCGAGCGGCTGAAGTGGCACGGTTATATATTTTTAAGCAGGGCCACTGGCAGGCGGCGCGTGGCGTGGCGTGCCGGAGGCGAGCGGCGCGGCAAGCTTGCGTGGTGCGGTAGACCCGCTCGGGCTGGGCCGGCGAACTTGCGTCTCTTCTCGGCGGCTTTGCATCTCCACGAGGCGGACCTCGGCGGCGCGGCGACGGGGACCTCGGTGGCCGGGTGACGCTCACCAAGGCGCTTTGACGGACGCGAGCTCGCCGTCAACGTGGGCGGCGCCGGCGGTGGCAGAGGCGGTGGAGAGGATGAGGACGAGGTGGACATGCCCGTGGTGTGCTCCGGGTACGAGCTGGTCCTGCCGATGGAGGGGGCATGCCCATCGCTCGCGCGAGCTCGGTGATTGGGGCTTGCCCTTTGCGTTCACCGTTGGAGAAGCAACGTTTTGGATGCTCTACCATTTCACTGTATGACACCCAAACTGCTGGAATACGTCTCATTTTTTGCCTGTGCTGTTGGAGTCAGCCTAAGGTTAGCCAAAAGGTGAAACCGAAAAACAAGAAAAACAAGGCTAATCCACTGGCTGCGGCTGCCCGGCCGGGTTGGCCGGCCGGGGATCAGATCAGACGGCCGGCATGGTCTCGTGGCGGACGGCGGCGAGGTCATCACCGAACGCGAACAGGCCGGCGTCGAAGCCGTCGTCGTCGTCCGCCGCCGCCGCGGCGGCGGCAGCGGCCGCGGCCTCCGGCGAGTAGCCGCCGAACCCGGCGCCTCCGTCAATCTCGTCCTCGAAGCCCCAGATCTGGGCGTCGTCGAGCACGGACTCCGGCGCCGCGAGGCCGCCGTCCGAGGACGAGGCGGACGCGGCGGAGCCTCCCGCCGGCGGTAGACCGAGCTCGTCGTCAGAGGCCTCCAGCAGGAACCCCAGCTCAGGCTGCGGCTGCGACGGCGCTTCGGACACGGCACCAACGGCCTCGTCGAAGCTGGCTATCTCCTCCTCCAGGCTTCGCATCACCGACGCTAGGTCGCCGGCCGCCGCAGCGTCGGTGTCATCCTCCAGCATGTCCAGCAGGTCCTGTGGCCGTAGCCTCTTGGCGTCGGCCTCCGGCAACACAGCCTCTCCTCCGGGTCCCGTGGCGGCGAGGTCCACCGCCTCCCGCGCCCGCTTGTGAGATGAGCTCTCCATGAATGAAATGAGCTAAAGGAAACGGCTTCCTTTTTTTTTCTTTTCTCTTGTTCCCTCTATCTCGCTGTGTACACGTACAATGCCGAGCAAGGCAGCGATAGAGCGAGGGCAAAGACGGAAGAGTACAAAAAGCGAGGTGTTTTGCGCAGCGTCGCCGAGTTGGGATGGCGCCTTATATAGCGTTGCCGGCGGTGGGCGGCTGTGCGGACGACGGCTCTCGCAGGGGTGTTTCCGCAAAAGTCGCCTGCGCGGTTTTGGTGCGGTGCGGGCGGTGGTGTGGCGCAGGCGCAGCGCGAGACTACGGAGGGAGTACTCTTCCTAGTCTTTGGTTTCGTTTGCTAGCTTTTCTTTATTTGGTTGCCGGTTCGGGGGGCTGCGCCTGTGCCTGCGCCGCGACGACGGACGGTGATGTGTGCGTGTGCGTTGCCTGGCCATCTGGAAGACCCAGGCCGGGTCGTGTGGGCGGGTGGGTCTCCGTCCGTCCGTCCGTCCGTCCGCGCCTGGCCTGCCTGTTTCGTCCACGCCTTGGACCTGGACTAGTAGAATGGGTGGATTAGAGCGTGTGTGGTGTTTGAACGGCGACGGCCTCCTCCCACCTTCGATATTTCTGCCAGTGGTTTGGTTTCTGTGAAAAAGCCATCTGTCTGTCTGCTCTCTCTCGCTCTTTTTAGTTAGGAATCGGAGGTGGATCCAGCTATATGTATTTTAAAGGTTTTCTTATTCTCACATGAAAAAGATTTCCACAACGTGCCTGCTTTAATAAAAGCGGTCAAAATCCGTTAAGAAACAAGTTGGTTCTGAACCTCACAAATACACACAAGTTTATCATTAATTAATTTCGTACCTTTTTGCCGCGGACGGCATGCACTGCTATAAACTGATAAATAACAATTTATAATAAACTGAAAAACTATATAGTAGTATATCTGCATGTAGTATTTTTCGAAGACGAAAACAATACTACTCAAGTTCCGTTCTGTAAATTCTGCATTTTCAAGGGTCCTGTTCGCCACTGTGCCTTGAGATTCGACACGCCCGTACGCAATGACCGGGACTCGGGATGCGACACCGGGCGGGACCACGAGCCACCCCGACCCGACCCGGCCCAAGTGTACGGTACGGTGCACCCAACCACCTTTTAATTCTGGGAGGAAAGGAAACGCCACGACCCACGACGCTCCGAAGCAAGCAACACCAAGCATGTGACCCAACCGTCGGGGACGCATCTGCGAAAACGGGGCTCTCCCAGGGTCCGCGGCGCAAAACGGGGCGTGGGGCCCACGAATCGACCCGAGCCCAGGGGCACTTTTGCGAATACATTTAACCGGGGGTGGCGCGGGATAACGGATCGAGGCGGGGGCCTAGACGCGAAACGGCGCGGGAGCGTCGAGATCGGGATTCTGGGGCCATCCGTCACGGGCGTGTCGCCTTTTCTTTTCTTTTTTTTCATTTTACACCCTGATTTAAATTCGATTCTTTGGGTCCGCTATCAGCTGCGGTTCAAGTCCGGCGCCTGCACGATTCGCGTCCGCGAGCGCAGAGCTGAGCCGACAGCGATTTTGCCCTTTTCGTCGGCGCCGGCGAAAGGTAAGCGGCTAGCTAGCCTTCGGATCTGGTGGCTACCCACCCGGCTGGCTCTAGCTGTGGGTCGAAGTGTTTTATGTGCGGGCGGTAGTTTTATGTGTCTTTTACGGTTTTACCGTTTCTGTGCTGCTGTTCCAACCACCATTGTGGGGAGACTTGGACGTTTTCTTCGTTAGGGCTAACACTTGCAATCATTAGCTCATCTCTACTCTAATGTCCTAGTTTTTATCTAATTTTAGATCAGACTCACGCCGCACATTCTCACGCGTCAGAGGCAACATCGTTCAAAGCCCGTCATCCTCACCGTGAAAATATAGATAAAAAACAACCCATGACGTGACGAGCACCAGGAAACCGCCAACACTCACTCTTCACTCATCAGGATCGAAGGAACCTCTTTCATCGCAAATACTCGAGGCCAACGCCACTGGCCACGACGGGATCGCCTTTAGGGCCACCGTGACTAGACGCGACTGGGACGCTGCCACTGGCCTGGATGGGATCGCCATCGCGCCGCCAACGCTTTGATAAATCGAATATGGTTTCCTGACGCGACGCGAGCGCGGCCACACACGTACGTGGCCAGGCGATCCGGCCTCTTCGTTACCCCTCCCGCCTACGCCACGCCCGACATCCCGCCGCATAGCTCTACATGCAATTGCTTGCATCTACTATTTATTCTTTTCCACACTCGTCAATTCTCGCCATGGCCCGTCAATGGTCGATTCCCAACCACAAAATCTTTCTTGCCGCAAATCACAAACGGCACCACTGGCCGAACAGGATAGCCATCGTGCCCCCACTGTCTGTGACACGATCATCTTTTGACAAGGAACGATTTGGCAATAATTCAATCCAAAAATATATTTGTTAATTTTGCACGTAGGTTCTATACAGGGAGATTAATAAATGAATTAGTTGTTTTAAAGATTTCTATTGATTTTGACGAGTTATTTCAATCGGTTCCTTCTTGGATGAAATATAGATCACTTTTTCCATATACGCGTTTGACGATTTACTTGAGTCCCTTCAGGCGACGTGGTAGCCATTAATTGTGTTTTGCTTCCTCCTACTGTGTCCTTGCCAGGAGAGATTGTGGTGGGGGCGACCATGCAGACATGATGCAAAATCATTCTTAGGGCCGCCACGACTAGCCGCGACGGGGACCCCAGACGGGATCACCATCGCGCCACCACTGCCTGTGAGATGATCGTCATGTAGAGCGCCACCAGCGCCGTCGGCACGCTCCTGGTATATATCCATCCCGTCATTGCGCCTTCAAACCAACTATTCCTTTTAGCCTTGCCTTAGCCTGGGCATTCGGTTTTAACCGACTGTGATGGTTTGGTTTTTTCGGTTCTTGAAAAGTTTGTTTTTCCATTAATGAAGCACCGATCACCTCGCTTTGGTTTTAGATAGCAAACAACCGAAATGTCTAAATAAAGTTCGCTTTCGACCCTGGTTAACCGCATGAACCGAAATCCCTGAAATACATGACCTGTAGTTCACTTACTTGCATTTGTAAGACTATGTTTGGTGTGTTTGGGTGTCATATACGAACATTTTTATGCATTCGGGTTATTATTATACCGTGGTTTTGTTACAATTATTTTATTAACTAAAATAAAGGTAGTGTTGCCCGAATTGCTTTACAACCTGCGTTTTTTGTTGTCTTAACCTATAGTGAAAAAATCAGTAAACTCTGAACTAAACCGAAATGCTCAATTGCTAGTCTCATGATTTATGTGTCCTATTTTCTAGCACCCAAATTTCTTCAAGAATCAAGGAAGCAAACCAAAAAACTGTTGACCCTTACTTCCATGTCCTTGTTCTATGAACTTAGGAGTACGGAGTAAAGGGCATGGGCATTGTTGTAGCAGGAAAATCACATTAAGGTGGGGCTAGAAAAAGTGACCAGAGTTATTATCCTACCCATAATGTTAAATGTCAAAATGCACCTCAAGGTGGCACCCTCACTGAAGGTGGTGGATGACTCTCCCTCTCTGCGTTGCACAAGTTTGATTTCGGGTACACTGAGCCGCCGGCTTTCCAGAGAACATAATACGTTTTTATTCCTTATGGTGTGATCTTAGGCTTGTGGTGCATTTTTGCCGGTTTTTGCTTGGTGCCCTGCCCTCGCACAATGGTAAAATCAATAATAGCCACGTAGTCAGCTATTGTGGTTGTGAGATAGCTAACTAAATAGCTAGGTGTTGGGATGCCCTTAAGATACATCATTGTCGTTTCGCAAAAAAAAAAAAAAAAAAAAAAATGATACATCACTGTCGGGGCATGTAATGTTTAAGGTCATCTTTTCATGCACATTGTGGATGCCCTAATACGTTTTTTTCTGTAAAATTGATCAAAGGTAAACTATATCCACCTAGAAGGAAAAACCTAAACTACTATGTCACACTTGATTACTTTGCCGGCCTCAAAAACAGTACATGGGAGTTGGAATTAGCTCTGCTTCAGTTTCAATGGACCTGTTTCATTCATTGGTCGACTCGCCACACTGTAGCTACGGCAGCCTCGCCAAAAATTGCGACGGTGAAATCGAGCACCAGCTTTTTTTTTTTTTTTTTTTTTGCGTGTGCATGGGTGTACATACAGCGAGCGATGATGCCACGGTTGTAGCAAAACCAAAGATGCGGCAGCAACCAAACACTACTCCGGCATCGGCATAGTTTTGGCTGGGCACGGTGCGGCGGCGGCAACCAAAACAGAGCCAACTCGCCGTGTTTTGTACGGCCTGTTAGTGGAGTATACGCGTAAATTTGGCAGTAGTTTCAGCTGGAGGGAGTCTTGTTTATCATCGCACTTTGATTGTATGGTACTACTAATTCCAAGTGAGTTGCTTGATTTCATTCGCACAGGAATCTGCTGAAGACCGACAAATCTGCGTGGACTTGGAAGTCCCGTCATGCGTAAGTTGCCCGGGGCCCTTGCTGTCGTCCGTCGCCATTGTAGTATGTGTTTGTGCTAGAAAGAAGTTTTAATATTTTGCCGGTCGTTCCACGATCATGGAGCAACCAAATTGACCCAAAACCAAATCACAATTACTAATTAATTAGAGCCCTCCTGATTAGGTGTGACTCCCGCTGTCAGTAGTACAGAGTCGCTGGAACGGCAATCGAAGGCTCCGCCTCTCAAATTGTACTACATCCAATCGTATTGACCGCCACCTAGAACGAGAACAACACGATAACGCCCAGCTCCCTCCGCCGCTGGTTGACGGCGACGAAAGAACAAGCAAGGCGTGGCGAGCGCGAGGTCAAACGACGCACGCACGCACAGGCTGACAGGCATCGGCGTGCTCACTTGGTCATTGTGCGTATCGCTTTCGCGTACGACGGCACGGCGCCGTGTCCGTGCTTAGTCTAGTCGTCTCGCCCGGGCCAAGGAGGAATCGTGACTTGGAACGAGGCATGATGCATCAACCAACCATACATGTTCCGTCTCTTGTAGTACTTGGAACTCTCTCTCCCTCGCCGACGCACAGGTCACCACCTAACACTTGTATTGCATGACGCGGGACATGGATGGACGGGGAATTTCTCCCTTTTTTTCTCCAGATACATATGTGCACGCAAGGCTTATTGTGGCAACCATGCATTTTCGTTTGGCTGTAAGAAATAGATCAGTGGCGTAGCAAGCTTTTGAGCACTCGGTGTGCACCGTAAAAAAATTATATACAAATCGGTAAACAATTTATAATTCAGTAAAACTATATTATAATTCGGTAAAAAGATTTGGATGGATGGCTCAGCAGACTGACTAGTGATGCAAGCTCTGTCTGTCTTTCTCTTCAGCGGCTTCGGTTCAGGACAAAGCATACGTGGTGGTCACTGATTTTCTGTCGTGTGGCCATGGAATGGAAATGGAAGGGGGTTCTCACTCCCCTGCTTTACACGCCAGTTCGGCATGCATGCCCTGTAATGCAAACAAGAGACGCGTCCTTGCTGTTGGCCGTCTGATCAGTGACCGACACCACCAGTGAGCAAAGACGTTGGCACGCTAAGCCTGGACGCAGGCTCGTTACGTTACGTCCACACAATCTCTATCCGGCCGGCGTGGTGTTTCTGGACGCCGCATGCATGCATCCACTGTTGCGTTTCCGGCAACGGGACTCGGTTTGCCGGAATATTTTCAGAAAGGAACAGGACTGATACGAGCAGACAGATAAGAGCGAGCGAGCGAGCGGTGCTGTACCGGGTTCGGACGATGTGTCGCTAGAGTCCTGAAGAAACGAAGAAAAGTCCGTGTGGGTGTGGTTCACAGTTGTCTTATCTAGTAGTTAGCTCACGAAAAACAGGTCTCTCTCGCTCTATTTCTTGGTATAGATCGACGATAGAAAAACTGCCGTCTCATCTTATCTCTTATCTACAACTAGGACAAGGTTCTTTTGGGAGCCAGAGAAAGTTTGCACACACCATTTCTCTTTTGGGATGAAAAGAATGAACTTGCACCATAGAAACGTTTTTTTTTTGACAACAAAAAAAAAAAAAAAAAGGGGTACGTTGTTTTGTAAACAGAGATTATGGATGTTTTCGCTTTCTTTTTCAGCAAAGTGAGCTTTAAATTGTACTACTGTAATAGAGACTGTTGGGCATTGAGACAATCTCCAAAATAATTACAGTGATGGACATTTACCATGCTTCTCAAAGGATGGTGAGATACTCATCAGAAAATGTGTGAAAGAAGCATGAGATGAACTCCATAGATGCTTGCACAACTTCTGCACTCTCTTGTAAGAAATGCAGCATGGGAAACCACACATTTCGCTTATAAACACTAGAGGTCATATAGCAGGAAATTATTCTTCAATTTCAAATGTCGATGCTTATAACCATGCCAGTATTTTTCTGTTTCCTTTTATGTTTTCCTTTATTCGAGTATCAGTTTCTCATAAGCAATTTCCGTTTCTTCTTGTGTTTAATGTTTCTTGATTTCTTTTGCCCTTCTCCGTCAGAGGTGACATTCAGATTCAACATATGCTCGTTTTGAATATTAAGTCCAGATCCTTCTCTATCTATTTATCCGTCAGTCCGTGTCGAGCCTTTCTTTTTTTTTTTTCCGGTGTTCGAGCGTCCAGCGTTGTGTCCACTGTTTTCTTCTAGCATTTTTCTGTTCTTTTTTTTTTTGTTTTTCAGCGTCGAGTAATTTTCATTTTTTTTTTTGGTTGTGTTCAATGTTTCCTAATTTCTTTTGTATATATCTATCTATGTCGATGGTACCTTTCAAGGGGCACCCTGAGGTTTTTTTGCCTCCTATTTCTTTTTGGTTTTGTTTGGTTTTTCCATATTTAATAAATCTCTATATGTATGCTTCATCTACTATTTATAATACAACCACGGAACTGCCCTTGCATGACCATTGGGGCTTTATTGACAATCCTACCCGAGTTTGTGGATACTAGTCATGAATATTTCTAGTGTCCATGCGGGCGGGAGGAGCGAAAGCCAATGGAGAGGATTTCATTAGAGCCTTTGCTCTTTCTAGTAACTTATCAATTTGTTACATCCCTGCATATTTATAACTGTTATGAGACTTGACTTGACTTGACTTCTAAGCAAAAATCATATCCTTAGTTTGAATATATATTCTCTCGTTCTATTTTTAACAAAGCCAATTTCCTGGGCTAAAACCAATTCTCCCTAAACTAAATAGACTTCATATGGTAACTGTAGCAATAACGATGGGTAGGCGGCTTTGATCAACATGGTGCTTCTTGGCGTCCATGGGGCCTAGGGCACCCCGTGGAGACTTTCGTGGTGTAAAACCCCTTTGGGCCTCAACTAGCATCTTGATTTCCTCCTCAGAAGAATACAATCATTGAGCATTTGACATAGAGTCTGATTCCTCAAATGACACAATCCATCAAAATAAAAAACCATAATATTATATTGTACAGAAATATTTTAAGTCATGAGTGGTTTGTTAGGTGTTTCTACATTAAGACCTTCATAGGCAAATTGTAAAATAAAAGGCGTATGATAGAGTCCGATTCCTCAAATGACACAACCACTATTATATCGTATAAAAATATTTACTGTAAGTCATAAGTGGTATTTTAGGCGGTTCTACATTAAGACGTTCATAGTAAAGTGTAAAATACTTTCCTTAGAAAAAAGCAATTTAGCGGTCCTCTTACCCAGCTTCTTTTTGGCGTTGGCACGTGAAGCAGGAAGCGGGTGGATGATGGGTTCGGTTTGGACGTGCGGTTCCGCTCGGGCCGCCGGCGTGGGAATGTGGGATACTGGCATGGGCTGACCGGATCCGATCCAAATCCGACGTGGGGTTAGGTGCCCGTACCTATCCCCCCCCTCCCGCCCTCACCCAGTCTAACCACGTGACCCCCGCCTACCACACCACCAGCAAGCCGCGGCTCGTCAGCTACGCCCCGCCGGCCCCAGCTGCTGAGCTAGCTCATCAAGCCGCTTCGAGGCTGGCTCCCTCCTCGGCTCCAACCAGCCGGGCCGCTCCTCCGCGGAAGACGCCGGCCAGCCAGACGTGCCGGCTGCCGAGCTATCTCAGCGTGGACAGCGTGCACCGCAGGGGCTCGGGGCTGGCGTAAACACGACAACAACACGTCGGCGTGTGACCCCGTGCCGCTGCTGACATACTCCCTCCGTCCCTTTATGTACGTCGTCCGAAAAACGTGTCTGTTGAACACGGTTTTCTAGAGACAAACGTTTAGGACGGAGGGAGTATGGCCCCATGTAATCGCGTACCTGCCGGGCCCGTGCGTGGGACCCTCCAGAGCCGAGGTACGGTAGGGCCCACCACCGTGCAAATGACGTCGTACTAGTCCTGAAACTTCCCGGCCGGGCCCGGGCCCTGCGTCGTTTTGTAGGAGAGGAGAGAGGTTTACGGTTCCACCCCGGAAGATCCGGTGCAGTGCTGGCGTCACGAGGGGGCGTTCCCGTCATCTCGAGCCCAGCCCGGGACGGGGCCGGGTTTGCCGCTCCTCGCTTGGTCCGTAAGCTGTTGCTCGTACGGTAGACCAGTTGCGACGTCGCCGAAAAAATAATTCGAGGTGGCTAGGCGAACGCAGACAGCAACAGCTATTAAATTAGTACGGGTAGTAAGCTTTAATCAGAGAGTGCCGTATTTATTGGGTGGTCCACGCACGCATGGCAAGCCATGGCATGGCGTGGCGGCAGGTGTTTCTGGGTGCCAAATGCATGCATTGACACGGTACTTGTACTAGTATTATTAGTGCAGTAATAATAATAAACGGTGCACGTAGGTATACAGTACACCTCCTATGGCAATTGTTTAGTCACGGCGGCCGGTGGTGGTTTATTGCCGCCGCGGCTGCTCTCTCGTGTCTGGTGGAGGTGGTGGTGATGCAGATCCACTGCGGTGCGGTCGGTGGAGCAGAAGGGATCAGAGGACGGGCGGGGCGAGGTTCACGTGAACCGGGCGCAGGGAAGGGACGGGGTCGCCGAGGAGCATTTATCGTGGGCCGGACGATTCGTAGGAGTACGCGCCAGGAGGAGGGTAGTTCTGGCATTTCAAGTCGTTGCTGCCCTAGTGGGTTGTGTGGTCCCGGTCCCGGTCCCGCATGGAATCGCGTGACAGCGTCGGATTCTCTGGTCTACGAGTAGGGACTCCGTAGGAAGCAGGGTACTTGTCCTGGACTCGTGGGCCGTGCGCGCGACAACAAGCTCTGAGACAATGTCCCGTGGGTCTGTTAACCTTGGGCTCCACACGACAGTGAGAGGACCTCGTGATTTCAAGGTGGAGAGCATGTGCGAGCTGTGTCGGGTACAAGAAACGATGGAGGGAGGCGGCAAGGGGGCGTCGTGCACGTCCACGTCACCCCGCTGTGGACGCCGATCGAGGCGAGACTGGCACACCGGACCAGGGCGTGGCGTCGGCATCTTTTCTCCTCTCTCTCTCTCCTCCTTTTTCTTCCCCCACAAGCCTCAAGCCTCGTGCCGTTCGTCTGCTGCACGAGCCAAACTCTCTCCGTTACACAAAACATGCAACTATGGGTAGAGCGTCAGATAAGCAGCACTAAGTTTTGACAAATACTATTTATATTTATAACTCTAAATTAATTTATTATAAAAATATATTTCGTAAATAATCTAATGATATTTATTTGATATTATAATTATTTATAATTTTTATCTGGCTCGGCCATTGCGTGGCGGAACGGAGTACCAGCAGCTCGACGCTACGTGGGTCCCGTCCTCTGGCTCGGCCAGGCAGGCAGGCACGCACGCCTCCACTCTCATTTTTGGCGTGTGGCCTCGACGTTCTACACATGCTATCCTCCTGCCCGCCCGGGCCTGTGTGCCGCGACTTGTCCACACCGCTTGGCTGTGCACGCACTGATGCACGGGCTCGCTCATCGATGGCGCGGCACGTACGCCAACCACCAACACACGAACATGGTGGCACTGCCCACCACTCTCTATGTAGGCACTGTAGTGCTACTGGATCGCCGCCGCTGTTGTACTGAACCCAGGACGGCCGGCCGGCCTCGCGTCGCGCCAGATCTTGACCGCCCGCCCGCCCGCGCGCACGTAGTACGCACGTGTCGTGCACCGTGCACCGTGCACCGGGACCCTCGCCCCCGCGTCGTGTCCAACACGTACGTGCGCACGCCACGTACGCCGCCGTGGCCACGAGATCGGAATCGGAACGGAAGCCGCCGGGGCCGGCCGGCCGGTCGGCACCAGCACTTGCCAAGTTGCCAGTCAGTCCCCATGCCGACGGCGACGGCAACGCGCGCCTACTGTAGATCTGTTCACAGTCACAGCAGTTTCTACAACTGAGCCTTCACACGTCATGTTTCCTCTCGATCGGTGCCAAGCAAGGATTAGACGCTGCTGCACGGGACGACAGGCAGGATACGTGCCTAACCTCCCATTGTCATGCATGTTAGGTTTCAGAAGCCAAGTTGAGCTTGAGGTGTGCCACTTTCGAGTGTGAGCGGAGGCGATAGCTGCACTGATCGTCAGAGGCACGGCACTTGCCGGAGGTCCGGTCGAGTTGCCAAGTTGCACCGTCGACGCGTCGCGTGCGCAGACAAGACTACAAGAGAGACTAGACTATGTGGACGCCCACCTACGGTTCTCCATCTTTACATGTCGGGAGAGCCGCCTACCGCGCCGCCGAATATGTATGTGGACGCCGCCAGAACGGAGGCATTTTTCACAGCTTGCTGTTCTCTCAAAAGTCATCGTGTCAGGCAGCCTGCAAGTTGAAGGATTAATTAGCAATCTATCCCGGAACCGTGTGTTTAGTTTTGCGGCGTCGCCGGAAAACTTGCCAGCTCCGCCGTAGATTCAGTTAAAACTTGCCAGCTCCGCCGTAGTATTCAACCCATCTGAATTAGGCCTTCTCTGGCTCCCAAGAAACGATTCCCAGCTAGGGGCGCTGCTGGGCGCCGACCACACAAGTACGGGGAAGGCGCCGACCACCCCTAGGTGGGCCTCGGCCCAGCCCACGCACCGGCCTTTTGCCTCGTCGGCCCAGCCCACGCTCGACCTTCTTCCTCAAGCGCCGCGGCAGCGCCCGGCGCGACACCGCCGTCCACGGCCCCGCGGCGTGGCGCGCTAGGTCTTGCCGAACTCGGCGAGCCCTAGCGCACCAGCGGTGGCACCCTTCTTCCCCTCCCCGCCGCTTCGGCTGCCGCCGCTTTCTCCTCCAACTCAGACGACCTCCGTCCCTCCGCCCTGGCCCGACCTCGACGCCTCCGCCGCCTACCCATACCTAGCCAAATGGGGCCGGCCCGGCACGGAGCTCGGCGGCGCCGCCCGGCGAAGCCGCCGGCCGAGCCGCCGCCGTGCCGCCCGTGTCGACGGCCGCGCCAAAGCCGGGCGGGCTTTTTCTATGGCTGGGGAGGAATGGAGAGGGGGGGCGGTCGCCGGACCCTAAAGGCGGGAGCGCCGGAACCCTAAAGCGACGGCGACGTCGCCGGAACCCTAAATCGACGGCGAGGTGAACGGCGCGACAACGACGACGACGCTTTACCTAGGCTATTGGTCCGCCAAAGTGGTGGGCCGCCCAGCTAGGGGGTGGTCGGCGCGGCCTTCGACGCCGACTGGTCGGCGCCGAAGACTGGCGCCCTAGTAGTACACTTTAGCCCTCCCCCCACCCCACTGAAGATCTCTAGATTGGTTTTGGCTAATTAGTGACATCCTTAGGACTAATCTCTCTATGCTAAGTGTTTGTTTTAGTTGGAGATTGGTCAAGCCAAGGTTGGTGCATGATGGTCATGGTGGATGGATCAAGATGATTCAAATGATGATCAAGTGCATGACTTGGAGTGGATCGAGGATCAAAATGGGATCAAGGCAAAGGTATATCCATAGGGCCATTTTGATTTTACACTCAAGACACCATAGAGGGTGTGAGTGATTATAGGATCGATAAGCCGTACTATAAAGAGGGGAAAACTATCGTACATATCGGTCCTCATGTGCCTCTAGGTTCAAAATCATTTGCATGCATTCTAACCTAGAGAGCTAACTTCGTACTTGATGGAAAATATTTTCAAAATGCTAACACGTGGTGTCAAGGTGTTCTTCGACGTGTCGGCAACAAGAATCAAGTGACGAAAGTTGGTTTGGAGCAAAGGCGAAGAAACGACAACACAACGACGGATTTTCGCGAAATCGGATGGTGACCGGACTCACCGGCCCGAAGCACGTAAAATAGGGACCGGACGCACCAGGGTGATCGCGTCCGGCAGAGAGCATGTTTTCGTGGTTTCGGCTGAGAAGCGACCGGACGCACCGGCAGAGAGCATGTTTTCGTGGTTTCGGTGATCTCCTTGGCATCAACCTTCTTGTCTCTTGGTCATTTGAAATCAATCCTAACACCTCTAGAGCTGAGCACACTCCCTCCTCCTCACTCCTCTTGCTTGTGAGCATCATTCTAGTGAGTTGAGGTGATTCAAGTGCACTTTGCTTTGATCTTTGCATCTAGTGGCACTTGGGGATCGTTGTGAGCCGGTGGTTTTCTTGTTGTTCTTGGAGAGCACCACTCCTAGCCGGCTTGGTGATTGGTGGAGGCGTTGGCAAGAGAAGGTAAATGTTCTTGGCCACCTCCGGTGATTTGTGAGAGGATCACACACTCCTCGTTGGGAAGACAAAGTGCAAGTAATCTATTACTCGTGTCTTGGGTACCTCTCATTTGCATTGGGTGCAAGAAGCCTAAAGGCAATTGGCTTGGAGTGAGCTCCACCTTGACCCACACGTGAGAAGGTCGGCACAACGGAGATTAGCTTGAGGGTGCTCAAGTGAACTTCGGGTTAAATCTCGTGTCTCCATTTGTCTCTCGGTGATTGGTTTCAATTTGGTTATCTCATTGTTTCATCCTTGGTGATTGGATTGACTAGCCTCGACATTGTGGTATATCACCTCTACACTCTTGCAATAATTTCATATATATTGTGCTAGTGTAGTTTGAGTAGACTTGTTTAGTTGCTAAAGAAATTAGCTTGTTCACCTAGTGATAAAGTAGAGACATAGCCCTTGAGTGTGAATTAGAGACTATAGCAACTAGAATTGTCAATAAGAGGGTTGCCGACAAGTAGAGCTAGAGCAAACGCATTTACGCTTTGTTATTTACTAACAAGTTGTTCTAATGATTTTGTAGAAATTTTATTAGGACTATTCACCCCCCTCTAGCCATTTAGGACCTTTCACCCACCCACTTCACCCACCCACCAACACACCCCACCCAAAAAAAAAAAAGAAGATGATGATGATGATGTTACGTAAAGCATGCAAGTTAAACTTTCTTAATTATATGTAGAAAATATCGTGCAACAATTATATGTACAAATAACAGTATTATGAAAGCATATTCAACTATCTATCTAATCAAACTAATTATATATTATAAATATTATTATTTTTAACATATAATTGGTCAAAATTTGAAAAACTTGACATCTCGAGAAATGATAATGACATCTATTTTAAGACAGAGGGAATACGTGCTAACTACCTAAACTAAACAGCTTCAGAGATTGAACGGAACTATGCACAGATTATGTCATTATGAGTGATTAGGAGGGTGCTCCTCCTACATGACAGGCTAAACCGCTCAAAGCAGCTCTTTATAATCTCCTTAATTTCATGTCTCCTCGAGTAGGGATCAAGCCCACTTCAGAAGACCTGTGTTCAACTGTGCGCTGTCAGCTCCAAATAAATTTGTTGAACTCTCGACGCATTTCAGCACTGTTCAGCTGTGCGTTGGGTTCAGCATGGCATATACACTAGTACCCATATCATTTTTGGTGGCGGGCACTTCTAATTTTCCGCTGCGGGTGAACGCGCCCGTCACCCACGTGAGGTCACGGTAAATGTGGTGGCCTCACGTGGCGGGCAAGTGATCGCCACGGTTAATGGTGCTCACCGTGGTGGGCATTTTACAATGCCCGCCACGGTTAATAATTTCAAAAAAAAAAAAAAAAAACAAAAAGCTGTCCAAGCCCACCAAGCCCATCGCCAGCCCGCCAAGCCCATCGCCAGCCCACCAAGCCCATCGCCGCTGGGGTGCCGCCGCCACCGCAGATCGGGGAGCAGAGCCACGCCGCTGCCGGGATCTCGAGGGGAGGACGCGCCGCCGCCGGGATCTCGAGGGGAGGGGAGCCACGCCGCCACCGGGAGCTTGAAGCGCCACGTCTCGCACCGCCCGCCGGGATCTCGATGGGAGGGACGACGCGCCGCCGCGGGGATCTCGAGGGGAGGAGGACGCGCCACCGCGGGGATCTCGAGGGGAGGGGAGCCACGCCACCGCCGGGATCTCGAGGCGCCACGCCCGCGCCGCCGCGGGATCTCGAGGAGAGGGAGCACGCGCCGCCAATTCGGCCGCTGCGCCACCAGATCGACGGCGTCGTTGAATCCAAGCCAGAGAAGGACCCGCAGATCGAAGGAGTGAGTGGGGGGAGATGTGGGGACGAGAGGGTGATGGAGAGAGAGAGAGCGGAAGCCTGGGTTTACGAACATGCCTCCAAAGTGACCTCGCCGGCCGCCACCACCGAAGCGCCGCCCGCGCCACCGGGAGCTCGCCGCTCGTCGCCGTGGCCCGCGGCCACCTGCTTCTCGGCGCCGCGCGACGGGCCATGGCCAGGTGAAGAAGGGAAGCCATGCTTGGGAGCCGATCCGGGAAGGGAGAGAGAGAGAGGAAGGAGGCGGGGTAGGTGCGGGCGCAGAGAAGGAGGCGGCGCGGTGAAGGAGGCGGCGCCGGGTCTTCGCGAGAAAGAGGAAGGGGCGGCTCGGGGCTCGACCGAATGATTGGGCTCGACTGAATGATTGGGGCAGCTAGGGTTTCATCGCCCTTATATACTAGGTGCGCGATTTTGGGCTGCCTGGACTCTACATTGGGCCGGTATTTTAGGTGACGGGCACGTAATGTTGCCCGTAACGGTAAATACATTTTCCGTGGCGGGCACCCTAATGTGCCCGCCACATTTAATAAATATTTTCCGTGACGGAAAATAAATTTTTCCGTGGCGGGCATTAACCGTGACGGGCAAATTATGTGCCCCCATGGAAAAGAAACGGCCGCGCCGCAAAATCGTTTCGGTATCTGGTGATAATCAGCACATGATATGCTGAAATGTTGACCACATTGTTTCGAAACCGATGGCACCCCACACACGGATGACAGATTGATAGTGACACACGCGGCCACGCCATTTCTTTCATGCATTTTTGCTTAAAGAAAGAATATATTAATATTAAAACTTGTGAACCAACAGTTTCTAGTCCTATTTTTTTTTAATAATGGATAAACATATCCGGCCTCTACATACACAACCAATTATTACACAAACTTTCAATGAAAGAAAAAAGAAAGCCATGGTCTTATAGATCGACCAGGAAGCTAGTTCAAACAATATAAGTGATTCCATCCTTTATTAAAAATCTCTAAAGCAATAATTTCTAATTTCTTGCTCGTCGTTAAGATTCCTTCCTTGGCTATCTCGTCACGCTGCAGCAGGGCCCAAGAGCATAACCAATAAGCTCCTCTGAAAATTATCTTCAAAATAGAGTTAGATTTCATTTGATTAAAAATAACATCATTACGGAATCTCCAGATAGCCCAGCACAAGGCAGCCACCCCCACCCAAATCAAATTTCTAATCTTTTTATTTTGATTAGCTAGCCAATTCCCGAACATATGGCTGATTGATCGAGGTTGAGTTAGACTAGTAGTATAAAAGATAATCCTCCAGATCATTTTGGTAAGGGGACAGTCTAGGAATAAATGTTGGATAGTTTCATTTCCTATTACAAAGATATGCACCGACTCCCTTTCCAATTTTTCTTGACGAGGTTGTCTTTGGTTAAGACTACCCCTCTCTGTAAAAACCAAAGAAAGATCTTAATTTTTAGAGGAACTTTTATCTTCCAAATCTTCTTATGACGAAAAGGTGTCTGTGTATTCATAAGGTCGAGGTACATCGAGCGGACAGAGAATAACCCAGATTTGGTTGGACTCCATCTAAAGTAGTCTGACCCATTCACCAATTCGACATTTGAGATCCGTGCTACTAGATTTAGCCATTATGTAAGTTTATTATCCACCGAGCCCTTCTAAAAGAGATGTTTAGTGGGCTAGTAGCCATAACATTAGCTACGGATGTGTGCGGATTTCGCACAATATTATATAAAGACGGATATCTAGCTTTCGTGAGGCTTATCTCCTACCCATGTATCGTCCCAAAATCTAGTGGTGGTTCCATCTCTCGATAACGAAAAGAACCTTTAGCCAACACCTCCTCTTTAATATGCATGAGGCCTCTCCAAAAAAATGAGAGTCATTAGGTTTGGCTGTCACTTGAGTTAGGGATTTGAATTTTAGGTATTTATTCCTTATAAGAGATTGCCATATGCCTTCCGTGTTCATCAAGTTAACCAACCATTTGGCTAGAAGACACTTATTTTGCAACTCTAGATTTAGGATACCTAGTCCCCTTGGTCTTTAGGACGGGAGATGTCCCATCCGGCAAGTCTATATCTATGTTTATCCGAAGAGCCTTTAAAAAAAAAAAACTTGATCTATAATAATCAAGTTTTTTAATCACCCCTTTAGGTATCTCAAAAATGGACATCATAAACATAGGCAGGCTGCTTAAGACCGAATTAAGCAGAACTAGTTTCTAGTCCTAGTTGCCACGTCAAATATAAAAACACAACACATGTCCTTCAGTTGACAGTCATAACAACTTCTGCTTCTGGTGCGAAAAACAACCAATACAATACGAAACCTGTGCCGCCACATCATGTAGGTAATCTCGATAAATCAAAACTGTTGTTCACTACTTCCTACATAGGCTTCCTTGCCAACTTTGTGGGCACATCTCACGTTACCAAATTTTGAATTGCCATGCCAACACCCTCCTCCTGACCGCTTTCCTCCATCGTTGACACCGCAAACATGAATCCTCAAATAGGCCTTCACCTTCCTCGCCATGACGTTGGCTAGGCTGACTGAGCACAATCTTCCAAAATGACGTCCCCAAGAACGAACGCGACACCATTGGTCCCGCTGTCGCCTAACTAGAAGGTCTAGGTTTCCAACTAGTAAAGACAAACAACACGAAGGGAAGAGACCTGAACAATTGACCTTCCAAGGAAGAAAATGGCGTTTGGAGGCATTTTCGTCATCGGCCCAAGAAGGCAAAGCTTTCGCCGTGGCACCTCAAAACTGTGTAAAACATTGTCCACGACTTGTTATTTATGCCAGCCGCCGCCCTGTTCGACCTAGCCACTTGTTGTCGTTGATGCTAGTAGCCATCGTCTCTGAACTCACCAACCAGCAACTCCGGCCACTATCACGCTGATGACTCTCCACGCTGGAACTGGAGTAGGAGATAAAGGATTCGGGTACAAGGCCGCCCGCTCTAGCCGTAGAAGGGGGATCTAAACCAGCCATCCACCCACGTCCCCATGGTCGCCGGGCACCGCAAAATAGCCCGGTTCTCGCCGTCAGCCAACTGCCACTCCACTGATCAAGGTGAGCACGATCGAGTTGTTTAAGCTTCGGATTCAACCACCCGAACACCTAACCGGTAGCTCCGACCAACAAAAAGCCCCTTCCCCTCCCCCGCCCAAAAAGAGCCACCGTGTGCTAGAGCCACCGTGCCCGGCCGCGGCGCCGTCCCGGTTGCAGAGTACCGTTCCCGCACAGAGGTGGTCGTGTCCTTCCTGTGCGAGAGCCTTGCGACTGCCGTCCTTGGTAGCTACGCTGGCCTCCCGGTCACACACCCTCAGGTTGTGGCAGGGGCAGGGGATGTGGTGGTTGTTGGTGGTGACGGCGGCTAGGGTAGTCGCCTGTATTTTGGATCACAAGTATTTTGAAGCAGAGGGAGTATGATATAGCTATGTTCAAATTCTAATAACAAATGGAGCAACACATTTATGTTTAATAAGCGCGGAGGTATGTAACATATTGCAGACTGTTCAATAAAGGTCATATCAGAATTACCCAAGACGACGTTGAAATCGAGACTAATAAATTGGAATGGAACAGAGGAAGTATTTGATTAACTGTGGTGCTCGTACAAGTCTGAACTAAATGTTTGTATGTACTTCTGAATGTCATGACGACTGATGGTACATCGTTAATGCCAAATATATTCTACTCTAATAAGCGCACTATACATGGTGAGGTCTTGGGGATTAATGTCAACGACTGGGCAATCATGCACGCCGGCTAAGCGTATTCTATTTGCTAACGATGGCTATCGGTTGTTTTTTCCCAGCAGGTGGACTGGATTTGACAAAAATACCTCCAATTCTGTTGTCTGATTGACTGGCTTCAGGTCACCTGAACCACAATCTGATTTTCTCCATTTCAAAGATCAAAGTCACAGGCATGTCTGGGTGTTGAATGGGTGTGTACATGTTTGTCAAACAAGTAAACAAGATTATTTACTTACGACAGCACAAAATATTTTATTCATGTATGGATGGTATGGATGGTGTAGTGTAGCCTAGAATTGTTCAGCTTTCATTTTCTCACCGATTCCAGAGACATGTTCAATAAGCCAAAGTTCCACGCATGCATATACCAGATGAGACTTGCGTTGGGCTCCATTATTGCACACATTTGAAAATGATTCACGATTTTTAACTTAATGATGGGCCCAGGGTTTACCAGATCCACAACAAACCTCGCGCTGTCAGTTTTCAGACAGTGAAGCTCGGTCTGTTGCTTCGAACACTGGCGAAAATCAAATTGCGTGTCCCTTCTAGTTCTAAACCAAACATGTTGAGCTGTGGCACCAAGTAATTAAGCAGTTCCACCAAATCGGGAGAAAATTACCGTGTCAACCAAGCGCTAATCGACAACTAGAAAGGCACCCAAACAGAGTTGATTTTATCAAAGTTAAGGTTGTCCTTCTATTTCTAATGCAGGCCTGCATGACATACCCATAAAAGAAAGATAAATATTCTAAACTCAAAAGTACATCGGCCAGATCTCATGCAAAAGTCTAATTCGTCCATCAGTAAGTGCGCAACATTTGAAAAGGGAGGAGAATAATCTGGTGTTCTTTTGTTCAAAAGTCGCATGGCTTCTCGCAGGTTCCAATTCCAAATGACATCGTTGTCGTCACACGCGGCAGGGCACATGTTACTTGAGCAGCCACCCAATTCGTCCATAGAAAAAACGATGAGGGTTAGTGAAAGAAGAAAGGACCTGGCTTTTATTCTTGAGAGGCAGATGCCACGTCGACAGCCTGATCTCCTCATGACCGAGGACAAAGCCAGATGGTGACAGTTGATAGATAGATAGATTAGCCTAGTTGTGCGGATGAGGTCACGACAGGCGTTTGCAAGCAACTTTGATCTGATCAATTAGCCATAGCACCAGCAATTTAGCGCTTCGGCAGCCTATGAGCTGACTGAGATGTGTCACTCTTTCACAAAAAATGGTCAATCCGTCGATCAAGAGATATGAAAGGTAACGCTTTGGATGGTGGATATGATTTTTCATTGCACTTATTAGTACGACTTAAATTTGACTGTAGTTTTCTAATTTCAATTAAGAACATCATGTTATTCAAGCAGTCTACTTCAGACTAGATTTGAAAAATTTTCCTTCTCTCTGAGGCAGAAATGTTTTATTAAAACAAATCAAGTGGGGGATGGTTTAATGTTTTAGGGCTCTAGATAGAAAGCCACTTCATTTGTTTGAGGCAGACTGCTTGAACAAATACTGTGACTAGGTAAAAGTATCAATATGTGAAAGTGCTCATCTGGATTGAAAACTGCCGCCGGTATAAAGGACAACACGATGCGTTGTTTTAGCTCACAATGAATTGATTTAGTAGACTGTCCCACCAAAATCTTTAGTAGCTCATCAAGAAGGCGACAGAGACACATATTGTAATTTTTGCAATACCTGTCCATTAACTAGCGCCCATGTTTTGTTTATAGAGCAATTGGTTAGGTCCCTTATGGTGAAACTTGCCCATCCACGTTCAACTCCTTTACTTGACACAGGTGCTCGTATTTTCTTGGATTTATTTCGGTATCTTCTGGCGATATGTTTTAAGTAGTAAGCGACGTTTCATGTCGACAACGAGATGTCAATGGTGACTTCGGGAATCTCCAGAGCTGTCGGCTCAGCCCTTCGAAGGTGCTCATAGTGGTAGGGTTTACGTATGTGTGTTTAAAGATGACTGTGTGCCTGTGTAAACGTTTACATTGTATTGTGTACTAAAAAAAAAACCTAGCGCGCTTGTCCAGGATAGTACCTCTATGATCATTGAATGAATCAACTTCTAAAGTTGTTTCTAAGTCATTTTTTCAAGTTGTTGACAAGCACCCAAGCCATAGAAAGTATGCGAGGGTTTCAATCTTGCCCCCGAAAATTGAAAAGATCAAACTAGTGGATCGTTGTTGAAATTGTGGTGAATCACAGGGTTTTCTTGCCCCGAAAATTGAAAAACAACTATGTATGTGGTGAATGATTTAACACAACGATGTATGGAACCCGAACTACATTGAACCAATATTGTCTTTGTTGCACTTCAATTTTCAATATTTGGATTTACCTTGATCTACTCGGCTTGTGCCCTTCGGCGTGCAAAAAAAACTTCATAGCACAACTTTTGAAAGCCTCCTACAACCAGGGATTGAATCTAGAGCTGAAATGAGAAGATCTTAATTTTGGGGTTAGTGTAGTTTTTTTTTTTTTTTTGGTGAAACTAGGTTAGTGTAGTTGTTGGTTCTTCGTAAACCAACTAGTATGATTTTATGTATGTCGCACTACCCAAGACGACAATGCTAGCATCTAATAGACATGATAATTTATATTGGTTGAGGCCGAAGCCCTATGTCCGGTCTTAGAGATGATCGATTGTGTGCTCCACACTATAATGCTCTAAAGTTCTTACAATGGGGGTGCAAGAACGGTGAAAGAGGTAGGAAACTAGAGCTTATTAAAGAACTTCCAGAATAAGAGCTTCGGAAGTTCGGAGACAGGGAAACTGGTGTCCTGGCCTCCCTCATATAGAGTTTGGGGCCAAGGCTCACACAGTGGACTCCTAACTAGTAGCTTGGCTTGCAAGCAACATCATCTTGGGGTGCTCATCCCGATGTGGTTGTCGTCACAGACTTGTGTCCACATCACAATATATATGGTATGATGTGACCTACAGTGCCGGCCATGGCGGCACGGTTAGCACGTAGATGGTTCGCCATCGCCTTAACGCGTCGTGGTCTTCGACTTCATCTTCTTGCCTTTCAGGGGGTGAGGAGGGGCGGCATACACGAGTTGGTAGTTGTCCTCATATTGTCGATCGTCTCGTTGTTGTTTGGGGATCGGGGCCACGATCCCTTGTGTTGGGGTCATGGCCCTCGCTAGCTTGGATGGCTGTGACAGAACCTCCTAATTCATCGGGTCCACTCGCACCCTTTTTGTCCCAAAGACCTAAAAAGACCGTGCGATGGGATGCACCCAATAACTTAAGCTTTCGTCGGGTGTCATCGGAAACCCCGATTACACCACTCTCATACCAGGATCATCAAAGGAGTAGCTACAACATTACAACATTTGTTACAAAAACATAGATCAGAGTGCGAAAGAATAATAACATTAATTTTACAAAATGTGAGTAAGTTACATTTGAGCAAACTTAACTTAATTAAATTGTGGAAACTGAGTAGACTAGAAGACAACCAGATCATGTCGTGCCCACCCACATAACCTTGGTTAACAGCACGAGTCAGCACCTGCAACAAGGGTCAACGAACCCTGAGTACGGGAGTACTCAACAAGACTTAACCGTCAAAGAAACAGGAGAAGACTTAGGAATGCAGGCTTAGGGGAATCAAGGAAAGGTTTTAGCAAGAACCAAGGACTCATTTTGCAGAAAAGCTTACTAAAAGTGAATCCTTACTTTCAAGATTTTAATTTCAAATTGGTAACTCATATACTCTAGGTGATTCTATACTAGAGCAAACATTTCTTTCATAAGCCAACTTTCTTTTCCTCAAAACCATATTCCATCAATTACTACGAAGACGGTGCGAGGATCAAGTCTCCTTTTCTCGTGGAGCAAACGCCGATTCGAACCGCTTAAAACCCAGCTGGGGATACCTCACCACACGACATATGTAGAACTTAAACTTGCATATGTCAACCCTCACTCGGACCGTCCAAAACGGGACCGCGTCCTACGCCACCCGAGAGTATCGTACACCTCCAATCCGGGACTTTAACCCACGAGGGTAACATGTACTCCCGCCATCTCTCCACTCCCTTGCGCGGTTATGCGTTCCCCGATTTGGCTCACCTCCGAGATCTTGGGCTTACTCGTATATGTGGCCAGTATAACAAATTCTTGATCCAAGGGCCAATCCACGAAAGGTCCTTATACGACCAACACGGGACAAGCACGCCTAGGTATCCCCACGGCTTTCAACCTACGTCCCCGTCGATCTCAAATTCATTTCTACTTCTCTTTCTTTTCCAAAAATATACCATATTCTCATGTAAAGCATTTTGAAGAAACAATTTTAACTAATTAATCGGGGCTAAGCATCACTAAGCATTTTCGAAATAAAACAAGGTTAACAAGGATGGTATTGCAATAATCAAGGATGATAATGCAAAGAATTAGGTTATCACTCAACTCCTAGTACTTAATGCAACATATCATAAACATAAGTGTAAAAGCTTTGTAAAATACAAGGAAAGGTTTAAATGTATCAGGGGCTTGCCTGCTTTGTAGGGAAAAGTTAGATTCAAACTGGACCACTCACGTCACACTTGACACCAACATCTCTGGTGAATGCACCTTCTCCAAAGCTTGGTCATCGAAAACCACATCACTCTCGTTCACTACACGTAAATGATAATGCATGCTTTAGCATGATGAAGTATAAATATGATGCTTGATGGATGCATGAAATGATAAACACTTGAGTACAACTTTCCTTCACGATAAAGTTGCAACTCAACAAAACCAACTTGTTGAACTACTCTACAAGATATCATCACCATTGCCTAAGGAGTTCTCAAGGACCATTTGATTGTGGTATGATCCAAGATTCACAAAACAATCCCAAGATCACACAAAACCTAAGTCATTAAGCACTAATCACTACCCTTATTCTATTAAATAAATAAAACATAAAATAGGAAATAACTTAAACATTTCAAAATGGCCCCAAACTTTTTATACAAGTAGGTCACATCATAAAACAACACCAAATAAATTTTCATGATTTTTGAATAAATATTTTTTATTTTTAAAAAATCATGGAAGATGCATTTTTCAATTAAAATTTGTAATTTTAAAACATGAAAGAACTACTCAAAATCTAAGTTTCAAAATTTTGATGGGTGGACATACTCATAAGAAGACTCTACAAAATTTTTAGAATTTTTGAAGCTATTTTCAAATTTCTATGAATTTAACAAAACCGAACACTATCCATACATAAAGAAAAAGACAAAACAATTTTTAAACGAAAAACGACCATTGGGGCGAAACCGGCCCGACTCGGCCCAAAGCATCAGCAGGCCGGCCCAACTCCTCGCGCCAGTTTTTGGCAGGCGGGCCGGACTTCGGGCGCCCGTCTGGGCCCTCCGGATGAGCGGTCGACGCCGGCTGGCCGACCAGTGTTTCCCTCGCCGGCGGTGAGGAATCCGGCGACGCGACTTGACCCAAACCACTCCCTCGACCTCGACCTCGACTCGGGCCGACACCCAAAACGCGACACCTAGGGGCACGGCGGCGGCACCCTCACGGGCGGCGATGGCGGGCGAATAATGGCGGCACGGGCGGAAAGACGGCTCACCGGAGCCCTTATCGAAGTCGACACGGCAAAACCTCCAAAGACACCTAGGCGACCATTTCTCCTCACTTAATCGAACCAAAACGGCCTTGAGCACGAGCGTGACCTCACACGCGGCGGGCGGCAACGCCGAGCTCGTCGTCGTCGACGCGTTCCGGCTAGTCCGGGCGGGAAAAAGAAAAACTAACGGCACGAGCGCAAGGAGCTCACCACGACCTTGATTCTCGTCTTTGGTTTGAACGAAACGGAGCGGAGCTAGATGTTGTAACGGCGGAAGATCCGGCGGCAATGATCTGCGGGGCAAAAACAAAACGGTCGAGCCGACCATGACTACATCGTCGAGGCGACTCCAAAGCACTAGATGGTTGGCTAAGAAGTTCACCAGGAGCGAGCTGACCACGGCGAGGTGGCTTTGGGCGGCATCCCGGCCGGACTTGAAGAAGACGGCGCGCGCAGTGATTTCGACTACGAGGTGGAACGCGATCTAGCTAAACGCGCAAGGACGGCGGAGCTATTGGCACGGTCAAATTGGCAGAGGAAGCTCGTCGACGACGGCGTTTCGCGGCGGATGGCGTGGTTGCCGGCGGTGGTGGAAGAAGAAAAGAAGAAAAAAAGGCGTCGGCTTCGAGATTTATAGGGCAAAGAGGAGCTCGACAGGTGGATGGCGACGTCCGCAAAGCTCTCACCGGCTGGCGGCGGCGAAGACGGCCGAAGGCGCGGCGAGGCGGCCACGGCGACGCCGCAATAGCGCGGCATGGGCACCATGTGCGGTAATCGTAGCTCCCAAACCCTAACTTTCGGAATTTTGCAAATTACTTCCAAAATTTGAACTGAACTCGAAAAACTCCAAAAAGCAACTTTGCTTAAAATTTCAAGATCTACAATTTTCACAATTGGAAGATTTTCAAATTCTGCCTCCAAATATGACTTTTTGAAATAGGGTCAAAATGGAAGAATTTTGAATTCAAAATTACTTTTAAAATTACTTAAAAACTTGAAAAACTTTGTACATATCTTTTGTTTATCAAGAAAAGATCTACAAAGTAGCTTTTGGAAATTTTGTCAAATTTTGCATAGATTTTGAAATAAACAAAAAGGGGTAAAGAAGAGTTTGGGTTTAGGGTTTCCGACAAAAAATGGTAACTCTCGGATTCCTATTCTTTTCGCATCCCTTTTCATCCAACAACTCAACCAACTATAACTAAACTTATTTTTGTCCAATCCATTGCTTAACTAGTAACTAACACCTGGGGTGTTATAATGGCCTCTAAGTCAAGGCCTTTGTCGTGGTTCCCACTTTGTGTAGTGGATGGAGGCATACACATTTCCCCTCAACCCGTACATGGATGGTGGTTACTTGTATTGGCCAATACCATCGGGCGGTGTTGTCTTCCCTGCGTTGTGGCAAGGATGGTGTCTGATCGGACCAACGTGAATATTGTCCTCTCTGGTCCTGGCAAGATTAGAGCGACGTGCCAGTTCCTATTCCTGTCAAAACACACGTGCTTGGCAAGGCTCGACCCTTTCCCATCTCTTCCGTGGACCAAGGTGAGGGAAGAGGGTGTGGCAGTCCTTGGCCATGACGCTTGGCCTAGCCTCCACAGTATATTTGGGCATGACGCTTGGCCTACCCTTCACAGTATATTTGTCTACTTTGCCCCTGTCAACCACTTCTAGAAAATCAATTTACAGAGTCAGCTGGAAATCTAGCCTACCTCTATACATATAAGTGCAACACAAAAAATCTTATCTTTTTAGAATCTAATTCAAACTTTGCAGAAGTTGAAAAAAATATTAATGTGGATAGCCAAACATATGGACTAACCTGATAAGTTCAACACTATATGCAGATTGTGTTTCATGAATGCTGAACTGGTTTGATGCCTAGTGGATCTCAAGATATGCAGGCTAAATCTCTATTAATAGTGTGGAATTTTAGTTATCTTTGTAAAAACTAAAAACTGCTAAAGGTCTTCAATATTACTATCCCTTGAATGTCTTTATTGTCATGCTGAAGGAACCTATGCAAAATTCTCTACTAAAAAAATGCTTTCCACTTAGAATTTGGTAGGTTGCACTTATGATGGTGTAATCCTAAACCTTGAGGTCATATTGGGTTTTTAAAACGGAATCTGATCCAACCTACACATTGTGTAGAGGAGTCATTGATACACCTATCTATTAGCTGTTAATTTAAAAGAATGTGATCACATAATATATCATATCTTCAGTTATTGCGTCAGGTATCAAAGCTCTAAACAAGTGGTTAAGGAACAAGATCAATTCATTCATAGTAGAAGTACACGAGTATAACGATTAAACAAAATACTAGGCAAAACAACACGATAATGATGAAATAGCATCAACTTTTCGTTGTGGTGACTCGTGACTTCGATTGAATAAATATTTCTACAACACAAAAGGAGTAAAAATAATGAAATAACAATTTTCACAAAATTGTGAAGAGAAGTATATATACATATAATTGAAATGCACATTTCATTTTAACTAAAACAATGTCTGAACTAACCACAAAAAAACCCCAAAGGGTGAAATAAGCGTTAGTATTTAATGTCTAAGCACCCTAGCATTAATACTTAAAACTTAAATAGTGCAAAATGGTGCTTGATGACTAAATTCAGTTAAGAGATCGACACGACATCTTAGAACCTGTTTAGAGCTTCTCCACCGGCATGAGGAGCTTTTTTTTTGTGCCAAATGGGGTAAAACAAAGCTCTAAAGCTTCACATAGGAAGCTTCTAGCTTCACCCGATTTCACCTTATCCTATATGGTGTTTTGAAAGAGCATGTTTTAAGGAAGAAGCTATTTTGTCAAACGACGTACCAAAACGGTTCAACTCCACGAATAGAGCTGTTCATGGAGTTCAAGGTAAAAAAAAAGACTTCACTAGTGAAATGGAGCCGTACCAAATGGGGCCTTAATCTATTCGGTCTGCTAAAAATTTAGATCTCAAGTTCAAGACACATTCAGGGCATTTAGAGGTATAGTTTTGTTTACATTTTAGACCAGATATTAGGTATTTAGGGAATTTAGGCATAGAATAAAAAACAGAAACAAGTTGGCGACAACATCCAAGTTCATATAAAAAAGTTCTTATTGTCGTTGGTTTAAATTAATTTTAGAGACGAGCATCTTAGCACATCCACATCAGAAAATTGGTTTTGGAGACGGATGCTTAGAATGGTGGCCATTGTTAATAGCGAATTTAAGAGATGAGTGTCTTAAAATTCCCTATTTCAAAAGTAGATTTAGAGAATCTCCAAGAGTTTCTTTGACAGCATAAAATGCTCCTCATCGACAATTCTCTATCTCAACTTCCAATCTTCGAGCACTTGGAGAAAATGACTTTCTGGCACGGATATATACGCACGTGTCCATCACGCCAATCTAAGGTGGAAAGAAGTGGAGAAAAAATAATAAGTAGGGCAAGGTTCCTGATGCGAATGTACCATAGAGAGAAAATATAGAAACGTTTGGGGGCTTCTGTTGACATTGTTCGAGATTCTATCTTTTATGAGTGAGATTTTGAAAACGGTTGGAGGAAACTCGAACACCTGATAAAAACTTATTAATTTATGAAGTGATCTTTTTTTAGAAACTATTGGAAATGCTCTTATGAGACTGGCATCCTAAGATGACTGTTCGATAATAAATTCTCCTTGAATAGTTTTTAAAATTTTAAAACCAAAGTATAAATTCATAACATCGTGAGACATGGCATTACAAGAGGCTCCAAAATTCAAGTTAAACTTTGAACTAAATGAACATTGGGGATACTCGATAGTGCAAGGAAAAAGGAAAAGACTATGACCGATGAAAAAACACTTATACTCGATAGTTTATTAATAAGTTTATCACATATGGATAGATATTAGAGTGAATCTATAAACCTACTGTCTTAAAAGATGAACAAATTAAAGAAAAAATGAGCAAATTATTGCAACTTCTATTAGTCATATACATTAAATATAATTTCTCATATTACATATGCACAAGAAATGATTTTTTCCCCCTAAATGGTCCAAAAGATTAATCTATGGTTATGAAGTACGGAGTGCTCCATAAGGACAGAGTTGCAAAATTCCCCGCGTGCCGTGCTTGAACATGGAGTGGACTAGAGCATTAGCGTGTGTGTGGAAGTGCGAGACAAACGAGACCAGAGATCATGGGTGACCGCCAACCTACGGTGTTGACCTAACACACAACATTACCTGGTCGGGGGCCCTTCCCTCCCCCTAAATCATGAGTCCATGACAACAAATCCTAGCATCATTTCCCACTACTTTCAATAATCCACCCTTTTCTTATCAATTATCCAACCATTCCCCACAGTTTGTGACACCAAAAGCAGGGTAGCCAGTCAGCATGATTTGCTCAGTTTCAGCACCGGAAGACGGAGGTTGCCTAGACCAGCACTTGCATCCACTGCAGTACTGCTGCACATCTGCCACTACCTTTGGGTCCTGGGCCTTCCTCCTCTATCTAGTAGTCTTTTAAAATTCCTTTTTAGCTTCAGAGTTGAAGGGAGCCGCACTAGAGTTCAATCAGCAAGGCCATATCTTTTGGCTTTATAGGTGTGCCTTTGATATATGAAATGAAGCCAGGAGTAGACAGGACTAAGTATACTACTGTATTGAATAAACAAGAACCATATCTTTATTTGTTTATATGTCAAATCTTCCGGAAGCACTCCATCCCAGTTAGTGCGTGGGAATTGCTGGTTTTGATGGTGCGGTGGTGCTCATCCATGACCGTGATCCAATAGGAATCTGAACAAGATAGAAAGCTGAACCAACTCTAGTTCCAGAAGCATGGCCCTGAAATTTTGCCACTTTTGCCTCCCTCCCAACATGGCATGTCCTTTCACTTTGTGTGTTATTAATCAGCACTGGAAACTACACCAGAAAGTGCAGCTGCTTGGCTTGTTGCGCCAATACCACTCCAGTTTGAGTTCCCCAACTGACCTCGCTGCACTCTGATGCTCCAAGGTCAGGTAAAGTTCTTCTGGAACAAACAAAGATTTGCATGAACACGGTGTAGCAGCTAGAGGTAGCTCGGTTTGCCTTTAACCATGTCACTGTCGGTGGCCGCCTGCACTTGTCACACCACCGATGGCTTGCTGCATGATCTGCTGCTTCTTGCAGTGGATCAGGACTAGGAGGAAACTGGGAGATGCCGCGTGGTTGCATTGAAAGGAAAGAGATGCCGGCCACGGCTGCACACACACGTCTAGTGGCGCTTTGTTCCCGTGTGATGGATGATGCTCGCGGAACTATCCCGGATCGCTTCTTTTTCTGCAAGTCCCCTCCGTTTTCTTTTTTATAGCTACTAGTAGACCCGGGACCTGCTTTGTTCTTGCTCCGTAGCATAATACGTGTTGATTTTTCTGCTAAACAAAGACAGAGACAGCAATGGCGAAAGGTATAGTATTTATTTACTCCACATATATCCATATAGAAAGAAAAAGTGAGAATCGAAATAATGTGTTGTTCACCTTTTCCATTTATTTCTGAATCTGAAAAAGCATGCACATATGCAGACGTCGGAATCCTTACAGTGACAGTTTCTTTCGATCTCTCAACCGGTTCGTTCACGGGTCTGCCTGTTTATTACACACACTGTCTGACGACGACGCGAATCTGATCACGGCGATTTTAGCGACAGTGAGACTTAGCGCGCGCCCAACGCTTTTCAATCTTTCTTTCTTTCTTTCTTTCAAGCTGAAACTTATCTTGAAGAGAGGTGTTATACATCTGACACGCCATATCCTGACTGTCGACGCTGGGCATATCGATCTTCTTCAGTATATACAGGTAGCCGTAAATCAAAACAGTGATGTTTCAGCAGCAGCTATCGAAGTCACGGTCAACAAGCTATTGTCACTAGAGTAATTCATGGCAGTTACCATCAATCTGGCTACATCCTACTACAGGTGTAGCACGAGGCAAGAGCCCAAGAAAGAGTATGGATGAGTTGAGTGGCAGCATCAGCTCGCATCGCCATCCTCCAGCGGCCTGACCTGATCAGACAGACAGACAGACAGACTCCGAACGCAGCTGCAACTATCACCCAGTTTCTTCAGAGAAAACAAACCAGCAAGCAAAGCGACCCATGGCGAAAATCAGGGGAAAATAAGAGCCAAAAGCGAAATTAAATTTGGTCTCCAGAGACACCAAATGAATCGACAGGAGCTGGTAAACCAACCAACCATTCCTACTCCACACCCACCGTGCTCCTCTGTCCGTCGTCCATCTGTTCATCCTTTAGCAAACAACAGCTAAACTAGTGCGTTGCTCAGCCACACGTAACACGCCTGCAACAAGGGTTTAGCGGCATCATTCATATAATACTTGTTTATTATGCTCAAATAATAAGAAATAAAGAAAAAACAAGTCTCTGTGTCATGCGCTAGTATCGTAGTACGACCAGACGATGATGCTTGGATTCAGACAAGACAAGTTGCGCAGGACGAGAAAGCTGGAGCGGGAATCATCGTCGGCACAGAAAAGCCGGCAAGGCGAACAAAGCTGGATCGAGGAGGAATGTCGCGGGCACCAAATCACATGCGTGACCGTGACATGGACACTGCAGGCAGGCGCCTCCATCTACCTCTGGACAGACACCCAAACGTGCCGCGCGTGGTGGCTGCTGTGCTGCAGATGACGATGAGATGAGCGGCAACCGGCAACTGAGTGAACTGCTACTTGGATTGGAACAAGACGCCTTTGCCTTTGCCTTTGCCTCGTCGGCGTCCCCATCGGTGCTGTGCGTGCGTCTTGTGTTTTACATGGATCATGCATTTGCAGGCATCCATCTGCGTCGACGGATTTGATTTTGTGCTCTGGTGGAGTAGCTGCTGGGCACCACACGTGTCGCTCTCTTCTGGAAACCAAAGATCAGGATGGCCCGCTTTCTTGTTCGCAGACATTGGGCCAATGGGTATCTTTGATTATGGCTTGGTAAACAACTATCATGGGCCGTATTCTTATTAATCAGGTGGGCTTGAAACGGCATGCGAGCGGCCTGGCCCAGATCCAGACCTCCCTCAGCCCCAGCCAGCCCCGGTCCGACGTGGTGTGGTCGGCACCGCGACGCCCTCGTCGCGCAATGACCCCGCCAACTCAACGTCGGTGGCTCTCTTGTTTAATTTCCTTTCCCCAGCAAGTACACGATCAATGCGACGGGATCGCCGCCGCCGCCGCACGTGGACGGACGGTACCACCCACTACCCCCACCCCACCTATCCTGTCAAACTGGCCACCGGGGACCGTGACCGTCGCATAAACGGTTCGAGGGTCACCGCGAACAAGAAGCAGATCCAGCCCGGTGCACGCACGCACGATCAGCGTGAGCCGCGCCGCGAAAGGCAGGCAGCCATTGTGGCGGACAGCGTGGTGTGGGCGAGCACGACACGCGACGGAGAGAGAGACCCTTGTCGCGCCGCGCGCCGCGGCGATTGGGCGGCCGACAGAGGCTACCAGGCAGCGGCGCTCGGCCGGCACCGGCAGCCACGAGGGAGGCAGCAAGTTGCCGCGCGCCAAGAACAAACTCCCACCCAGCCCAACTGCCCGTCAGAGCGGCAGGCTGGCTGGCTGGCTTGCCGTTCCGTGAGCCGTTCGCATGCTGCCACTTGAGTTTGGCGAGTGGCCAGGTCTTACAATTAATTCCGGAGATTGCCGACATACGGCCACGCACTGTCGGCCCTTAAATACGCCCCTAACCGTTTTCCTAGTAAGATACGGCACCGACGACGCCTTCTTCTTCTTCTCCTTCACTCGTAGTACACTGTACGTAATCGAAGACCCGTGTACAAAATACTCTCCAATTCTTCGATCGATACCAGAGTACCCGTACGCAGTACGCGGAGATTAAAATACTACAACTACTCCTAATCAACACAACACTTGCAGCCATTGAGTACGTAGTCACATGCCGAGATTACAGGAAAAAGGCAGCCAGAGCCAGCCTCCGATGCGCGCGCACACACACATATCATTCCGCGCCGACCTGATTATGTGCCGGTGTGCGTGCTTTGATCGACTTGTTCACGATGTCGGCGTGCGATCGGCGCGGGCGTGCACGCGATCCCCACGCCCACCTTCCCAAGTCGCCGGCGTTTCCACGTGACGGCACGCAGGACCTGGCTGGCGCCGCCCCCGCGCGGCCCCATGTTCCATGCTCGGCGGCCCGTGGCTACGTGCACGCGCCGTGACCTACCGAACGTTGTACCCGCCTTGTACACAAGCAGAACCCACGTACACTAGTCGGCTGCTACAAACATCGTGTATACTGCTAGTACCAAAATTATCCGATCGTAAAAGTTTTCGCATCAACAGCGATGCGGCGTGAGCGTGACAAAGAGTTGTGGCAGTCGCATCCATCCACACCAGTTTCCGTCACGATCCGCCCCGCCCGGCTAGTCGGCCAGCAGCCTTTATGTGATAGGTGCGCTGCACATGAAATGATACCCGAGAACGGAAAAACAGAGGTCGACGCGCCACTGCGGTCTCGATGCAAGGGGATCGAACCCACACTGGCCACTGGGGCAGGTCACGAGCCAGCCACCGGCACCGGGGGCAGCCGCGCGCTCCTGCGAGTGCGTCCTGCCGAGCCCAAGCCTGGCGCGAACCGGAGACCCCACCCGCCTTCCACTCCTACAAAGGGCCGCGCGCCCAAGCGCCTCGGAGCTCCACTCCCACCGCCGTCCATCGACACACACTCACACACACTCTACCTCACCCGCCTAAAGAGCAGAGAGCGCCAAAGCCCAAGCAGAGGAGCCCCGCTTGGCAGCCATGAAGCGAACCAGGGCGCAGCAGCCCAAGCTCGAAGAACCACAGGACCCCGCCACCGTTGCCGGCAACCTGAAGCCACAGCGCCGGGGAAACAGCCGAGGCAGCCGAAGTCAAGCAGCGGCGGAGCCAAGACGACGAAGCCCGGCGCCGCGGGTCCGCGCGTCGTGGCAGCGGCCGCCGCCCTGTCCGTCGCCACTGCAGCAGCAGCAGCAAATGCCGGCCCAGCCGCGTCGTCTTCGCCCGTCACGCCGGAGGAGATGTTGTTGGCGCCGACCGTGCCGGACGTGTGCGTCATCGGCGGCGGTGGCGGCGGGGAGGGAGGAGGAGGAGGAGGAGGAGGAGGAGGAGGAGACGCGGACGGCGGCACCGTGGATTGGGACCTCGACGTCGACGACGCCGGGATGAACGCGGCGGCGGTGGGGTGGTGGACGTGGGGCGTGGACGAGGAGAAGCTCCTCGGCTGGTTCCCCTTTGTCGAGGAGGATTTCCGATGCGTCGGCGGCCGTGCTGGTGACGCCGAGGTTGCTGCCTTCGACCACGACATTTGGAGCATCTGGTGAACCAACCGAAGAGATGAGGAGGAACCGTGCCGATGGCGATGCTTCTTTTGCCGATCGATCTTGCTCTGATGAGCTGAGCAGGGTGGTGTTTTGGTACAAGAACCACCGAACGGGGAATGCGCCGGACGGAGAATGTGTAGGCCATGTAGCTAGTAGTCGACTAGATGATGTAAGCAATGGACCAATGGTGCAATTCCAAGCAAGCTCTTCGTTGCTCCATTGATCGTGCACTGAGTCTGGGTGCAGACGTGATTGATTCGATGCTTGCGCGACCTGAATTGTCTGTACAGTATATAGCACTGCAGGACACATGTCAACCCCGGCTCCAATTGGAATGGAAGAATCTAGGCACATCAGCGGTAAGAACTCGTGCTTGCAACCATACAGGAGTAGATCCAGTGCAGGCAGTGTGCGCTACTCCATGCGCTACGGAGTTGCAATTTGCAGTTATATACTGATGCTGCGCTTGTAATCAAGTCCTCGTTTGTTTCCATGTTCCGTCGCGGGTTCCTTGGTGGAATATGCAACTGCCCTCTGCCCAGATAATTATTTTTTCGAAAGATTTGCATTAACGCAAAGCACGCGCTTCATTAAGTACAAGTGATTTTTTTTTTTTTTTTACAAACTCTAATGAGTGGCCTCATGTGAAGGAACACTAAATACAAATCACAACAGGTGGTAGCAAAACGTGTATTCCCCTGTTTCTAAAATGATTCATGATTCTGTATATCACAAATCACAATCAGTGGTAGTAAAACGTGTATATTCCCTCCGTTATAAAAATGATTCTTCTAACATTATGATTCTGCATATCTTTTTTTTGGGCTCAAGTAATTAAATATATTTGGAGATTTAGAGAGATACTCCTTATGGATATTGTTATAAATATTACTACTATGTCTTGCATTAATTTAGTCAAACTTAAACTTTAAAATGGAGTATCCTTATGCTTATTATAAATATCCTAACAATCTCTTCCAATTAGTTCAGCTTAACTATATGTCTTCCAATTAGTTTACCTCTGCCCTTCGTGGGACGACACCTTGGTCGTGTGGTGGCTAGCGTCCAGGCACCGAGTGCCGAAGCCTTTGAGGCGAGTGGAAGCCTTTCAGGAAGGGTTTCGACTCCCTTGTCCTCTTGGTGACATGGGAAGTGTGGAAAGAAAGAAACCGAAGGACATTCGCTAATTTGGTTGCCCGAAGCGTAAGACTCTAATTCCCCTTGATGCAATACGTGCGGTGTGCACGCTTTCAAAAAAAAAAAAAAAAAAACAAATTCAGGTTGTCCCTTGTCCGCACAAAAAAAAGGGGAGCAAATCGGGATTCATTCTCATCGACGAGCACCAAATCAGTAGTCCTTTTTTTTTCTTTTATTCGAAAACGCCCATGTTTTGGCAACTAATTGTCCTTAGATGATGGGGGCCTAAAAGAATGGCGTTGCCAACCCTTCCGTGTCCTGTCGTTCTTTGTCGTTTCTAGCAAAATATCGTCAAGCAAGTTTTCTGTTAGGCAAAGAGTTTGGCTTGTGTGATACTAGTTTCTCTTCTGGTCCAAGCATGGCTTGTGGCTCGAGCTGGTTGCCACATCAACGAGCCAATGCAAGTCCTACTGGTCCAGCACCAGCAAGCTGTGTACCAGCCGCGCTGTGCCTATGGTTTTAGTGCTCGCTCACGTCGTACGGAGTTTTTTTTTTTTGATTAATCCTGACTATCCTTTTCCATAATTGAAAAAAGGGGGGGAAATCCCTGTCGAACAACATGGTGCCTGTTTAAGAACCTGTGGACACACTGGCAGTATGGGCCGAGCCGAAGGAGGCGCTGTGCTCACGTCTTGCCGCAGTACTACGTTCCGTTCCCTGGTGCCAGAAAAGGCGGTGCACGGTCGGAGCCAGGGGCGGCACGTAGCCATGGCGCAACGCTGTTGCTGCACGCGTGCACGTACGAAATGCTGAAGCTACTACTACTAGCGTGCGATGGCCGACGGAGCACGTACGACGAGGCACTCGAGCCGGATTTCCTCGGATTCTCCACTGAGTGACGTGCCCGATGAGTACTCCTACTGGGCTACAGGTGCCTACATAGGTGTCTGTGCCGACGCGCCCGGACGGACGCCCGATCAATCACGGCCGAACGGCTGCTGTAGCGTTCGTGGCACGTCGCTGCCCGCCGTGACGTGACTCGTACTACTGACATGGAGTTCTGTAGCCGTAGCACGCTCCACGCACTCATGTCGCGGCCATGGCAAACCGTGATTTCCAGGGTGAACCACTGCCTGTTCACGGCCATGCTCCACGTACTAGTACGTACTACCACTTGTTGGAGTACTCCTACTACTACTCTGTTTGCTCCTTCCTTCCACCTCAACGTGTTCCTGCTAGTGCCACCGCTAGCTAGTTGATCTGCCCGTGGTTACGCATGCCGCACTGCATTATGGATGTCTCCCTTTCCATTGAGGAGGTCATTTGTGTCCCGGCTTTCGCTTTTACGGACCGGCACTGTGGGGGGCTGGTAGTACTACCACGGTGGAGCTGGAGGTATGGTGGCCCCTGGCTGGCCCGTGAGGTGATGAGACAGATGGAACCGGTCGGTCGGTCACTGATTCGGTCGTTTGTTCGGTTCTTGTCTGAGTTGTTTGCCAATCATTAGCAGCTGGATTGGAGTGTTCCGGGCGGAGATTGCGCAGCCCTTTTCCCAGCTCATAGCGGCGAAAAACTAGGACCATGCCCGAAATGAAATCATGCTCGGAAAAAGCCTGAAACAAAACCACTAATACAGCATGTCGATTTCTTTGGAATCACATCGGCTTCTTCTCTTTCAAGAACGAGGTGGTAGGTTATTGTAAGAGTAAAATTCACTGTAGGTCTTGAACTTTGTTATGAGGGGCCTCATCCAGCCCATGTATTTAGAAAATCGGGTAAATAGGTCCCTAAATTTGTCACGAGGTCTCATCTAGGTCCAAAAGGGTTTTGGTAGGCGGTTTTGCTTCTGATGAAGTGGTCCTTTTCTTTTTCTTTTTCAATTTCAATTTAGATTGAATCTTTGCAAAATCATAGTAAATTATAAAAAAAATCATAAAATGAAAAATCTAATTTTTTTGGACTTCAAGTGAGTAGATCTACAAGTGAACATATAATATAGTATACTTTAGTACAAAATTTAAATGAGTAGATCTACAGGTGAATATATAATATGGTATAGGTTAGTATAAAATTTTTTGCTCTGAAGCTTTTATTTTTTTTTTCTTTGTTATTTATTTGGTGAATCTTTAAAAAATCATGGTAAAAAAAAAAAAATAAAATAGAAATCTAATTTTATTTGACTCCACATGCGCATGTCTACGCTAAAGTGAGTATATAATATGATATGCTTTGGTCCAATAAAATAATTAGAAGTGCAGCTACGAATTATTTCATTTAATTCTGAGAAAAAGCATAGATCTAAAGCTACAACAAAAATTTTGTACTAAAAAGTATACTATATTATATGTTCACTTGTAGATCTACTCACGTGAAGTCCAAAAAAATTAGATTTTTTATTTTATAATTTTTTATAATTTACTATGATTTTATAAAGATTTAATCTAAATTGAAAAAAAAAAAATAAAAGGACCACTTTATCAGAAGCAAAACCGCCTACCAAACCCGGTTTTGGACCTATAGTAGATGAGACACAGTGATAAATTCGGGGGGACCTGTTTACGTGATTTTCTAAAATACGTGGACCTAGATGAGACTTCATAACAAGTTTGGGGGACCTGATGGATTTTACTCTCATTGTAAAAACGAAATATCGTTCCATCGGATAAACGCAACGGGCGGCACCGGAAACTGATCTTTCAAGCAGTACAGTATCCGAGCACCCATATCCGCGAGACGTCAGGCACGCCGGCGATAGCCCAAAAGATCGTCTGCCCCCGCACCACGACGAATCCGCCGTACGTGTCGGCACGCTGGAACGAGTAGCAATCATACCCCGCCGCACCGACGTCCCAGTCGATCGCGTACGACGGCCGTTCGGCGCGCCGTGCCAGCGCAAGCAGCCAGCCATAAACTGCGCCGCTGTCCAGCTCGCTGCTACGGGGCCGGTCCGGCTTCGAAAAGGAAATCCACGGCACGTACCGCGCCGCGCGCCCCACAGTCTGGTACTGTACCAATGGTGAGTGGTGAGGCAGGCGCGGTCCATGCGATCCGCCAGGACTGCCGCCGGTGTGCCGACGGGGTGGTGGGTGCTCCAGCGCGGCGACGACAGCCGCGGCCGGTTGGCGCGGTCGGGCGTGCGCGCCAAAGATTTTTCTCGGTTGGCGTTGAGGACCACGGATCGCGGTCACGTGACGGGTGCGCGGCGATTGGATTGGATTTGCATGGAGTCAGTCGTAGTAGTACTACGAGAAGCCAGCGTGCCTGCCGGCAGTCGGCAAGGTCCGGACGTGGGCGGTGGGGAGCCACGCGACGCGACCGGTCACCTGGGTTTGGCGCCATCCTTCTCGTGCCGCCACCCCTCGGCGACATGGCGACACTGCCGGCCGGCCGCCACGGGTTGCGACACGCGAGTGCGGCCGGATTCTGAGATTTTAGATGGCGACGGGACGACCCGCGGCTGCAGTGCCAGCACACACACAGGGTACCGAACGCCACGACGCTCGAGATTGGTTCGCCCTCTGATTGCACGGACGGACACATCCAGTGCAGGCTCCTGCCAGGATTGAAAAGACGGATTTTCCTGAGGCCTTGTTTAGATTGCTAAATATTCTAATCAAAACTTTCAAGTTTTTTCCACCCATCACATCAGTCGTATATTCTGAAATTATGAAATGTATGTAAAAAAAGTAACTAATCACACAGTTTATTATACTGCAAGGCGAAGGCTGCACCCATAATTGAACAATATTTACCACAACCAAACGAAACGGAGTTACAGGCGTTGGAACAGTTATTTTTGCTAGTTTTTAAATTTAGCAAAACGCACTTGGCCGGTCCATCGTCGTCAGAAGGAAGAAAAAAATTGCTGCCCCCCATAGTCGTACCTCCACCGTCCAGTTTTTTCTTTTTCTTCTGCGAGGGTTTACTAGTGGTGAATCTTGTTTTTACTAGCCGTTCTTCCCACGGTAAAAACTTTATACAGCCAGTGCCGCGCCACGCCAATGCTAACCCAGGCTGTAAAGATCGGTTTCCGCAGGCGGCTGCACCACTTTCGAAGCAAGCGTTGATGTGTGGGTCGTCGGCGACAGGGACAGCCGGCCTCTGATCTCGATCGCGGAGACGAAGGCTGCTGGACTTTTCTCCAAAAGAAAATTCTCCATCACATTAAATCGGCATCAAAATGTAGGTAAAAATAAACTAATTACACAATTTAGATGTAGATTTTGCGAGGCGATTCTTTTTTGGTAGGATAAAATAAAACAAATTGGCGACGAAGACGTCTGCCTGCCCTAAGCTGCGGTCTTTGGCGATAATAGCTTTTTACCACCAACAAACTAAACATGCTCTAAATTTTGGATCTAAACACACTGCCCTGCTGTGTCAGAGGTCAGGTCAGTGACATTCCTCTAAGCAGGCCTGCGGGGGCTGTGGTTCGTGACGCTCGCCTGCCTGCCTGCAGGACGGATCCAGGCCCACCACGCGCAGTGCGGCATGCCACTGACCGATTTTGGCAGGTGTTTGGTTCACGTTTTATGTTCGGCCGCCACGCGCCCAGGGAGCAAGAGCATGGTGGTGCGTCTCGCGGTTCAGCAGCGGTGGATTGGCGGGTGTCGTCGCCCTGGCGTGCGCTTTGGGTCGAGTTTTGCGTGGCGAGACCGGACGCGTGGCAGCTGTGGCGAGCTTTTTCACCGCCACCGCCACGCCACAACGTGGCTCGCCAAACCACGGCACGGCGGTAAAGGGAAAGCAGGCGGTGATCCAAACATTTGGGCAGCAACTGGCAGGTCCAAATTTTGGGATCATGGACAATTTTGCAAAACACACCGCCCTGCTGTGTCAGAGGTCAGGTCAGGCGGCACGCGGGAGGGTGACGAGACGTCCAGTCCAGTCCGCCGGAAGCAGGGGGCAGGCAGGCCTGCGACGTGGTGTGCATGCGCTCGATTTTGCGGTACGGCAGGCATTTTTTTTTTTTTTTTTCCTTTTTCTTGTCACGCTTTGCAGGACGGATCCAGGCCCACCACGCGCAGTGCTCCCTGCAGGCCGCTGCCACAGTCGGCAGGTCTTGTTGGGACGGCGTTTCGCCGCAGAGTACTCTGCGCACCGATTGATGATGGCTTTTCGGCACGCTTCCCGCCGGCGTGCCCTGGGTTGCGCTGCGCTGTGCGTTGCGCCGTAGCGGGGTGCACGCACGCGCCCAGGGAGCAAGAGCATGGTGGTGCGTCTCGCGGTTCAGCAGCGGTGGATTGCATTGTGCTGTGCTCCGTCGCCATCGCCCGCCCTGGCCGTGCGCCTCGTGGGTGTAGTAGTAGTCGGCGCCTCGAGCGCCACGAAAGGGTTCGGTGCGACCCGCCGCCCGGCACACCGGACGCGCGGCCATCTGGCCTGTCCCCGTCGCGTGGCGCTCGACGATTGTGACCCGCCGAGCCCCTCGGTTTTGGCGCCGCGCCGCGAGGCTGAGCGCGACGTGACTTGACGGGGCGGCGTGCCCCAGTGGCCTGTGCACTGTGCGTTATCGTTCGGCGCGGGCGCGGAACACCACGTCGTTTTCGGGCAGGCCGCCGCACCGGTAAAGGGATGGATGGAGCAGTTGCTTGCCTCGGTCCTTGGTCTCCAGGCGGGCCTCACAGAGGAGAGTTCACTGTCTTTCAGTGTGAATGGCCCATTTAATTTGGGCAGCAACTGCGTGCTAGGTCCGCCGCCGATTGTATGGGCCTGTGTTTCAGTGTTTGCCATGGGCCCTGGATTGGCATGGACAATTTTGCAATGTAATTTCAGTTTCTCAAAAAAATAATCCGTTCGAAAATAAGTGCGCATTGCACGTCCGAAAAAAGTCAAACGATTTTCAGATTTAGCTGGATTTATGTTATAAGTTTACAATAAAAATAAACTATATAGTTAATCAGATGATGTATCTTCAATTTCAGGAGACGAGATGTTCACTTAATTTGGGAGTTGAGATTAGCGGGAGTAATTCCAAAGAAAAACAAACTCCATCAGAGCTCTCTCCTTCATCAAATCAAAAGAAGGAAGGAAACCAGAGAGTGCTTTCCTGTTAAGCATACAGTGATACATTGAGCGGGAGACATCTCCTTAGCTTTTTATAGGGGGAAAATAATTGTGATAATAATAAGTAAACGTAAATGTCAAAAACATTTCTCGCGACAATGATCAGTCCATGTTAAGATTGTTGCATCTCATTTTGTTAAGTGTTCATTCATCATAGTAGTCAAACGCTAACGATTCAATCTTTTATTATTGCAGCAATGCTTAAATGATGAAGATCGACTCCGTGCTCTGCTCCTTGCACAGAGCACCCCCAGATGATAGATTTTCAGAATCTGAATTCTGAGTTTCTGACTGAACATCAGCATGGCAGGATCTACTCATCACCTACGGAAGATCAAAAGCACAGCATCACTTGACCTATGCTTCGATCCGCATGTTCCAGGTCATGGTGAAGCTCTTCCCCAGCGGCAATGCCAGCCCGCCAACCTCCACCATGACGCCGTTCTTGCTATCCTCGACGTCAACTTCCCCTTGCAGCTTGGCGTTGCCACCGGCTGTGAAGTAAGGGCTCGACGTCGCGACGGCGGTGGCGTCCGTGCCGTCCACCTGGATGGCGAGGTCCTTGCCGGTACCCTCCAGACCCAACACGGCCAGCTTCTCGATGACCAGGCCCTTGTGCAGGCTGTAGCTCCCCATCAGCACCTCCGACCGCACCGTCACGGCCTTGCCGCGCACGCTCGCGTGGAAGCGCGCGTACGTCGCCTGCCCTTCCGCCAGCACCATCTCCGGCCGCTCGTCGTCGTCCACGTACACCGCGCCCTCCGCGTCCGCCTGCGTCGCCCCGAACGGGAACGCGACCACGAGCGTGAACGGCGTCGCCCGGGCGTCGCGGAGATGAACCCGCCGCGCTGCATCGGCAGGATCGTGTTCTGGTACACGTGCACGTTGATCTCGTTCAGCGGCGCGTCCAGCTTCACTGGGGCGCCGCTCTTGGACACCACCACCTTCTTCATGTCGAACAGGTTGTACCAGGTGCCAGGCGGGAACATGGCGCTCACCGAAGTGGCGCCCTCCTCGAGGACCGGGGACACCATGACGCTGGCGCCGAGCAGGAACTGCGTGCTCAGCCCGTAGCACGGCGTGAAGTCGGGGAAGGAGAAGAACACCGGCCGCGCCACGGGGGCCCCGGTCAGGTGCGCCTGGTAGTTGAGCGTGTACAGGTAGGGGAGCAGCTTGTACCGCATGCCGAGCGCGTTCCGAGCAGACTGCGCCACGGACTCCCAGACGTAGAGCTCCTGCCTCGGTGACGCGAAGTTGGCATGGTCCCTGGAGAACGGGTAGAAGGCCCCGAGCTCAATCCACCTGTTGCAGAGCTCCTCAGTCGGCGACGGGTAGAAGCCACAGATGTCAGCGCCAACCATCGGCATGCCGAAGATGCCAAAGTTGAGCATCGTCGAGATGGAATAACGGAGATTTTCCCAAGTGCCCTTGTTGTCGCCGGTCCAGTGTGCGGCGTAGGCTCCTGACCCGACGAATGTGGAGCGGGTCAGAATGAACGGCCTCTTCCCCTGCAGCCCTTGCAGCGCCTTATGCGTGGCAATGGCCTGGGAGAAGCCATACAGACTGTGTGCATTGTACTCCAGGATGCCATTGTAGTGTGTAGCACTGGTTGCAATGGTGTTGAAGCCGAGACGAGCAGTCTGCCCAGAGGCATTGATCTTGTATGGTGGCTCATCCCATCTTGTGTTTGTAAGGTTCTTGCAATCCAAACAGCAGACCCATGGTGTCTTCGAGTCAGGAATGGGGCACTGGTGCGTCTTTGGGATTGTGCACTTGCCCGTGCAGAAGTTGGAGGCCTCGTTCATGTCAATCCAGAGCCCGTCCACCGGGACCAAATCATGAAACCTCCGCACCTCATCAATCCACCATGAGGCACCGTTCGGGTTGAGGAAGTCTGGGAAGTAGACAGGTCCAGGCCACACCTGGGCGAGGTACGGCTCCCCATCCAGTTTGATGAAGATGTCACGTTCCATGCCACGCTGGTAAACGCCATAGGAGTTGTTCACAGCAATCCCAGGGTCGATGAGGACAATGTACTTCATCCCTTGAGCATGGATCTTGTCAAGGAATGCCAGCAGTTTGGGGCGTGGGTAGTTGACCGGGTCAAGTGTGAAGTCCTTAGCGGCATCCATGTGGTCATCATCATTCCAGATCACGTCCAGCGGTATCTGGGCATTCCGATAACCCTCCACAACACCCTCTACCACTGAAAGGTTCTTGTACCCCCACCTACATTGGTGGAACCCTGAAAGACAAGCACATGGAGTATTCAGAGACTTGAAGAATTTCAGGGTATACAGGCAGCAAGTTTCAGTTTCTTGATAAAGCGGCTGCATACTATTTCATACAGGAAATGGAAATCATGCATTGTCTACAATTGGAATGAGAACAGCAAAATTGTTCATGAATTGAAACTGCCAATCACATTCACTTTCACACTTCAACTCTATTGTACTGACAAAAGCAAGAATGTGGTAATAGTAACTGGTCAACAAGTATGGCAACAGATTCAATACGCGCATCTGCATTGGCAAAATTTATTGTAGTGTGAGTTATTTGTCAGGGTTCTGATCATCAATTTTCAGAGTGGTCCATGAACTGGGCAAGATGAGTACAGAGCACATGGAAGGCCTTATCCTTCTAGGTAACATGGCCTCACTAGCAGGTGAAACTAACCCACTATCCTGTAAAGGGAAGCTGCATTTGGGAATTTATATGTGTAAGGGTGGGGCAAGAGTTTGGGGGTTTTCTAGATTGTGTGAAAAGTTCTTCTTCTTAATACCAGAGACCCAGCGACTGTCTACCCACCATGGATCGATTTTTTTTTTTTTTGATAGTTGAAGACCGACTTGCAATTTCCTAAAGAACGATAATCCAAGTAAATTCCAGTTCCCAGGCTACCGGTAAGCTACTGTACATCAAGATGCCAGATTTTGTTATTGCCATGGTGTACAAGGCTACAGACTAACTAAAGTTTCAGTGTTCTATTTGGTAGGATGATCAAGCAAACTGCATTTTTTCCCATGATGAAAGGAATTTCACACATCAGTGAATAGGCCATGATGAAAGGAATTTCACACATCACTAATCTACTGGGGAATAAGACACATTTTATGCTTGTCACTCTCCCCCAAAATGAAAGCAGTGTGTGTGCTATGGTGACAATGCTTCATCCACTGCATTAGTCACTCTGGAAACAATGAATGTTTGTAGCAAAATAATTCATAATTTGTAGTTTCATGTACTGAACAAAATAATCAGCAAAAGCAACAGCACTGAACATGCTGTATTAAAAAACAAATGATGCATAACGTTTTTACTCAGATTTCTGAAATTCTTCAGAACCAGCTGCTCCATCTGCTTGCAGTCTGCACAGTGAATGCATATCTGCTGCACTTACTTTGCAGAGAACAAAACCAGTCACACTTAGTTGTCTAATTTGCATGGTCAGCAGTAGTGCTCTCAGGGATATTTGCAATACTGCTAAACTGAAAGGTAGTATACTGATCTCCATGACATGGGAGTATTCTGCTTCATAGCAAAGAGAATCTTACATGAGTCTATTTTTTAGCAAACAGTTCACATGATGCGATTGGGAACTAGTTATAATAAATAAATAATACCAGCATGCTTATCACTGTCTAGTGAGTAGTGACACCTGATACAGAAAATAAACTGTCCTGTCTGTCACCAAAGATTGTGTGCCAAGACCGAATGGATCAAACTAATCAGGCAACAATTAAGTATCCATCGATGGCATCAGATAAAACTATATAATATCAGTCAATTTCAATCTGGCGGTAAGCTTAGCTTAACCAAATGATTGTGCCAATCAGGAATTTTTAGCAAACCATAACTTAAGCAATGATGTATCCACCCAATCTGACAATGAGCAAAGGACAGCACAGAAAAATGAAATAAATAAACTCTGAAAAAGGCAGTCCTTACCAAATGCCCAGTATGGCATGGGCGCGGGACGGCCAATCATCGACGTGTACTGATCCACAATGGCCAACGGCGTCGGCCCGGCGAAGAAGTAGAAGTCGAGAAGACCTCCGATGACCTTGTAGGTGAGCGACGTCCCCCTGTAGAACACGTCCATGCCATTGCTGTTGAGCAGCAGCACGGCGTGCGCGACGCCGCGGCCACCCAGGCTCCGGAGGTCCATGTACACCGGGTGCGAGCCGTAGAGGTCCGTGTTGAGGTTGATGGCGGAGATGTCCGTGGTGTAGATGGTGTAGGGGTCGTTGGGCCGCAGCCGGATGCCCCCGGGCTGCGTGTTCTCGCCGAGACCGTACAGGGCGGCGTCCTTGGGCAGCGCCGTGGACACCTCCAGGTACTGGTCCTTGAACACGAGCGCGCCGGCGCTGGTGTTGAACAGCGGCTGCCCGGTGGACCGGCGGTGCACGGCGAACCAGAACGGGTCCCGGCCATAGGTGAACACCAGCTCCTCGCCGGGGTACTCGGCGCCCGTGAAGGGGACGCCCGTGACCTTGCCGCCGGTCACGGGTGGAGCTGGCTCCCTTGGGAGCAGGTTGTAGGGGACCTCCCACCTCTGCTTATCTGCATCGGTGATCTGCACGCGCACCCTGTCCCTGGTCTCGTGCCTGCATAGCATCTCACCATTAGAAGATGACCTCGAGGTAATTTTTAAGCCATCATCGCAAAGTATACTACCTTACATGATTGGAAGCCTTAGAATACTTAGTCTATGCAAGTGAACATTCACTGTAAAAGCAGGGGGGGCATATGCTATGCAGATGAACTCATTGTCAACCATTAAAACATGACCTCAGGGGAAAGAATGGAACACTATTGATTGCAGGCCAATCTTAAAATGTTCTGAATAATTCCTTCTGCTCTACACCTACTAGCAGCAAATCTAAATCGATTTGTCTTGAAGAATTTAAGCAATTGATTATTACAGCAACCAACATTCTCCTCGAAAGCACTACAGGGATGTGTGTCAACACTTCAGACCAGAACAACCACGGGGGTAAAGAAAACGAAGAACAGGAGCTTGGTGAGGAGAAGCAAGTTGTTCTTACTTAACAAAGAGCCTGAGGCGCGGGATGTCAGGACCGTAAGTGGAGGTGCGCTGCTTCACCTGCAGGTAGCCCACAAGGCCTCCCCCGTTGGGCAGCTGAACAAGGGACACCAGCTTGTACGACCCGAGCCCAACCTTCTTCGGCTTTGCTGTGGCGACCACGCCATTGCTGCTTGCCAAGGTGAGAAATACAAGGCACCACAGTAGTAGGTAGGAGAAGATGGCTGAGCGAGAAAATGACAGCATTTCGTTTGGTTTTTTCCTCCCTCCCTCACGAGCTCCCCTTTGCAAAAGTTTGTACAGCTACGCTATGGCCACTGCCCTGCAGCGTGAACTGTGAACTATGAAATGCAAGAAGACAGTGAGGAGATGCCTGGAGAGAGAGAGAGAGAGAGAGAGGTGTGTGCTGCTGTGGTAGTGAATACGAGTAATGGCGGGGAGTGAGCAGTGGCAGCAGGGCTGCTCTGCATGCATTGAGTGGCATGTGGATACCATGACCGAACCTTTACCTCCTTTATAGCCTCCGTGCTTACATCAATCACTGATAAGTGGACCCAGCTGATTTGCAAACAACGGGATGTCAGCTCCTTCCCGGAGTACTCTGGGGTCTCATAATTAATAGCACAGCTTATCTATGATGTACGAATGATAATGAACCAATTTAGAGAAACAGATATATTATTTTCTATAAATAACTATTTTGGGACGCAAGGAGTAGCAAGCTTTTTGCCAAGCTGTCCATTTCAAACACCCTTGAGAATGGTGGTTTTGCTTCCAGATAATTTTAGGACTTTCTCTGGGATACCTAGTTTTTTATTCATTCTGGTCATTATCTCAATTGCATATACCTAGCTTTTCCGAGTTGAAAATAACAAAAATGAACCCAATTTGCTTTCTTGCCACTCTCTATTTAAACTGTTCAGATGTGTTTGTTGTATTATTTGTTGCCAAATTAAGAACAGACCATATATGCTGGCAAATATGGCATGTTGTTAAGGTAGTCTCTTTGCCAAAACATTGTGTTGCAAAAACTCTCCGGCTAAACACGCGTGCCATTAGAACATCAACCGTAGATGTACATACGATAAAACTTTGAAATATAATTTGTATAAAAAAACATGACATCTCAATATTATGTGACAAATATTCTCATCGCGTTAAATTAATCTAATAGCACCGTTCCAATATTATCTGTTAGCTTATATTTGTATATGGTCAAATTAAGTTTCTACAAAACTTGACTAGATATATACTAATTGCTAAAAGTACCTGCATTACCAAAAAAACATTTCTATACCAAGGATTGTATCTACACCTAAAATTTCGTCCTCTTTTTTTTTATCAGGGCGCCACAGTATCTGTTTGCCAAAAAGACATGGTGCTTTGTGATTAGAGAGAGTAATCAAAGCTGACACGCACGCAACTCAACAAGTACTCCTACTGTGCAACTAGTAGATAATCACGGAAAAGCAGAGGGACATAGGCCCCGCCACAAAGCGCGCCATTGTCGATGAGGCATGTTCGTTCTCGAGGCGCTGCAATCTTCCAGTGATCACATCATCACATGCGCCATTGTCTGGTATCGTCATCTGGTGCTTACGAGTACAGTACTCATGTAGGGAGCCTTGCCAACGTATTTTGGGAGGGAGTACTAGTATTTTGGCAATGGCAAGCTCTCAGCGGGAGCTGTGTCCGTGAGGTTGGCACCCGCACCGAACCCCTTGGCCACCGCGCGCAGCGCGCAACTGCATCCAGATTTGGCGGAGCAACCTCGGGCAGCGCGTGTCGATCTGTTGCCAACAACCAACATCGTCTGTGCAAAACCAGGCGAATTTGATTCCACATGCGCGCTTGTAGGAGTACTTGCGAAGATGGTCCAAAGATTCGGGCATGGTTCAAGGCAAGCGCTTAGAAAATCATCGCTGATGATAAAAAGAAATGCACTAGCGATCACCGTTCAGAGAAAGATAACATAGTTTTAGACGGTCCTAATTAAAGAATCGGTGCAGATTGAGGTGTGTGACATGAGTAACTTTTTTAATAACAGTACACAATCGAATAGTGTCACAATCGTTGATCGGATTCAGTATCGCAAATTCTGAAAACCATGATCGTAACAGCTAGCAAATCTTAAGGAAAGCTCGACAGAGAACAGCAAAACACGGTACAAGGCGACACAGCTAGAGCGCAACAATGAAAAGTTAGCGGCACTCGGATTCCAGAGACCAGACACCGGGACCTGCCTCGAGATCAGCCGGCGCGGCACGGCGGCGGCAGGCTCGCGTGATCTCGGCCGATGGGTAGGGTACGCCACGGCGCACCAGGGAAACTGGAGTCCCGCCCGGCAAATCGGTCGTTTTCCCCACAGCGGACTCGATCACGCCCGGGCCCCCGGGCCATCCGGCCAAACCAACCGACGATTGCGTGACGAACTGCCGATCGATCTCAACAGCGTAAGGGAAGGGACGAATGCCGCGTGGTTTGCGGGGAATCTTTCTGCTCCTTCCCATGCACAAGCAAATGATTGAGTTCAAAGTGAAGATGCCATGTCCACGCTACATTCCGGAATGAACAAGCGTTTGCGTTTGCGTTGGCGTGCAGATGCGCTCTGACACAGTCAGTTTGACGTTTCTGCTCGACGTACTGTACGCAAGCATTGCCTGTCGCATACGGCGAGTCGGTGACGGGATCGATCGGGATCTGATGAGTGAGTGGCATCCCACGAGCGGTGCGGTTCGCCACCGGAAACCACGTACGCAAACGTACGTGTTGGTTGCCGAGTGTCCGCGGCACCGGCACGGCCGCACGGGTCCTTCTCCCCGTCAGACACGGGCTCGTGTGGGTGTAGTAGCTAGTAAGCAGCCCAGCAACTCACATGTTTGGCTTGTTTTTGGGCCCTGCTTGTTACATGTATCATCATCAGCTGCTGCCACGGTTCTGGTCGGTACTCCGTATTTGATGTTGGTTTGTTAATCTGATGGTGATGATGTGCCACGCTCGAAAGGAACTCAATACGACGCCTGCGACTAATCATTGGAGTGGAGTATGCATGGCAGGCAAAGTCGTATCTATAATTCTTAGCTTGAATGATTGGATCGTCTTCATCCTCATCATCTCCTGTCTTCCGGCATCGGTAGCCGTATATGTCGAATGCCAATGCCAAGTATATTTCTGAGACTGTACTTCAGTCTTGAGCAGCTGTCCGCCGATCTTCGGCTGTACCGTGGCATACCAAGCTCACCAGCTAGTACTAGCCTGTATGAGTAGAAAACTACAAACGCCGCCGCTTGATTGATTATCGTGACGTCCAAAACATGAGCTTTGCATGACCAAATGGTCCAAATAGCATTAAATGATCTTATCAGATTTTTCTACACCCGTTAATCTTACTATTACTAATTGGAGGCTCCAACGGAGGTTCCACGTTAACTCTCAACAGATGCGCTAAGAATAAAGATAAATGCTAGAAATTCTCACGTTAATCAGAAACATCCGACCATCAAATCAGAAGTCTGTAACCACCATTGACCGTTGGATCTATTTTGTAACAAATTACCCACCTCTGCCATTATATATAGAGGATTAAAAAAATATCTCCAAGATATTGGAGGCTATCGGATCTACGCCTAAAAAAACAATATATTGTTTTCTCACTTAATAAAAATCTCTCTCTCCATAATAGATATATCGGTGGCTACCTAATCTAATCTATCAGAGCCAAATTGTTCATCGTCCGTGTCCTGCACTACGTCGCCGTCAAAGACAGGTTCGCTGCGAACGTTGCCGCCGCCGGCTGGAGGTCATGCTCAACAGCGCTCGCATCGCGGGCTAGCTGTCCCCCGGCACGTCGCAGATGGCCAGCCCGGACTTTGTGCAGTTCGACGCCGTCATGTCTGTGAATGGATCAAGAACGAAGCGCGCATCATGATGGAGGGGACGCCACCGCCTGTGGGTTCAATCCTCTGCATGGCGAGCATCAGCAGCATCTTCAGCGGGCTGGGGCCTAGGGACGTACCCCTACTCGGTGTCCAGGTTCGCCATCGCTGCTGTGGCCGAGGTCTCGCACCACACGGTGTCCGCGTCAACTGCATCTTGCCCTACGCGGTGCTCACACCAATGGTGGTGGACCAGTTCTATTCTCCGACGAGGCTAAGATGCCAAGTACGTGTGTGGTCACTCGTACAAATAGCAATTAGCAAGGTTGGTTTGATTGAGAAAAATAATACAAACCATGGAAAAAATTTTATATATAAAGATGTTATGTTTTTTGTCTTATGCTTATTTTCCCTATTATAGGCATTATTCAGTGCAAACCTTATGGGTACAAAGATCAGAGCTTGGACCTATATATAATCGTTGATTTGCAATGAGTGTACAAAGTCCCAGTCATCAAGGTAATGCATCCACCTCTACATAAACAAACTATTCATTTTTAGTAACTACCTATAAGTTATTATTCGCAAGCAAATACAATCACTTAAAAGTTAAACAACCTACGAAGAAAGTGCGCCACTGAACCATTGCCTAAAAATAGTTACATTTCTAGAACAAAGAATGTGGGCAGAACATCTCAAATAATAGTTTCCATATCCAGCCACTTAATAAATCCTTAACGGGTATGCAAAATCATCATTCAACAGGTTCCTCCATCAACATATTATATTTGGTGATATGGTAAATCTTCTTTTTATGTCTGTTTTTTTTTTTGAGGGAAAATGTTTGTTCAATTTGGGGTGACAATGACATGTTGTCCACCCTATATGTTATTTTTGCGGTTCCTCTTGGAGAAAGGAAAATTTTAACGGAGAACATTTGTTAACATCCACCGGGACTAAGTTTAATTTAGAAGGGAAGATGTGAGGATATCTAATCATATGTATGGCTTAAATTTAGAACAACATGAATTAGTTAACTATACTTTATGAAATTTCACAAAAATGTGGTCGTTATTGTGTTATTTTCTCTACGAGATTGTGAAGGGATATGGTTTGACATGGGACAATATATTTTATTAAAAAAAAGATAGTAACAATTTGTTGTAAAGCTACCGTTTAATATGGAAAAATATATAAAAAAAAATCGAATACTCCAGCTTGCACATGACCAGTCCAAATATTTGGTCTTAGGGCAACTCAAGGAGACTCTTCATATTTTTCCTATTTTAAAGGAATGGAGACTTTGGTGAGAAAATTTGCCTCCACCCGCCTCTTTAATTGGATGCCAAAGATAGAGAAAAAGGATGACCCTCACGAGTGCACATAAATTTTACACAAGATGTAAGAAGGTTGTTGCAGGGTACAAAACAATTTTTACCCAAAATCCTCAAATAATGAATTAGAGAGTAAACTTTAGAGGGAATCTTAGAGATGCTCTTACATTGAAGTCCAAGTTACAAAAAAATTGGATGATCACTTTCCTAGGTGTTCGATATATATCTATATGAAAAATAAACACACTTCTTACCACAACAATAAACTGGTCAGCTCAAGTATCGTTAACGATGTTTGTATTGCTTTTAGACTTTCATGGTTGAGCAAATTCTTTGAAACGTGTGTCAGCCATTTTGATTTCCATTTAGATCTATATATGTCCTCATTTGTATGGTTCATAAAACCCTAACAATTTGCATATCTTTCTTATGTTTATGATACATTTTGATTGTTCAAAAGATACAATAAACCTAATCACATAGTTTGTAGCCACTCTATGGGAGAACAAGTCGATACCTAAATTTTAGTGAAAAATTTATTTGTTCATGACCTACCTTACTATTACTAATTTGAGGGTCCAAAGCAGGCTTCACGTAATTCTCACGAGAAACTCTAAGAAAAAAAGATAATAGTAGAAATTCTCACAAGAATCGGAAAGATCAAACCATCAAATGGTAGGTCTCGATCAATCATAACTATTAGATTTATTAAATTCCCTACATAATTCTCCATCGTTGGCATTATTGTTAAAAACTTAGAATTCCCCCTTATATCTATTCGTAAATTACACACCTGCCAGTTAACAATATAATAATATAAACCCTTATGCACGTGGTAACCCATCTAATCTATCTCTATCGATTCCACCGGCTATAATGTTGTTTCCATCACCAAAGGTACTGAGGCGGCCAGAGATGTGTATCGAGATGAGCAACGGAGCATGTGTGAGCAAGCAACAGAGACCCTCCTCTCGGCGTGCGTGAGCAATGTGTTCGCCGGAAGCAGTATATGCGGCGTGTATGTATGGGAGCATGAAATTAAACAACAGGAGTGTTGCATTGGCGTATGCATGTGGCCTTCCAGCAGCGGCGCGTGTGTGTGGATGCATGAGCGTGCGTGAGGGGAATGACCCCTCATGTTTCATCGTCAAGCAAATTAAACAGGTACGCATCTTTATTTGGCAAAACATATACAAAAAAGTTAAGTCGATTTTAAAGAACTTTTATTAATAAAAAGCCACCACAAAAAGAAATGATATTTTTCTTAAATTTTATATAAAACAAGTGGTCAAACTTTGTGTCAAAAAATCAAATGACATATAATTTGGAGATGGAGGAAATACCTCTTAATGTATTAGAGAAAAACACTAACTAATCTTGATTCTAACCCGTGCGGGAGGAGCGCGGGTTGATGAACTAGTGTGAATAAATCTTTGGAAGGTACTAGTCTTCGTGGCCTGTTTGGAAATGGGGAGTTTCGTTTCAATCACACACGAATTTCACAGATAGTCTGTTTAGGAAAAATGCACGAACAGAAATAAAAAACTTCCCTTACTTCAAACAAACGCTACAACATGTTCAAACACTCCCTGATACTCCACTTGACTATAGCATGTTCAAACGACATGATATACTATTTCCCCACCATGAGCTTATTAACTTGTCAAGATTTTTGGGAAGCTCATCACTAATTACGGTCCATGGGTCATATTTATTATATACGATTTTCTGTTCCTGCCTGCGTACGTCCGCCCTGAGCTCGTCGCATCTTTATCGCCGACGTACGTGGCGAGTGACGAAGACGCACGTAGTAACACACATGCAGACGAGACGGTGCGTAGCGTATGTCAGTGACGTACCACGAGCGGACCCTTTCGGGCTCTGGCTCACGTAGTAGGCCTACACGGCAGGCTATACGAACACCGTATGCGTAGAGATCCATGTGGACGTGGTACTGGTACGTGCGTCACCGCGGCCGGCCGGGGGGCCCTCCTTGCCGTCAGACACGGCCACACGACACGAGAGCGGCTGCGGTGGGTTGGTCCATTTCCCACGGGCCGCCACGACGGACGCCTCCCTTCACATGGTCACATGCGATGCAAGAGCCGAAGAGCGAGACGAGCTCAGTTAACCCCTGTTGAAAGGGCCCCGCCCGCCGGTGCTGCGTGCCCTGCCCTGTCCAGCTGTCCCTGTCCTGCCCATATGGGATCCTTCTTCTTTTTCTGTGCTTGGGGACAACGCGTGCGGCCGGCCATCCGCCATATCCGTTGCCCCGCATGGCGCGCGAGCCGAGGACCGGGACCATTATCCTGTAGTACTAGCTGTAGATGCCGCGCCTACGGTCCAGAATCTGACGGAGTCGTGACCACGAGCGTGGCGTGTTTTGGTACACGCCAGCTTCCGTGTTATCCTCGTGTGTTGCGCGCATGTTTGTACCCATTCATGCACGAACCAAATGACTGATGAGAATTGAATTTCCACGGATTTATCAAATTATATCTACAACTGTATTCCACCATAATGGACGCATGATGCATGCTTTCTTCACTGGTCGGCTAAGCAGAACGAAGTCATTCGTTGAACGTTTCGTGTATGCTATTGCCCATGGGCCGTGCCCGTGAATGAAATCTCACAAGGAAGCAGTGAAGAGTTCAAGCAGGCTGCCCAATTGTCTTGGCCCACTACTTCAGACGCTGGCGTATCCAGGAAGTACTGGTAGCCCATCAAGGGTGCAGCCCAACTGAGAAAAGGCCGGGCCAGTGGTAGCCCAACCTACGTACGTACTACGAGGCGGGCCGTCGGAAGAAGGCTAATGGCTAAAGCCTAGCAACTTTTTATTTTCAATTCAAATAGCTTTATTACTGTATAAAAAAATATTACTTCTAGAAGTGTAACTCATTTGTGATACTTATTGGACATTATAAATAAGTAAATTTAACTACTTGCCAAGGATTTTCTCTGTCTTCTTGACTCGTACGTATTCATCCTTGGACGACGACCATATATGTTTGGAAAATGCAACTCGCGGCTACACACCAATCGACACAGAAAGCGGGCAGTCAAGTCTCGCTGGAGATGTGCCGTGCCGTGGCATTCACCCACTTGTGCCAGTGCCACTGGCACAATTGGTCATATGCAACGTATTTGAGCATTCACCAGTTGCCTTCAAGGTAAGTGAGCAGTCCAATAGTTGTTGGCTCATTACCTCTCTGGACTGGACACACATCTAAGTAAACGTTAAACCGATCGATCGGATTGGGTCGAATGGATGGGTACCAGAAAGGAAACCAACTTTGGAACCGCTTACTTAGGCCATCTACAACGCCAAAGCTTCACTAGTGTTGCTTGGAACCTCATGTCATAAGCATGCCTTTGCTTGTAAAGCCGCAGTGTGAGGCACCATTTCCTCCGGTGGCTGCACCCACAATATACGAATAAAAATTAACTTTCTTGCTCTTTTCTTTCTAGTGTCAGCAGCAATTTTTTTAGGAGCAGGTAGCGGTGCATCATCTTGCACGATACTCCCTCCGTCCCTTTATGTGTGTCACCCGGAAAGCGTGTTTGTGAGGGAAACACGGCTTTCTAGAGACAAACATTTATGGACAGAGGGAGTATGCCTCGTTAGGAAAAGTGCTTTCAGGCAAAGCTCAACTCTCAACTCTACGAGTACTAGACTTCTACCCTCTTTTTAAAATAATGAAAAAAGTCTTTTATTGTGGGATCTCCCCCACATTCTTTTGAGTCAAAAGAAAAACACACTCTCTCGAGTACTAGGTAACGAATCCGGTCTCTATCGGCCTCCCGGCCGCGTCATGACTGAAAAGACTTGGTATCGGCATTTTTTTTATTTTTTTTACAACAGGTATTGGTAATTGTATATATATTCCACCATCTCTGCAGGTAAAAAAATGAAAATAGTAAAGTGCCATTCAGCTCATGTCACTTAATTTCTCAGTAAAATAAATATATAGAGATAATATATCATATAAATAAAATAAAATTGCGGTCAGCAAATCTAGGAGCGCAAATCTGCGGTCAGCTTCACGGCCCGCGTCATGGACGTTTAATCTTTGAAACTATCCTGATTTCTAGTTTGCAAATGTCCTCGCACCGCCAAGAAGTGGGCAGCCCAGTTCAAGTCTCACTGCAGATGTGCTGTGCCGACGTGCCGTGCTCACCCACTTGTGCAACTAGCACAATTGGTGATGCAGCAGGGCAGGGGTATTCGCTCGCATTCAGCAATTTCCTTGAAGCTAAGTGAGCAATCCAATAATCGCTTGGTTGGTCCATTACATTGAGACATACTAAACGTTAAGCCGGATTGATTGGGTCGGGTAAAAGAAAGGAGACTAACTTTTGCAACTGCTCATCTTGTCTGCAGCTAGGCCAAAGGTCCACTCTGTATGTATACGTCCCAGACTTCGTAATAAAACTAAAAGTTCCTATCAGCAATCCGTCTCACTGATGCGTCATGTGACTGAAGAGGAGTAGATGATGTTGCAATTGTACATTATTTTTGAGAAGTGCAATTGTATATTTCACCGTCAGTCCGCTGGCCAGTCACCTAATGTCTGTCCCTTTGACAGCAAAAGTGAAATAGCGACGGGCCAACTTAGGCATGTTCGTATATAGTATAAATAAATTGATAATAAATAACATATATAAATATAATCGCGGGCAGCAAATCTACGAGCCCAGATCTAGGTGCAACGTGTACTACTAGGAGTGACAGACAGCTTTTGGTTGTTCCCAAATCCCAACTCCATTCCATTTCATTGTACGATCCGAACGAGTGCGGTCTATCCTATCCATCCAGCCTTGCTCACGCTCTTGTCATGGACGAAGCATCAGCACGGATATGCATCGAGCAAATCCTCGGCGCAGCCGCCCGCGACTGCAAATGTAAAAGCCCGGCGATGGCGAACTCCACTCACTAGTTGGCTTACTTATGGCTTGGCTAGTACGAGTACTGTAAAAATTGGAGCACTCCACTCCACTTTGTGCGACGCGTGAGCCTGATCGATCGATGATCGATCGTACCACCCACCACACCAGACGAATATACGGCTAAGTGGCATCCCATCACTGCTTCATCACGCATGACGCGGCAGGATTGATTTGGCCGTGTCCTCTCGTCCTCTCCTCGCGAGATGCCTCAGTGGGCCTGCCTGGCGTGCTGGGTGGCAGTTGATTAGGGGGGAGACCTTGACCTGGCTGGTGTTCTGGTCACTGTTCCCAGGTCAAGGTCACGGTCACGGGAGGACCAGAGTGAGTGCCAAGCCACCTCACCGTGGGGCCCTGTCCGCAGAGAGCCAGATAGAGACACGCCACGTCAGAGAGGCTGGCTGGTGGTGATGATGTCCGTGCTACCGGCTGCATGTGACGCCAGCGGACTCAAGATCAGCCTCGTGATGTCACCGGATCGACGGTCCCCGTCCGATTTCCGGTCGAGTCCATGGAGTCATATATAAAAAAAATCATTGTTTTAGTCCACTGAACAACAATTATTGATTGATCGCATTCCAAGACCACTGAACAACTCTGTCGATGGAGTCGTATTATTCTGTAATATATGGTAATATGGTGTTGGCACGGATATCACTCTTCGTCTTCCAGGAAGCTCCCAGGCATAAGAACAAAAAAATGCTTACTGTATCTACGGAGGACTAGTACGGTACTTAAACCTAACCTAACTGCTTTAGAAAAACAGATTACTGTAGCTGCTTTAGAAAAACCTAACTCGTACTATAGAAGTCATGTAGAAGCAACCCCTTACCCTAAGGGCAGGCAGGCATTTTGGTAGCCTTTCACCCCATTGGGCATTGGTGATGCCTTTGGAAATTTGAGTGATTCCCAACCAAGCGCGTGCCATCTTTTACTTTACGTACTATTACTAGTATTTTTCGTGCAATTTGTCCACAAAGTTGCATTCTCTTGGATGGGGTACCGTCCTTCCAAAGGCATCAAGAAATCTAAGCCAAAGGCAGGAATAACAATAAAAAATACAGTAATAATAAGATGACTAGCCGTACCGGCAGATTCGGCATTTTAGTCGTTTTTTAAAAAGGCCAAATATATGCGAGTAATCTGCAGTGGGTCACTCAAGTTAGCTTTTGGCCCTCCGCGTCCACCAGCGGCCGGGCCTCCGGCTCCTCCACTAGCTACGCACGCTACCAAATGGCATCATCGATCATCATCAACTTGCTGACGAGAGATGATGAGATAATAATGAAAAAAGACAAACGAAAAACCGAGCTAGGTCGCTAGTTTTTGACTTTAAAAACTTCATGTGTTTGACCATCCGTCTTATTCAAAATATTTTCAAATCATAAAATAAATTAATCAATATTCAGTTTTTCTTTATTGATAAAATAAGTATAACAAAATAAATAAATTCCGCAAAAAATTTAAATGAAGTGTCGAAACTATAACTACAAACGACAAACTGCCTTGCTAGAGTTTCCCTTAATCTTCAAGTAATTAAGCATCATCCGCTTGTGTGTACTATAACCACTACCTTGTTAGTATTATTCAACAACTACAAGGACGGGTAGGACGTTGTTTGCTGGCGCCGAAAGCTACTCTGTTGACTAATGGGGAAAAACAGAACGCGATGCACTGTTCGCGGTCGTTGTCGTCGAGGAAAGACGACGGTGCCGGTGCCGTCCCCCGTCGTGATGACGCACGCACCACTGGCGTGCGGAAGCGCCGATGCGTGACGTCACCGACGGGCAGCTAGCCCGGGGGGCCGGACCGGAGCATGAGAGTACCACGACGAGCACCCCGTCGTCCTCCGTCGACAGCTCGTCGCCGGTCGGTCGCCCATTCCTTTCTTCGGTCCAGACCTGACCTGCAAGCACACGGAGGAGGAGTATTTTGCAGCAGCGCAGTCCGTAGTACTACGAGTTTTTATTCTTGCCTGGGCATAGAGCACGGAAACGCGTGATACAAAGCGGTGGCCCTGTGTTGGAATCAAAGCCGCCCGGGCTCCATCTATTGATTGTCTGCTGCCCCTGTGTGAGTGTGAGTGTGACTGACTGTCGCGCACACACGCGGCGGCTAGCTGGTCCCATTTGTAACACGGTGAGAACAGAGATGACAACCGTTCGATTAACCGTTCTGGTTAATGGGTCCAGGATAAGCATATCTGGTCCCGGACCAGACGCGGTTGGCTAGGATTGGGCTAGGAGGAGGACCATTGCTCAAACCCTGGCCAAAGAGTCAAAGTCAAGCAACCATTGCTCAAACCCTGCCCTGTGATGGCCCCGTAAGGTGCAGACAACATTCATATTTGTGGGAGCAATCATTCGGCACAACACAACGATGTAGAAACGATATACATAGCGGGGCAAATCTTGCACACAACGATAATATAAACATAATCACGCAATCTTTAAAAGAAAATCGATTTCCACTAGTTAGGATTTTTGGTGACACTTTTCCATATCTATATCTAACAACTTTTGACACCCATTACTTTTTATAGCACCCAAATTATAGTTCGTTTTGGTTTTACATTATTTTTTTTTTTTAAGTTATAGCTATGTCTAGATACATAATAAAAGAAATGCATGAATATAATTTTACAGGGAACTAAATATTTTCCTTTATTTCCCAATATAAGGTTGCTTGAGGATAAAGATTGAGGCATAGTATGCAAAAATAATATAAGACTAAGTTGATGAGGGAATTTTTTTTTTTTTAAAAAAAAAAAAAAATCTCATCATTTTTTTAGGTAATACCAAACTTTGCCGCAATAGGTTGGGCATATTGAAACAAAACAATATTCCATCCATCCATCCCATAAAGAGTGTCATTCTCGCTTCTAGCTATGCCAAATATCTTTTAATGTAACCAATATATATAAGAATATATTTTATGGGCATAATTGGTATCACTAGATAGATCGTTAAAATAGACTTATTTACATATACATATGTTGTATATATTCTCTATAAATCTAGTCAAACTTAAGAAAGTTTAACCAAAAGAACTTCATAGCGGCTAGGACAAGGAGTATGCAACGACAAACGTGGATGCCATTGAATCCACCGCCTCAACTACCGCATGCGACAATGGTGAGTCATGAGCTTCTCTAGAATGTGAAATAACTTACACCTCACCCAATGTCTTAAAAGGTGCAAGAGATGGAGGAGCAAATTTGTCATATAGTGACAATGAAAGTAATCTAGTGGTGTCAAGAAGATACTATGATTCCTACATAGTAGTCTGCTTCCATCGGTGTTTATGATAAATAGTACTTTGTATGCAACATTGAAGTTTGACTCTTTGGCCATCTCTCGTACAACTTGGAGTTCAATTTTTAGTCCACCATGTGGTTCAACTTTTAAACCACGCTTTTGTTTGTGAGATATAATAATCAAGGACAAATGTTGATGTGTATTTCTGGAATCAATCTTCGATGCTTGGTCGATCAATACAGCCCAAATTTTGTTGCTTTTACTTTGCTCACTAGGGAAACAAAACAAGTTGACAAATGTGTATATAAGAAGTAACCATCTAGCTAGGATAAACTTCTACACAAAGGTTTTGAAGAAGATCGTAGATCATGAAATCTTTCACAAACTTTGTTGCCTAGACTTATATAACTAGAAACCATTGTGTGCATGGCTACGATATGGCATCTAAGATGGTTGATGTATAAAGATAGAGAATGTGCTAGCAATGGAAGCAATAAAGAGAGATCGATTTTGACCATTAACAAATGATTTGTGGATGATTTTTTTTATCAAAAATATAGAAGGTTGTTTCTTGAGTTTTAGATCTACGACAAGTTACGATGCATTCAAATGGATAGTTATGAAGGTGGCCATCATTGTACATAAATATATGTGGCTACAAACACATGTTATATGGTACATCACAATCAAGTGTTGGTGTACCTTGTAGGCCCAATGATTAATTCCCTTCTTCCACTTTGCTCAGTCCAATGTCTTTACACGGTGTATGTTAATGCTTCTTTCTTTCAAAGAGATATGCCCAAGGACAAACAATGACGTGTATCTTATGAACGATGCCTGATTTGATGGCGAAATGCCTTGTTGCCAAGTTTTCCACACTACAGAAAACACCAAACTTTGTCGCTTTACTAAATATTATTGAGAATGGTACAAGGTGAAAATTACCAATATGTCATCAAAAGCCATGGCCTTAGCTACCATACAACCACTGTTCACGAAGGGCATTAACAGAATTTGGCACACTTCAACCACTCTTGACCTCACGCAGTGATGTGCCTTGGGCTCAATGACCCTAGGCGCTCGCATGAGATCCAACTCTAGTGTGTGCTTTGCTCTTCGTCTTAGCTACCATACAACCACGATTCACGAACTACATTAACGAAATTTGGCACACCTCAACCACTCTTGGCCTCACGCAGGCTCAATGACCCTGGATGCCCAAATGAGATCCAACTCTAGCGCGTGCTTTGCTCTTTGTCTTCCATACAACCACGCTTCACAAACGACATTAACAAAATTTGGCACGCCTCAACTACTCTTGGCCTCATGCAGTGCTGGGCCCAGGGCTCAATGACCCTAGGCGCTTGCATGAGATCACTAGCGTGTGCTTTGCTCTTCGTCGTAGCACCCTTAGATGCTTGAAATCACGTGGCCTCAGCGGTGCTTTGAGCTTTGTCTGGGCTCCATTCAAGTGTTGGGTCTAGTACTAACCTCTTGTGGTTCTTAAGGTGCAAGAGATGGTGGTTCTTAAGGTGCAAGAGATGGTGTTGCAAAACTGTTGTATAGTGATACTGGAAAGAATGTCGTGGTTTCTTGATTTGCATCGTTAATAATTTAACTTTTTAATTACATTTTCTCACTACTATAAAACTAAGAGAAATAGGCAATTGTTTTTCTTAAAAAAATGTATGTTTATGAGACCAATAGTTAGTCTAACAGTATATGCATAAACAATTGGGCCCAGCTTAGCTTAGAAAAAGAGGACCATTCCCTAAAAAAAAAAAAATATTCCACAGCTTGCTTGCCTTATAAACCGGCAACCCTTTTTCTTTTCTCCCAAAACACTCGTGAGCCACCAAACCCTTTCCTTATGCCCGCCCGCTCCTCCCCGCGCAGCGCTGAGTAACCTGTGAGTGAGACCGAGACCATGGACGCGACCACGGCCACCGCCAAGCGCAAGCGCCGTCCCGTCCCGACACCGACATCACCGTCGACGCCGCCACCGCAGCCGCCGCACCCGTCGCCGTCGCCGTCGACGAGGCCTCCGACGCCGAGGTCGAGGAGTTCTACGCCATCCTGCGACGCATACGCGACGCCTCGCGCCGGCTGTGCGGCGCCGGCGCCCGGCCTGCCCCGCGCGCACCGGCGTGGCGACCCAGCTTCTCCTGGGAGGACTTCGCCGCCCCGGCCGTTCCTCCCGCGCCCGTGCCCGAGACCCCCGCGCAGGCGCCGGCGCCGGCACAGCCGCGGCCTGACGACGAGCCCGTCCCTGCCCCCGCCGGAACCGAGCGCGCTGCTGCCCCGTCGCCGCGTGCCGGCCTCGACCTGAACGCGGAGCCGGAGCCGGAGGCACCCACCGCGGGCATCCCGGCGTAGCGCACGGCGCATCATCACCTGCCTGCACCGCGCCATGGAGAGGAGGAGAGGATGGTAGCACGGGGCCGGTGGGTGCGCGCGTCATCACGTGCGTCAGCTTCGCTGTTGGGTGGTGGCTGGCTCCCGGCCCGGTGGTGGGGTGATGTCAGCCGAGAGGCGAGACCCGACGGCCGGCGGTCGCCATCGTCTGTCCGCGGGCGGCACAGTGCGTGCGTGGCGTACCCTCCTCCTCACTGAATCACTGATACGATGCCGAGCCCATCATGGCATCATGTAACCCTTTTGCTCCTGCTCTGTCTCCGTGTGGACAGGTGAGACTGGTTAATTAATCGCTCGCTTTGTAGGAATTAATAGTTACTACCTTTTAATCGCAGCAGTTAATGAATGTACCGTCCGAAAATGACGTGTTTAATTATTCGTTGCGGTTTTTTTTACATTCTGTATCATTAACCTGTGGCTGTTAACGATGGTGTGTGGGGCTTTATTTATTAGTTTTATTATCGTCATACTTACTATAATAGAGATTTTAGACTTGTTTGAAGGATTGTTTGAATTTATCTTGTTTGAAGGATTGACAAACTCTAGTCTTTTTAAGGTTAAAATACTAGTATAGGTTAGTGTTTCGTCTGGAGAAAGAAGAGACAAACTAGAAGCTACAATCACATAAACACTGAGGTGTCTAATTGTATGTAGTTGGGTCAAACAAGGCTGGATTATATATAATTAAGGTAGTTTAGTACAGCAGGGAAGACTTGTACACTAACCGGTACTATGCTCCTTAATCCTTATTGCTGAAAAGAAATGATCAGCATATTTTTCTTTCCGTTTTCCACTTGGCCCATGTGTGTGTGTACGAGGCTACGAGCTCTTGACTTTGTAGGCACTGACGCGTTGAGTGCGCCGCTGCCGCCATTCCATTTCCCTTCTCACAAAAACACCAAGTTGCTACTGCTACTGATAGGCAACTTTTATTGCTAGCCATCGGACAGCATCGTATCATGGATGGAAAATTGTATTCCAGCGCCTTTTTCTGTAGCAAAAAAGAAAAGAAAAGAAAAGAAGAGAACCATCTCTCACACTCTGAAAAGAGGAAGGAACCATCCATCGTCACTGCTCTGTTTCCGGCCGGTTAAAGTCGTTGCCAAGAGCCAAAGGAAAAACAGAGCATCAAGATAAAGAAGAACAGAGCATCTTTGGTTTGGTTTCATTAATTGCAGGCGGCTGCAACTAACGACGGTTTCATACATGCATTGTATGTACCCGTACAATTATGAATATAAATAAATAAATTGAGATCCAACCATTAAAATCACGTGATAGAAACTGGAAGGATTTAGAATTAGTATGCGTATACGTACATCGTTTTGTTATGAAAAGTCTATTACCAAGATTTTTTAAGAAACACATGATTTTATATAATATATGAAATCCTAATTGTTTTTATTGTACTTAAAAGAAACCTATGAATTATGATCACATAAGCAACGTAATAGAGTGTGTATACCTATGGTTTAAATCCTTCTCCTGACCAGACGTATCCGAAGGGAGGAAGTATCATTTTGCCTTAGTATATATAGTATTTAAAAGCACGCTTACTTCATAACTTGGTTCTAGTGAAGTCAAGCAATTACATGACACATGCATCCTCTCTCCAAAATACTACCTAGTTCATGACCAAGCGTGGAGTGTATCTCGTCAAACTAAAACACATACGTATCAGTTGCTTGTTCGACCCAACCACGTTAAGATTCGAGGCAAGCTAAGTTTAGATTCCAACCATCTCCATCGACGATTGGTCTACGAGCATCACCGGTTCAAAGGTTCCATATGCATTTCAATACTAAGACGACGACGCTACATACTAGGTTTGTTAGACCAGGAGACCGATCGACGACGAATTAGAGTACGACGGGCTTGCCGGCCGGGGAGCTGAGTAGAGCTAGGTTAGTATATGCACATGGCGTAGCGCGTTAAACGCGCAATGAACAACGGGGAAGCTAGATGGAGCCCGTCGTCGGGTCGGCGTCGGCCGTCGCTGGCTGTGCCTGCGTGCACGCGTTGCACGGTTCGCGCCGCACGGCACCATGTGCTAGCAGATATTGTACTACGTAGACTTGGATACCAGTAGACGACTAGACGGCAGCAAAGTCGTCGGGCACATGGCCGGCCGGCCTACTGTATCAACTGCCGTGGCCGACGCCAGCAGACACACGTCGCGGCGTGACGCCAGCCCGTGGCCGTATGCATACAAACCTGTGCCAGGGCCCGTGCGTGCGTGCGTGCGTGCGTGGTGATGCGTGAAGGGACATGTGGTGGATCGGGTGGCTGCCTGTTGCCAGTTGGGTTCGGAGGCGCCGGATTTTTCAACGCGGCCGATCGAGTGGACACCGCGTCGGAGAGAGACATGGACAGCAGACAGGACAGCAGCTCCTCCTCCTCGAGTTCTCGTCTTGTTTCTTGGACTTGGATTGGTGTGTGTGGCTTCCACGCAGGAAACAGGAGGGGGCGGTGTCGACAGAGACGGAGATTTGAGAAAATCTTTTGGGGGGAGAGTACGTGGCTTGCACACAATCGATGATATAAAGGGAAATAATAAAATGCGTTTTGGACCCATCGCGGCGTCACATAGTCCGGGTCGTCGTTGTTGCCAATCTCTTTCGATGTTCCCCTGGTCCCATCTGGGGCCTACCCGAAACCAAGGTGAGGTTCCCTCAAAAAAAACATAGGTGAGGTTTATGGCCCACGAACGTTGAGGTAGTATTGTGTTCCAACGGCCTCTGATGTAGAATAGCGTGTCCTGTTAGTAGCGGACCCGGGCCAGACAATGAAATGAGGCCCACAATTGATAATGAATCCTGGCAGCCCAACAGGTTATGCGCTATATGGCACGCCTAAACGGCCCTGCAACTTGTAATAAACCAGGGAATTCCATAAACATCGTCTTGGGCTGCTGGCGATATCTCTGTCTCTGGGCCTGGCCGCCTGTTGGTCAAATCTGGTCTGTGTATGCGTATGCTGGTGCCAGGCCACCGTACCGATCGATCTTGCTTTTTTTTTTTTTGACAGGACGATCGATCTTGCTTTGGTTGCTCCCTCCGATTCGCCGAGCGAGTCCGGCCACCTGCTGTGGCCGCCTAGCCTAATAGCATTGCGGCACCCAAAATCATCAAGCCATCTTCGACCATGCCGCAACTCGTCTTGCACATTATCGTCACAGATTTTTTTTAGAGTAAAAGGGCAAGGCCCCCGTCTGTTAACTGAGGTCAATAAACCAAGAATCTAGTTATACAGCTACAGATGGGTATACCATCTGGGAAGTTTCAATCGAAACCTGAGCTCTACCAAACATCACCATGCTTGAGGCTAATAAGTTCTCAACGACAAAGTCTGATAAACGCCTAGAACATGAAACGATTATTACAAACCAACAGGTTACTCTGTTAACAAGAGACTCCATAAATTTCTGAACTCCTCCTGTATGTCCATCTTCTATCTTCCTTTAGCAGATCACCACGTCTTGCCTTCCCATCATGTTGACTTGATTTGTCTCCCAGTTCATCATCCATCTTTTATCGTGTATCAGCTCCCCTTCAGCCACAACACTTGAACAACTTCTTGCTTCAATGATTTCGCCTTCAGCAACAGCAACTCCCTCTTGTCCTCGGGGCATAGAATTGCCCACTTCTGGATTGTTTTGGCAATCCTGTAAAAGAGTATAGCCATTGTCATGACCCGAAAACGAGTCCGGCCCAAAGGGGCCCTTGGCCATGCGCCCGCGCAGGCCTGGCCGGCCGCCGCCGCCGTCCGCCTTCGTCGCGTCATTTACTTCATCATTAAGTAATAATTATTTAGGGAATAAATATTTAGGGAAAGAAATAAGATTGCTTGTAAAAGAGGTATTCCAATCTATAAGGAAACCTCCTAGATATTTCTTAGCAAGCAAGTCTCCCTCGGACTATAAATACAAGGGGCATGTAATCGTTTGGATCTTAAGCGAGAAAAATTAAAAGGGTAGCTCCCTAAACGCCTTATCTCTCCAGCTCTCCCTCTCTCCGCAACGCCGCCCGCCCTCACCTGCCGCCGCCACCGCCACGCCCGCTACAAGATCTGTTAGCGTTTCTTAGCGCAATCACTAGAAACAGGTTTAGAACCCATCTCTCGATGACTACGCTAGGAAACGAACCGTCGATATCACTAAGTGGAACCACCGTGTCGGTGATATCGCACTTTCAATCAACGGTGATAGATCTTGACATAATTGATATTTCATCCGCAAGCGCACGGATCTATCATTGTAGCATTTCACCCGGAAGTATTCAGGGTATCGTTATTTATATTTTCCCAAAGGAAGGCTTGTTGTATAAGAAGCTAGCATGGCATCTGGATGATGAAATGTGTGCACGCTAAGACCAACTTGATCATAACAGGGGTAAGCAATACGGTTTATAGATAGTGTGACACACACATTGGAATCCACCAGGAAAGGATAAAGAAAATAGATAAAGAATAAACGAATGTCCTATGGAGTAATCTAATGTATTCTAGTCATGGTCTTACAATGAATAGTTAGGATCATATGCTAACACGATCTAAGCATGGTTATGTCTAGGATAACAAGGAGACTTCCCGGTACCATCCGGCCCAATGGAAAGCATTTACGAACTCCTACATCACATGCGAACGTGGAGGGATTACAAGGGACGGACAGGGGCTGTCACAACCCCCGCCGCCTACCCTCACGACCGTGGCATGCTCTCATATTCGAAGGTGTCGTAATACCCGGGCACCATGCCCGCGTACGGAAGCACTACTCTTGTCCCCGGGATCCCCACCCTACGGATGGACGGACTAAGACAAGAGCAAACCCGAAAGAACTACGAACCGTTATCCCATCTATAATCATGTTATGCATACGATGATCGATGAAGAACAAATATGAACACGTTAAGATTAGGATATACAAACTATATGCTAGTTCATATACCAACACTAGAACATGAACAAGACTATACTCTAATTCATAAGTTAGACCATGATCATAGAAATAGAACTTGTAAATAGGAGAAAGATCCATGGAGGATTTATATTACCAAGCTCACTTTGCTCCAAGATTACAAGTCCCCCTCTTGTAGCTCTTCTACTCCAATGCTAACCAAATAATAAGAAGAAGAAGAGATGGTGGTGGAGAGTGAGGTAGAGAGTGTGAGTGTGCTGGTGTGTTGACTCCAAGTGTGGTGTGTGGAATGAGGGAGAGAGAGGGGGTATTTATACACATGGGAGAGGTGACCAAATGACTACACTACCCCTAAACCGACCTTGTCAGCGCGTCCAGGTACGTTGAATCGGCCACCCAAGCACCGCACCGCCCTCCACACGACTTAATGTGCCGACCTGCCGAAGACGGGCTCGAACCGCCCCCAGCAGGGTGCGGGCGCACATTGGGGTGCGGCCGCACCCCTTTGGGCTCGGCCCGGCCCAAGTCTTCGTGGGTCGTCATCTTCTGTTCTGAAAAGTGTGCGGGCGATGTTGACTTGGCCCAATTCTGTCAATTCGGTCCAATTCCACCCTGGGCTTGATATCCTTGAGAGTGCGCTTTCCAGGATGGCGTACTTTGGACGTATTTCCACCTGTATTTATTATAAATACTACAAAATACATTTCGAACACTACAAATGGAAATATGTTAGTAATAAATGTATATGAGTATAAAAGGTGTAGTTTTACTCCCTTTATGGTAGTAAGTTAACGGGAAAAATATGTCGTTAGTGACCGTCAACACACGCGCCCCCGCCTCCACCGCCAAAGGCGCGGCCGCCGCCCCCGCCCCACGCCGCCGCCTCCCTCGCCATCTTCACCACCCGACGATCAAGCAATCGGGTGTCAATTCCGGCCCAATCTAGCCGAATCGACGACCATACTCTCCCACGGAATTTCGAAAGCATATTTCATTTTACGAGTTTCCATAAACACAAAAACCAGCGAAGTAACTATGTTAACTACTCCATTTCTTTTATTACCAAGCCAATATTTACCAATAGAATCTAGAGAATATGCTAATTGAACACCAAGAACTCTTGAAAGTACATCCCACATGTTAATTTCTAGCAACAACACAATCAAAATATAAATGCTGAACAGACTCCATCTCAGAACAAAAGACATGTGGGATCTTTTACTTTTTGTCTTTTGCTAAGATTATCTCTAGTCAAACTCTTATTCTTACTTAGCAACCACAGAAAGTAGTGTACTCTTGGTGGAATTTTTATATTCCAAAGAGCAGGAACTACAACAGAATGAACCCCACTAAAATTTACTATTTTGTACAAAGATTGAGTAGAATATACTCCATTGGAGGTAAACTGCCAAATCATAACATCTTCCTCTTCACTTAAGCATATGGTAGTTGCTATTTGACACACCTCATCCCACAAAGCCATCATTTCCTCATCTCCTATCCGAGCAAAGGTACATTTCAGATCTGTACCATCCCACAACTCAGCTATGGTTTTATTTTTCTCATTAACAGATCTAAATAACTTCCAAAACTGGATAGCTAGACATGAATCACCTACCAATATTCTCCCACAATTTAATCTTTCTTCCATTCCCCACTATCCACTTGTATCCTAACCTAGCAGCCTTGGTTGCCCACATGAAGCCTTTAAAAAAGGGGAGGCACCAGCAGTTTTGGTATGTAGGATATTAGGCTTTTTGGTTTTGTATTTAAAGTCAACTAGTTCAGTCCAAAGTTTTTCTTTGTCCCTAGAATATCTCTTAAGCCAAGAAGATAACAAGCAAATGTTTAAGTCTCTCAGGTTGGGCATCCCCATGCCCCCATACTCTTTAGCTGTAGTTACTAGCTCTCAGTTAGCTAAGTGGTACCTATGAGCATCTTCTAAGTCATTCCACAAGCAATTACCCATCTGGGTATTCAGTAGCTTGATAGCCCACTTAGGGAACTTGATGAAAGATAGTAAATAAATTGGAATGCTTCCTAAGCAGGATTTAATCAGAGTAGTTCTAGTAGCTAGAGAAAGTAACTTACCTCTCTATCCTGCTATTCTACCTAATAGTTTGTCTACCATAGGTCTTCTCTAGTCAACTTCTCATAGTGTGAAGGTATTCCCAAATATTTCATTGGAAAGAAACCTATTGGACAGTTAAAGGTTCTAGCAACTAAATCTATTTCTCCCTCATCCATGTTCATGGTAATAATCTCACTCTTGTGAAAATTAACTCTCTGTTGATGGTAGTTATTGACCACTTTTATATATATGGAAAACTATCAAACATGGGATGAAAGCTACTAAAATCTTATTATTTCTAATGATTTTCATGAGTTTTGGTGCACACTCAGTTTTGCAGGAGAACTCATAAAAAGCAAATTTTGCTTAAAACAGAGCGAAAAGAGAAAAAAAAGAAACGGAAGAAAAGGACTGAACCAAGGCGATTAGTACAATTTCAAGGGTCTAAATGAGAAGAGAAGACAGCTCGCCAAGGCCGAGGCCCACATGTCGGGAGGAGGGGGGGCTGGCGCCCCAGGTGTCGTGAGGCACCCCCTGGTGGAACCACGTGTCCTGCTTCTGGAACCTTCCTACAACCGACCTATGGAGAAGATCTAGTCTGTCCAATTAAGTTGGTTTGATACAAGGGCTGAGATTCATCCTATGGGGCTATAAAAGAAGGGGCAGGGCTACCCCTGAAACCCTAATTCAGTTTTCATTAGACAGAATTCCTTCTCTCTGAGAAGTCTAGGTACACCCCTCAATCTTCCTTGAGTGTGTTGTGGGACGTCCGTCGTCATCCTCATAATTGTCAGAGTCACAGAAGTCTAAGCATATGGTATGTGTGGGCTTTTTAGGGGAAACTGTGGGGGTAGTTCGACGCTTTAGGAAAAAATTCAAATACACTTTGTTGGAACACACTCAAGCATATGGTTGTACAGCAATCGGTCTTCGCGATCTAGTTGGAACTATATCATTTCCAGCCTGCATGTTCAAGCATATGGTTTTAAAGTATGTTATATTGACGAGACAGGAAAAGTATGCACAATTATTACAGCTGAGGAGGCTAAAGTGAAGAGCACACAAAACAATGAAATTATGGTGCTGCTAAACTTCCGATATGCTTTGGCCTAGCACACTACTACACTACTACTGCTCACTACAGCTGCTACCTGCTGCTGTCAAGTGACAGACAAAGGAGCAGTACCTGCTAGTTGCAATTCAATTAAAAAAATAAGAATGCCTTGAAATAGAAGCAGATCTATTCTACTTGCAACAATGGCACATGAGTCGATGCATATTAATTGCAGAACATACCTTGAAATTGAAAAGAGTTGCTTCTTTATCCTCAGCGCGGTACACTGACCGACCTCTGTGCCAGTCATAGAGATTGACAGCCAGAATAGGAACATAAGCAACCATAGACAGTAATTGGACCCTCCTGCGCCCGCAAGGAACACCGGTGCAATCATCCATGGGAGGCTCCTCACCATCATTTTGAGGATCCTTGCCACCAGTGCTGGGGCCAGAAGAGTGTCTTCTATCTTTGCTGGGAGCAGGTCTTCCGTATTTTCTAGGACCATCATCATGTGTTTCATTATTCCTCTCTCTTTGTTCTTGCCTCTTCTTTTGTTTGTCGATACATTTTTATCGACAATCCAGATGAGTTTTTGAAGTATACAGGACAAGGTGCACACGATGTAAGACATCACTCGCGGAGTACATGGCTTGCACACAACACTATCAATGATACAAATGGAAATAACAAAATGCGTTTTGGACCCATCGCGTCACATAGTCCGGGTCGTCGTCGTTGCCAATCTCTTTCGATGATCCCCCGGCCCCACGTCTGGGTGGGGCCTACCCAAAACCATGGCCTCCATGCCTCGGTGAGGTTTAATTATGGCCCACGAACGTACAACAGGTTTGTGATCCTACCCAAAACCGTTTTGTTTCAATACGCCCAAGCCAGATGTAGAAGAATTGCCGTAGGCGTGTCCTGGTAGTAGGGGACCCGGCCCAGACCATGAAATCAGGCCCACAGATCCTTTAGCAGTCCAGAAGGTTATGGGCTATATGGCACGCCTAAACGGCCGTCTTGGGCTCCTGGCACCATCTCTGGCCCTGGCCCGCCTGTTGGGCAAATCTGCTCTGAGTATGCTGGTGCCAGGCCACCGTACCGATCGATCTTGCTTTGGTTGCTCCCTCCGGCTTCACCGAGCGAGTCCGGCCAACCTACTGTCGCCGATTAGTCTAATAGCTTTGCGCCACCCAAAATCATCAAGCCATCTTCGACCATGCCGCAACTCGTCTTGCACATTATCGTCACTGATTGTATACGTCTTTACGAATGAACACAAGTTTTTGTTGATTTACTCCCCGTCCGGCCGGGCTTCGTTTCGTCCCCTCTTGCAGCAAGAGTCTTGCTTTATTTCCTCTCAGCATCCTTTGGTTCACATATATACGACACATAACATGTCTATGGACGTAATTGATGAGGCAATGTTGGAAGTGTGCCTTCGATGTTTCCTAGAGAGTCCCGGTTCATCACAGTTGGGAGCTTAAACCGATCGATAGTGAGGCGATCAGGCGACGACAACACAAGAGCAAGTGTTTCCTCTGTTTCGTTCTGTCCTTGGTTGAAGAAAAGACCACATGATGAGCCGGCCGGCCTAGCCCACTTTTTTAAACACGAGTGCGCGTGGCGTCGGTCTCTGTGATCGATGTTCTTCGACCGTGTCTGTGTGATGGTGACAGTGCGTGCTCTGCTGGCCTCGCGTGTCATAGCATAGGGCTTACCAGTCCCTATATTCGTCTGCAACCGGACTGCTGTCCGTTGGTGCATACGTACAGTGCGATATACTGCTGTCCGGGCAGCTTGCATATGTAGTCGACAAAAGACGGCGACGAATTATTTTTGAATTCTTTAGAGCAGAACAACACAATAGCACCTCGACATCAACTTGAGAGGTAGTTGCATACGTAAGATTATAGTTGGGTACGTTTTAAGTCATCTCAAACATATCCTCCGCGTTTCATAGGCTAAACTGTCAAAACAAAGCATGCTCGGTTAATAACTTTTACGTACGTCTACGTTAGGGTGCGCACGAGGAAATGGACACGTCTGAGCCTCTGAGGCCGGCCCGGCCGGCCGGCGGCGCGTACTAACCTAAGGGTATGGCGTAGCCGGTGCCGGTGCCAGTGCCACACGTATGTAGCCAACATCTGTATGTGCATGCATGCATACGTCCACCGGTACGGTCAACTACAAGGTTGTGTAGAGCTCAGATCGAAGAAGGCCATGCCCCCGCGTATGTGTCCCCTTGCGGAACCCACCTAGATCAAGACACGCGATTGTTCGTGGGTCAGTAGAGCTAAGGTAGAGGGGTGACTTTCTCTTATACATGTGAAATTTTAATTTATAAACATGGTGAAATTTCATTTCTAATAGTGGGTTTTCAAATTTTTGTGGGTGACTGAGCACCCACAAAGTTGAACCTATCTTCGTCCTAGTCAGTTAATTAGTCGGTCCGAGATAAACCTGGGACGTACGTACGCTAGCTGCGTCGATCCGGATATATACCGCCGAGGTGAAAATGCGTGCCACACAACACAAAGCAGTCAGCAGCACTGGCACGGATCGACTGACGTACGTGTCTTGAATTTGCTCCCTCTCGGTCCGCGCCCTCCGCATCAGCTCCCATTACATTTTTTGCGCGTCCACTCCAACGTCTACCGCCGTGTTGTGTCTCAGTGTCCACGACTCAGCA
>JADLZK010010052.1:0-176032 GCA_015847255.1 Hyparrhenia diplandra
TAGCTTGATGAATATATGTCGCTTTGATTCCAAAAATATGTTCATCGCCTGGCCTTGTGTCTTGGTTGAATCGGTGATGATATGGACTAACTAGTGCTGGTTGACAACCCCGCACACATTGCCGCTGAAATGATAGGAGCATATATGAACGTCAGCATCTGGCGAAACCATATTTGTATATATAAAACAATATTTTCATGTCGAACACCTTATCTTCACTTTTCTATCTATAAAAATAAAAATTGGGGTGTGGCGAGGTGGTGGAGAGATGGAGCACGCGATGGCGTTGTTGGAGCAGATGGCGCCGCCGGACCTTTGGGGAGCCAGGCTTGGCGAGACTTCCCTTTGGGGTATGCCTGCCGGCCGCTACCATCGCGTCGTCGCCCTGGGCCGTCATGCTGAGTTTGACTCAGCGCCTTGGGATCGAGGCCGAGATGCTCCCCACGCCGTCGCGCGCCCTTCGTCCAGCTCTCCCCATCGGCTTCGTCCTCCATTTCCATCTTCATCCAGAAGAACGCCACACCTTGATCCTCCCTCACCTACCTCTTCATGGCACGTAACCAGACGATCGCTCACCGTCTATATATATTCCTCATCATCTATACGCGTTGTTGCATTGTTGTGTTTGGTCCTCGATTAGAGCAGTTTCCATTCCATCGACAAGATGATCTGATCCGTCCGACTAATTGATTAATTTGCAAACGAACGATGATACAGGTGACGGTGGTTAGCCACACGGCGGACCAGCGCGCGAAGCAGGTCCCCGTGGAAAGTGCACGCCTCTGTGTCCATCCTCGTCGGCACCGTGATTCCTATGGCCCTGCCTCGTGCTCGACGTCGCCCCGTTTACCCTGAGGTACGTCATCCCCGCGGCCGGCATGATGGTCAGCAACGCCGCTGACCGGGTCACCGGAGTCACCTACGAAGAAGTTCCGCGATGACGTCAAGATCCAGAAGAACCTGGCCGCTCGAACCCTATCATCGCAGCTTGGCAAACGTGCTGTTTACTTCTTTCCTTGCCTACTCTTCCCTCTACTTGTATGATCATCGATCGTCACTTTTGCAATTGCAAATAAAAATAATACAAGCAATCTTATCTGTTTTCTCTTCGCAGGTGGAGACAGCACTTCGCTCTAGGTGCGACGCCACGTGAGGCGACTCGAGCAGTACGAGGAGGTCGTTGGGCATCGCCTTGTCCCCGCCATCGACAACGCCAGCGACCCAGGGAATTATCAATCTGCCAGGAAAGGCGATACAGGGGCTCATCATGGCAGGCGCGTCGCCGCTCCCAGGCAGTCCCAGCCAGCGTAAATAGTCCCTGCTACAGATCATGGCTGCCTCCACCGTCAGTGGCATCTGCTTTATGTACCTCTTTTGCTGGCCAGTTCTTCTACCAAGGCCTTCCAGCTTAAAGAAGAGGTCTTCTGTGATGACTAGCGTTCTAAACGATTGGTATCAAGTATAAGGAGAAATAATAATGTATATGGACCAAGTAGTCCATAAGGGTGGGTCCCGATACTATGGATTTTGCCAAGAATGTATATGGACCAAGTAGTCCATAAGATGGGACCCGCTTGTCATAATAAAATGATAAAAATTCCCTCGCCCTTTCGCTCCTCCCGCTTCTCAGAGCGCCGCCGCCGCCCTCTGCAGGTCGCCGCCGCCCTCGACCTTGCAGCGCAGGTGCCGGACGGTGACGGGAACGGCGGCGCTCGACACCCTCTCCTCGCGACGAGCTCCCCTACCCCGACGATGCGCTTAAGGCGGCGACGAAGCTCTCACCAACACCCGCCGAGATCCACGGGCAGCGTAGCCTGTCCTCTCACCTGGCCGCACGAGGGTGGGGGCGGGCCTTCGGCAGGTGACGACCTCCGGGCCAGATGGCATATGGCTCCGTGGGGGCGGAGCTCGTGTGGGGGCAGGGACCCTGCTGGGCGTCGCGGCAGGGGCTCGGGCGGGGCGGACCTCCGGCGTCGCTGTAGGGCGCGCCCGGCGGGCACGACCTCCCGGGTGTGGGGCAAGGGCTCGCGTGGGGATGGGGCTCCAGCCGGAGAGAGCAGCTGGAGAGAGGGAGAGGAAGGAGAGAGAGTTTAATATTTTATTCTTATGGCTACCCATAGCTATATGGGACAGCTGATAGCTATGGACTACTTATGGATCAGTTTCACAATGTATCTTAGCCGGTGGTGAATATAATATTCTTATGGACTGCTTTTTGCAACATTGTGTTGCTCTAAGGCCACCCCATGACATTGTATTCTTGTTTTCAAAACAAATACTGCATAATGTCCTTAATAGATATAGATGACCAAACGGATGGCCTGATCCTGACACTATGGGCACGGGCGTTAGGGGGTGTTTAGTTGGTGAAATATATTGGGTTTCGGCATCGTAACACTTTTCGCTTATTTGGTAATTATTGGTCCTATCATGGACTAACTAGGCTCAAAAGATTCGCCTCGCGACTTTTTACCAAACTATACGCTTAGCTTTTTTTTTATTTACCTACATTCAATGCTCCATTTATACGCCAAAAGATTTATTATGAAAGGTACTGCAGACTTTTGGGTTCACTTTTCACCGTGAACACCCTCTTATCTGATATTATGCTCTTATTTGTAGCATGTCATGCAATGCTGCCATGCCGATGTTTCGCCTAGGCATAATCCTAACCCTACTACCGCTAGCCGCAAGCCGCGACAATAGGGACTTCGGCTATTGCCATGACCGCCTGTTTTTGCTTTCCTCTATGCTGCAATCGCTAAAAGATCCGCTACGGACACCATTCCAATCGTGAGAGGAGGACGCTTATCACGTGGGAGCAGCCGCATCGGCTTCAGGAAGTGGAGGAGGCGTATGCCTTGACTCCTAAGTGTTGAGCATGTTGGAAAGCACGATGGGCTTAGTACTTGTTGGCCCGTGAGGTAAGATGACACTCACTTAGGGCGCATGGCAAAGAGCTCGTAGGTGAACGATTAGAGCATGAGGGTCCACATTGAAGGAATATGGACGCTACGCCAGCCGTAAAACAAAAATTTTTCTACCCATAAACCAAAAAATCTACCGCTAGTTATAGATCACGGATTACCACAAGACGCCGGTGCAGCAGAATTGTTTCACCTCGACGAAGATGCGCGTAGCAGCAGAAGTGTTGCAGCAGTTGCTCACGTCCGGCCCTCCACGCAGGAAGTTGGCCCTTGTGCTCCGCATGCCAAATCACCTCCGAGGCAGGTATCCCACACGCATCGGGAGGAAGCCCGTGCGCCCTGACTGCTAGGTCCTTAGCGAGCAAGAGGCTAGGGCTGCATGTATGCAAGGGCTGCCAAAGTGGCGCGGCTTACCCTAGCCCCCGCACCCACCTCTCATATATATAGGCGCCCCTAATAGGCCCCCTCGGCCGAGGCCCATTAGTAACCCTAAGCTCGCCTAATTGGATCGGGATCCCAATTAGGCCTCCTTCCCTTTGCAAGGCGTAACCCTATGGGCTCACGCTATACATTACATGGCCCGAAAGTAATTTACTCACCAATAGCCGATAGCAATGTCTTCTAGCAAGACGCAGGTCAACCCCATGTGTACGCAATGATCATATCGCATCTAACCACCACAAACTCGATACGTTATTACTCCCTTGCCACACCCATATTTGGTCCACCTCGTAAGTTAACACTTAACCCAAGCACGCCATGCATTTCTTGATCCAATCAATCTAATGGTCCAGTGATATCTCTCATGGAGAGGGGCGAGGGGCAATTCCATCTTGATTGACTATGCCTCACAACATGCTTACTGACAAACCCGAAGACCACCTTTATAGCTACTCAATTACGGAGTAACGTTTGATAGTCCCTAAGTAGGTCATTTCATATCTTGAGTACATAACGACAATCTCAGGTCTAAAGGTAAGGACATAACGTACATGATGTGTAAAGAGACAATAATAACATATCAAGTCGGGTCTATCCAGCCCCATGTCATACACATGCCCACACTATTAGTTTGGCATCTCCATATCTGACTTGTGAAAACATAGTCATCAACTAATATGTGTGTTGATCTAATATTCATGTGTGTCCTCACATGAACTCCGACTGGGACAATTACGTGCAAAACCAAGAGTCTCACAAAACAATTCACATAATTGCCAATCATACAAGTTGTCTTTTAATGGATATTCATGAACACATAATATATCATGGATACAAGGTTATACAATCATCTCTATGATTATCTCTAGGCATATTCTCAACACACATTCTCCCTTTGCTTTCACTACGAGAGGAGAGAGAGAGAGAGAGAGAGAGAGAGAGAGAGAGAGAGAGAGAGAGTTGGTGAGTTGCGAGGGGATCCGATAATGGGAGGAACTGAAGAGGGAGGTGGTATACCTAGGTTCTCCCATCAAGTGCATCCACGGGTTGAGTACGTGATAAGGAAACATCCAATAGCGGTAGGGGATTGACCGCATAGTGCCAACACATTTAGTCGCGGCCACAGCCTAGTCTAGCAATATGGCACTAGAAACACGCCCCAAGCACGTGGCTCTTACACCTATGCGCGTGACAAGATTGGTCCTATTATGTCACATCAGGCTAGGCTAGTGCCTTGTTTTAGGCAGTGCCTAGGCCATCCATCGCCCTAGCCTATTTAGCCATCTATAAGTGAATGTGTGTTGTTTGGGTGCTCTAGTTCAACTTGCACTATTGTAACTTGAATTTGAATTTAGAAACCTATCACTTCAAGTGAGCCTAATCACTTGAATTTGAATTTAACCTATTCAGCTGAGCCAAGTCACTTAAATTTGTGCAGAGTATAATATCTATCTAGACCCTGCCCAACAGGTGGCAACCAAATTAAAAATCTTCTAGTGAGCCTTTTATTCAGCTTTTTAATTTTTGAGCAAATTATTGAAAAACAAGTTGAAAAAACTAGGTTTTTGATTATTTTTGGCACCGTTTTATTTGTGGCAAACAAGAGGGGCTTCTCCTACTGACTTTATTTATAAACAAAAAAGAGTTCTCCAAATACAAGCCTTAAGAAACATAGAAGAAAAATGAAAAATATAAGCAAAATTACAGAGTGTCTAGCCATAATTGCAAACTGATGCTTGAAGAAGTAATCTTTAGCCGTGAGGTTAACTCTGGCTAATTCTTGCCTGAAAATAAATTTACATTTTTGGGGAGATAAACACTAGAGTTTGAGAATAGTATTAACTACTACTAGTAACAGTTGTCCACGAAAAAAAAAGAAGCAAATCCACGAGAACATGTTTGTCCTTGCACACACTTTTAGTTGTCAGAAGCTACTTTGTATACACGAAAACAAAGTAGAACATCAGAGGAGATTAGAAAAGATAATCACGTTCCATCCTTTCCAATCGCGAACAGCTAGAAAGCATCTTTGAGGAGGTGGAATCTGAACGAAGCTGCAACCAGTCTTTAGCTGAGCTCCAAGAAACGCCTTGCCATCGGGTGCTTGGCGTCGGACAGCTCTGACGGCGCGAGCACCTCCACGATCTCGCCGGCGACGACGAGGCACACCCAGGTCGGCGATGCGCTGATCTGCTTCACGCTGTGGGAGACGATCACCGTGGTGAGCCCCTCGTCTTCTTCCAACCGCACGATGGCTTCTTCGATGTTCTGCGTCGAGATTGGGTCCAGCGCGCTCGTCGGCTCATCCAGCAGGAGCACCCTGCAGCAACCGAGACATCCAAGCGAGGCCATGGAGTTGGCAACGTCAGGAACACGAAGCATGCATGAGAGGTGACGGTGCACGTGCCCGGGGTCATTGGCGAGGGTCCGGGCCAAGGCGACGCGCTGCGCGCCTGCCCGACCGACAGCTCAGACGCCGGCTTGGAGCACAGAGCAGGGTCCAGATCTGCTAGGCTCAGTAGGTTCTCCACTTCGGCTTCTGTGAGCTTCTTGCCGCGCAACTGCGGCCCGTATCGCACGTTGTCAGCCACGGTTCCTGCCAAAAACTTAGGTGAGCTGGGATTTCTATGATGTTTAGAATTTTTCTTCCTGCGTGCTTTTTTAAAAGACGTGGTGGGAAAAACTGATTCTATTCTAAAATATTTTCAAAACTTTTCCACCATCAATTTTCGACTCTAATGGACACGACACTAATAGTTTTTCTCAATCACACAAAAGGTTATTCATCTTTTATATTAAGGTAGAGAAAAATTCAATACAGCACGCCTTAGGGGGTTAGACTGGTTAGTCACAGAATCTATTTTATTTTCTAAAACGTTAGAACTGTGCCCATTAATCTTGCCACACCTAATCTTTAGATAAATTATGGGCCGCTAGAGAAAGTATAGAACAAAAACTAAATTTATACTTATTGCAAAGTTGGTAACAAAACCTTCTATCACAGTGTGGTGCAGCATGGTTACAAAAGTGGACTTACAGTCACTACTTAAAATTTTAAATTATAAAGTGACAATGTTAGCCATATGAACCAAACATGTTGTAAATCCACTTGTGCCACTATGAATGTAAAGTGCCCCTAAATCTAGATTCTATATATAATTTAAAAACCAATTTTATCATTATGATAAATAACCTGAAACTGATGGGCATTCAATTATATATATAAATATAATCTATATATACAATATTAGAGGTTATTCATGATACCTCTAAATTATATATACAATGTTAGAGCTCGTCATTTATAATTGAATAGCCAGTGTGAGTTACTAAAATAACCTATGTAATTTACTAATAAAAGCTAGCTATAAAAGCAATCTTTGCAAGTTTGCATCCAATTTGTCATCTTGGCCACTGTTAGAAATAACCTGAAGTGCCTTATGCAATTATGAAAATTAAACAAAGCAAGTTCCTATATTTACAACTAAATTAGCAAACAAAAACTGCATCTATATTTTCATCTAAATCATCAGCCCGCGCAGAGTGTTCATGGACCCGTGTTTCCAAATTTCAAGTTTGTTCCATTTTTTTTTCTGAAAGGAAATCCTAGACAGAAAAAAGTTCATCAACAATTTAAAAGCTCTGTTACTGAAACGAAATTAACTAATCAGAGTTTTCGCGTGAAGCAAAATTGTCACGTGTTAATTCAGGCTATTGGTCCATTTTAATTGGATAGAGTTAATTGCTTGTGCTGTCTCTTCGTTCAACCATCGTTTATATTGTTTGCTATCACTAATCTTGTTGGAGTGCTACGGCACACATTTTACAGTTGTATATATATTTGATGAAAAGAGACAAACCTACCTTACATCCTGGCAATGCACTAGATCAGATCTTCAGCGATCTAAAAATATTTCGTGATCTGTCCAAGCTCTACCAGTTGGTTTATAAATTAGTTGTGTACTAGTACTAGTACTATCAAAGTAATAAAATCTGAATCGAATCCCACTCAAATTTGTCAACGGTTTTAAAGATTAGCAGGTTCGCCATCATCATGCATCCTTGAACTATCCGTTTTTCTCTTAATGAAGTACGAGCCGAGCTCGCCAAAAAAAAAAAAAAAAAATGTGCTCTATTTTTGAGATGTGAGAGCCTAAGTGCGTCTTTTCATTAGCTTGATGAATATATGTCGCTTGATCTAAAAAATATGTTCATCGCCTGGCCTTGTGTCTTTTGCTGAATCGGTGATGATATGGACTAACTAGTGCTGGTTGACAACCCCGCACATTGCCGCTGAAATGATAGGAGCATATATGAACGTCACATCTATGAAACCATATTTGTATATATAAAACAATTTCATGTCGAACACCTTATCTTCACTTTTCTATCTATAAAATATAAAACATTGGTGTGGGAGCGAGGTGGTGGAGAGATGGAGCACGCGATGGCGTTGCTGGAGCAGATGGCGCCGCCGGACCTTGGGGAGCCAGGCTTCTGGCGAGACTTCCCTTTGGGGCATGCCAAGCTGGCCGCTACCATCGCCGTCGTCGCCCTGGCCGTCATGCTGAGTTTTGACTCAGCGCCTTGGGATCGAGGCCGAGATGCTCTACGCCGTCGCGCGCCCTTCGTCCAGCTCTCCTCATCGGCTTCGTCCTCCACTTCATCTTCATCCAGAAGAACGCCACACCTTGATCCTCCTCACCTACCTCTTCATGGCACGTAACCAGACGATCACTCACTTTCTATATATATTCCTCATCATCTATACGTTGTTGCAATGTGTTTGGTCCCTCGATTAGAGAAGTTTCCATTCCATCGACAAGATGATATGATCCGACTAATTTGATGAATTTGCAACGAACGATGATACAGGTGACGGTGGCCAGCTACACGGCGGGCCAGCGCGCGAAGCAGGTCCCCGTGGAAAGTGCATCGCATTCGTGTCCATTCTCGTCGGCACCGTGATCTCCATGGCCCTGCTCCTCGTGCTCGATGTCTTCCCGTTTACCCCGAGGTACGTCATCCCCGCGGCCGGCTTGATGGTCAGCAACGCCATGACCGTCACTGGAGTCACCATGAAGAAGCTCCGGGACGACGTCATGATGCAGAAGAACCTGGTCAGATCGAACCCTATCATCGCAGCTTGGCAACGTGCTGTTTACTTCTTTTTCCTTGCCTAATTTCCCCATTTGTATGATCATCGATCACTTTGCAATTGCAAATAAAATAATATTTACAATCTTGTCTGTTTTCTTTTCTGCAGGTGGAGACAGCACTTGCTCTAGGTGCGACGCCACGTGAGGCGACTCTCGAGCAGACGAGGAGGTCGTTGGCATCGCCTTGTCCCCGGCCATCGACATCGCCAAGACCCAGGAATTATCACTCTGCCAGGAGCCATGACAGGGCTCATCATGGCAGGTGCGTCGCCGATCCAGGCAGTCCAGCTGCAAATAGTCCTCAAGAACTTGATCATGGCCGCCTCCACCGTCAGTGGCATTTGCTTGTCGTACCTCTGCTGGCCAGCCTTCACCAAGGCCTTCCAGCTTAAAGAAGAGGTCTTCTGTGATGACTAGCGTGCTTAATGATTGGTATTAAGTATAAGGCCACTCCCATGACATTATATTCTTGTTTTCAAAACAAATACGCCGTACAATGTCCTTAATAAAGATATAGATGACCAAACGGATGGCCTGATCCTGACACTACTGGGATCGGCATTATTTGATATTATGCCTTATTTGTAGCATGTCATGCAATGCTGCCATGCTGATGTTTCTGTCTAGGCATAACCCTACAGCCTGTTAGCCGTGCCGTGACAACAGCAACTTCTCACAGCCATGACCGCGCCACTGTTGTTGCTGTCCCCATGCTGCAATCGCTAAAGATCCGCTGCGGACACCGTTCCACTGAGAGAGGACGCCGCCACGAGAGAGTGAGAGCCGCCATCGGCTTCGGGAGTGGAGGAGGCAGAAGTGCCTTGACTCCGGAAGTGTTGAGCATGTTGGCAAGCACGATGGGCGAGTGCTTGATGGCCCACACGTGCAAGATGACACGCACGAGGGCGATGGCAAAAAGCTCGTGAGAGGTGAACGATTAGAGCATGAGGGTCCACGTTCTGAATGGTGCCACGCGGCAAGGAGACGTGAGGGAGGGGGGGGGAGAGAGAGAGAGAGAGAGAGAGAGTTGGTGAGTTGCGCGAAGCATCCGATAGTGGGAGGAACCGAAGAGGGAGGAATGGTATACCTAGGGTTCTTCCATCAAGTGCATCCAACAGTTGAGTATGGACACGAAACATCCAATAGCGGGTAGGGGTCGGACCGCATAGTGCCAACTAATTGTGCCACGACAAGCTAGCAATAGGAACTAGAAACACGCTCCAAGCACGCCCCTACACCTATGTCCTCAGATCAGCATTGGTCCTATTATGTTACATCAGGCTAGGCTAGTGCCTTGTTTTTTAGGCAGTGCCTAGAGCCATCAGGCCGCCTAGCCTATTTAGCCATCTATAAGTGAATGTGTGTTGCTTGGGTGCTCTGGTTCAATCTGCACTATTGTAACTTGAATTTGAATTTAGAATCTATAGCACTTCAAGTGAGCATATCAGGGGTGAGCCAAATCACTTGAATTTGAATTTAGCCTAGTGAGCCAAGTCACTTGAATTTGTGCAGAACAATAGCTCTATAGCTAGACCCCCTGCCCAACAGGCAACAAGTGGCAACCAAATTAAAAATCTTCAAGTGAGCCCGCTTTTTAATTTTTGAGGAAATTATTGAAAACATGTTGAGAAAAACTAGGTTTTTGGGTTAATTTTAGCACCGTTTTATTTGAGGCAAACAAAGAGGGGGTTTCCCCTACTGACTTTATATTTTATAAACAAAAGAGTTCTCCTAATACAAGCCTTAAGAAACACAGAAGGAAATGAAAAAAAAAATAAGCAAAATTACATAGAGTGTCTAGCCATAATTGCTACTGATGCTTGAAGTCATCTTTAGCCGTGAGGTTAACTCTGGCTAATTCTTGCCTGAAAATAAATTTACATTTTTTTGGGGAGATAAACACTAGAGTTTGGAGAATAGTATTAACTACTACTAGTAACAGTTGTCCACGAAAAAAAAGCAAATCCACCGAGAACATGTTTGTCTTGCACACACTTTTAGCTGTGTGAAGCTACTTTGTATACGCGAAAACAAAGTAGAACATCAGAGGAGATTAGAAAGATAATCACGTCCCATCCTTTCCAATCGCGAACAGCTAGAAAGCATATTTTTGAGGAGGTGGAATCTGAACGAAGCTGCAACCACTCTTTAGCTGAGCTCCAAACGCCTTGCCATCGGGTGCTTGGCGTCGGACAGCTCTGACGGTGCGAGCACCTCCACGATCTCGCCGGCGACGACGAGGCAGACCAGGTCGGCGATGCGCTGGATCTGCTTCACGCTGTGGGAGACGATCACCGTGGTGAGGTGGTCGTCTTCTTCAACCGCACGATGGCTTCTTCGATGTTCTGTGTCGAGATTGGGTCCAGCGCGCTCGTCGGCTCATCCAGCAGGAGCACCTGCAGCAACCAAGACAGCTCAGCGAGGCCATGGAGATGGCAACGTCAGGAACACGAAGCATGCATGAGAGGTGACGGTGCACGTGCTTGCCTCGGGGTCATTGGCGAGGGTCCGGGCCAAGGCGACGCTGCGCCTGCCCGACCGACAGCTCAGACGCCGGCTTGGAGCACAGAGCAGGGTCCAGATCTGCTAGGCTCAGTAGGTTCTCCACTTCGGCTTCTGTGAGCTTCTTGCCGCGCAACTGCGGCCCGTATCGCACGTTGTCAGCCACGGTTCCTGCCAAAACTTAGGTGAGCTAGATTTCTATGATGTTTAGAATTTTTCTTCCTGCGTGCTTTTTTAAAAAAAGACGTGGTGGAAAAACTGATTCTATTCTAAAATATTTTCAAAACTTTCCACCATCAATTTTCGACTCTAATGGACATCGACACTAATAGTTTTTCTCAATCACACAAAAGGTTATTCATCTTTTATATTAAGGTAGAGAAAAATTCAATACAGCACGCCTTAGGGGGGTTAGACTGGTTAGTCACAGAATCTATTTTATTTTCTAAAACGTTAGAACTGTGCCCATTAATCTTGCCACACCTAATCTTAGATAAATTATGGCCGCTAGAGAAAGTATGGTGAACAAAACTAAAATTTATACTTATTGCAAAGTTGGTAACAAAACCTTCTATCACAGTGTGGTGCAGCATGGTTACAAAAAAGTGGACTTACAGTCACTACTTAAAATTTTAAATTATAAAGTGATAATGTTAGCCATATGAACCAAACATGTTGTAACCACTTGTGCCACTATGAATGTAAAGTGCCCCTAAATCTAGATTCTATATATAATTTTAAACCATCCTTATCATTATGATAAATAACCTGAAACTGATGGGCATTCAATTATATATATAAATATAATCTATATACAATATTAGAGGTTATTCATGATACCTCTAAATTTATATACAATGTTAGAGCTCGTCATTTATAATTGAATAGCCAGTGTGAGTTACTAAAAATAACCTATGTAATTTACTAATAAAGCACATAAAAGCAATCTTGCAAGTTTGCATCCAATTTGTCATCTTGGCCACTGTTAGAAATAACCTGAAGTGCCTATGCAATTATGAAAATTAAACAAAGCAAGTTCCTATATTTACAACTAAATTAGCAAACAAAAAACTGCATCTATATTTTCATCTAAATCATCAGCCCGTGCAGAGTGTTCATGGACCCGTGTTTCCAAATTTCAAGTTTGTTCCATTTTTCTCGAAAGGAAATCCTAGACAGAAAAAAAAAAGTTCATCAACAATTTAAAGCTCTGTTACTGAAACGAAATTAACTAATCAGAGTTTTCGCGTGAAGCAAAATTGTCACGTGTTAATTCAGGTTATTGGTCCATTTTAATTGATAGAGTTAATTGCTTGTGCTGTCTCTTCGTTCAACCATCGTTTATATTGTTTGCTATCACTAATCTTGTTTAGTGCTACGGCACATTTTACAGTTGTATATATATTTGATGAAAAGAGACAAACCTACCTTACATCCTGGCAATGCACTAGATCAGATCTTCAGCGATCTAAAATATTTCGTGATCTGTCCAAGCTCTACCAGTTGGTTTATAAATTAGTTGTGTACTAGTACTAGTCTATACCTAATAAAAAAACACCAAAATTTCGCCAATCTGCCTGTGCATCTATCCGCCCGTCGATTTTTTGTCCGCCCGTCGTCCGCCTGCCCTCCGGCCCTGTCTGCCTATCCGTCACAGAGGTTCGGTCTCGGCTACCGCCTGCCATTAAGAGTCCAATACTCACACGCACGATGTGCACCTTAGGGGCGCTGGCTGCGGCGTCCGATTTCCATCCCGATTTCTGTCCGCCCACGTTGTTGTTGTTGTCAGTCTCTTGCATTGCCGTGTTGTTAAATTAGGAGCTGCAGGAGGCCATCGACGGGCGAGCTAAAAGCACGCGGCCTCAGCTCCCAACGCCCCGTGGCTGTGCTTTCCGCACAGTGTCGAAGCACCGCATCGCCACGCTGGAACTTACAGTCGCGTGAGCCCGCGCCGCCGTGTCCACCAGGCTGCACACTACGGCGCGTGCGCCATCGAACCAACACACCGCGGCGGCGCGCCATCGCATTCGCACCGGCCGCCATTTGCTCGCCGAACGCCGGAGCCGGTGCCCTGCCTTCCCATCTATCGTCTCTCGCTCGCCATGTAACCTGTTCCCCCTCGCTCGCGTGGATTGAGAAACGGGAACGGGCAAGCCACAGGGGCCGCGTACGCCAGAGGTCAAAGGCCCAAGCCATGTCCGTGACCCAATGGCCGAACGCCATGTTTCCCCGTGACCCTTGATTTTTTTCTATTACTTGTTGTATACGTACACATAGACGAGGATGTAAATGAGTTGCTCCCACGCAAGCACATACGTAATATTAGAACACACCTCTTATTGGGGTAGTTTATCATTCTCTAGAGTCCAATTCTAAAATAAATTAGTCAATTTTTTTTGAGAATTACACAAACAAAGCAGAGCCACAACATTTACAACTAAATTCTCCCCTAAGAACACACGTACACAAACCCTACCCCTATGAGCACCTGTGAAGAGTGAGCCGGCAGGTCAGGAGATTCCCGAAGTCACTGTTGGGCGCCCGTCACCAATGAAACGTCGCTACCACTTAATGCATAACGCGGAAAATCCCCGAGAAAATCTCGGGGAAAAGGTGAAACACCAGGATTTAAACCCTGGTGGGTAGCGTCCCAAGCGAACCGTCCTACCAACATCATGAAGTGACTCTAGCAGACGTCCAAGTCCTGTATCGGGCGTTCTAATCCAAAGAGAAATTAAAACTCATGGCGTGACCATTGAATAAGTGTCCAAGCCATCACTCCCAATACGAAGTTATAGAGAGCAGTATGCATTCAGATTTTTTGAAAACAATTGGAATACAAGACTAACATAAATTTAAAGTTATTCATGTAACCGCATTACCAGTTTGCAACGCACGGCAAATTTACTAGTACTATCAAAGTAATAAAATCTGAATCGAATCCCACTCAAATTTGTCAACGGTTTTAAAGATTAGCAGGTTCGCCATCATCATGCATCCTTGAACTATCCGTTTTCTCTTAATGAAGTACGAGCCGAGCTCGCAAAAAAAAAAAAAAAAAAAAATGTGCTCTATTTTGAGATGTGAGAGCCTAGGTGCGTCTTTCATTAGCTTGATGAATATATGTCGCTTGATCTAAAAAATATGTTCATCGCCTGGCCTTGTGTCTTTTGCTGAATCGGTGATGATATGGACTAACTAGTGCTGGTTGACAACCCCGCACATTGCCGCTGAAATGATAGGAGCATATATGAACGTCACATTCATGAAACCATATTTGTATATATAAAACAATTTCATGTCGAACACCTTATCTTCACTTTTCTATCTATAAAATATAAAACATTGGTGTGGGAGCGAGGTGGTGGAGAGATGGAGCACGCGATGGCGTTGCTGGAGCAGATGGCGCCGCCGGACCTTGGGGAGCCAGGCTTCTGGCGAGACTTCCTTTGGGGCATGCTCAAGCCGGCCGCTACCATCGCCGTCGTCGCCCTGGCCGTCATGCTGAGTTTGACTCAGCGCCTTGGGATCGAGGCCGAGATGCTCTACGCCGTCGCGCGCTCCTTCGTCCAGCTCTCCCTCATCGGCTTCGTCCTCCACTTCATCTTCATCCAGAAGAACGCCACACCTTGGATCCTCCTCACCTACCTCTTCATGGCACGTAACCAGACGATCACTCACTTTCTATATATATTCCTCATCATCTATACGTTGTTGCAATGTGTTTGGTCCCTCGATTAGAGAAGTTTCCATTCCATCGACAAGATGATATGATCCGACTAATTGATGAATTTGCAACGAACGATGATACAGGTGACGGTGGCCAGCTACACGGCGGGCCAGCGCGCGAAGCAGGTCCCCGTGGAAAGTGCATCGCATTCGTGTCCATTCTCGTCGGCACCGTGATCTCCATGGCCCTGCTCCTCGTGCTCGATGTCTTCCCGTTTACCCCGAGGTACGTCATCCCCGCGGCCGGCTTGATGGTCAGCAACGCCATGACCGTCACTGGAGTCACCATGAAGAAGCTCCGGGACGACGTCAAGATGCAGAAGAACCTGGTCAGATCGAACCCTATCATCGCAGCTTGGCAACGTGCTGTTTACTTCTTTTCCTTGCCTAATTTCCCCATTTGTATGATCATCGATCACTTTGCAATTGCAAATAAAATAATATTTACAATCTTGTCTGTTTTCTCTTTTCTGCAGGTGGAGACAGCACTTGCTCTAGGTGCGACGCCACGTGAGGCGACTCTCGAGCAGACGAGGAAGTCGTTGGGCATCGCCTTGTCCCCGGCCATCGACATCGCCAAGACCCAGGGAATTATCACTCTGCCAGGAGCCATGACGGGGGCTCATCATGGCAGGTGCGTCGCCGATCCAGGCAGTCCAGCTGCAAATAGTCCTCAAGAACTTGATCATGGCCGCCTCCACCGTCAGTGGCGTTTGCTTGTCGTACCTCTGCTGGCCAGCCTTCTTCACCAAGGCCTTCCAGCTTAAAGAAGAGGTCTTCTGTGATGACTAGCGTGCTTAATGATTGGTATTAAGTATAAGGCCACTCCCATGACATTATATTCTTGTTTTCAAAACAAATACGCCGTACAATGTCCTTAATAAAGATATAGATGACCAAACGGATGGCCTGATCCTGACACTACTGGGATCGGCATTATTTGATATTATGCCTTATTTGTAGCATGTCATGCAATGCTGCCATGCTGATGTTTCTGTCTAGGCATAACCCTACAGCCTGTTAGCTGTGCGTGACAACAGCAACCGTCACTGCCATGACCGCGCCGCTGTTGTTGCTGTCCCCATGCTGCAATCGCTAAAGATCCGCGTGACACCGTTCCACTGAGAGGAGGACGCCGTCACTGAGAGAGTGAGAGCAGCCGCCATCGGCCGGGGAGTGGAGGAGGCAGAAGTGCCTTGACTCGGAAGTGTTGAGCATGTTGGCAAGCACGATGGGCGAGTGCTTGATGGCCCACGTGCAAGATGACACGCACGAGGGCGAGGGGGCAAAAAGGTCGTAGGTGAACGATTAGAGCATGAGGGTCCACATTCTCATTGGTGCCACGGCAAGGAGACAGGGAGGGGGGAGAGAGAGAGAGTTGGTGAGTTGCGAAGCATCCGATAGTGGGAGGAACCGAAGAGGGAGGAATGGTATACCTAGGGTTCTTCCATCAAGTGCATCCAACAGTTGAGTATGGACACGAAACATCCAATAGCGGGTAGGGGTCGGACCGGCATAGTGCCAACTAATTGTGCCACGACAACCTAGCAATACGGACTAGAAACACGCTCCAAGCACGCCCCTACACCTATGCTCGTATCAGCATTGGTCCTATTATGTTACATCAGGCTAGGCTAGTGCCTTGTTTTTTAGGCAGTGCCTAGAGCCATCAGGCGACGCCTAGCCTATTTAGCCATCTATAAGTGAATGTGTGTTGCTTGGGTGCTCTGGTTCAATCTGCACTATTGTAACTTGAATTTGAATTTAGAATCTATAGCACTTCAAGTGAGCATATCAGGTGAGCCAAATCACTTGAATTTGAATTTAGCCTAGTGAGCCAAGTCACTTGAATTTGTGCAGAACAATAGCTCTCTAGACCCTGCCCAACAGGCAACAAGTGGCAACCAAATTAAAAATCTTCAAGTGAGCCCGCTTTTTTTAATTTTTTTGAGGAAATTATTGAAAACATGTTGAGAAAAACTAGGTTTTTGGGTTAATTTTAGCACCGTTTTATTTGAGGCAAACAAAGAGGGGTTTCCCCAACTGACTTTATATTTTATAAACAAAAGAGTTCTCCTAATACAAGCCTTAAGAAACACAGAAGGAAATGAAAAAAAATAAGCAAAATTACATAGAGTGTCTAGCCATAATTGCTACTGATGCTTGAAGTCATCTTTAGCCGTGAGGTTAACTCTGGCTAATTCTTGCCTGAAAATAAATTTACATTTTTTGGGGGAGATAAACACTAGAGTTTGGAGAATAGTATTAACTACTACTAGTAACAGTTGTCCACGAAAAAAAAAAAAGCAAATCCACCGAGAACATGTTTGTCTTGCACACACTTTTAGCTGTCAGAAGCTACTTTGTATACGCGAAAACAAAGTAGAACATCAGAGGAGATTAGAAAGATAATCACGTCCCATCCTTTCCAATCGCGAACAGCTAGAAAGCATCTTTGAGGAGGTGGAATCTGAACGAAGCTGCAACCACTCTTTAGCTGAGCTCCAAGAAACGCCTTGCCATCGGGTGCTTGGCGTCGGACAGCTCTGACGGCGCGAGCACCTCCACGATCTCGCCGGCGACGACGAGGCACACCAGGTCGGCGATGCGCTGGATCTGCTTCACGCTGTGGGAGACGATCACCGTGGTGAGCCCCTCGTCTTCTTCAACCGCACGATGGCTTCTTCGATGTTCTGCGTCGAGATTGGGTCCAGCGCGCTCGTCGGCTCATCCAGCAGGAGCACCTGCAGCAACCAAGACATCTCAGCGAGGCCATGGAGTTGGCAACGTCAGGAAGATGAAGCAAGCATGAGAGGTGACGGTGCACGTGCCTCGGGGTCATTGGCGAGGGTCCGGGCCAAGGCGACGCGCTGCGCCTGCCCGACCGACAGCTCAGACGCCGGCTTGGAGCACAGAGCAGGGTCCAGATCTGCTAGGCTCAGTAGGTTCTCCACTTCGGCTTCTGTGAGCTTCTTGCCGCGCAACTGCGGCCCGTATCGCACGTTGTCAGCCACGGTTCCTGCCAAAACTTAGGTGAAGAAAATTTCTATGATGTTTAGAATCTTTTTCTTCCTGCGTGTTTTTTTAAAAAAAAAAGACGTGGTGGAAAAACTGATTCTATTCTAAAATATTTTCAAAACTTTCCACCATCAATTTTCGACTCTAATGGACATCGACACTAATAGTTTTTCTCAATCACACAAAAGGTTATTCATCTTTATATTAAGGTAGAGAAAAAAATTCAATACAGCACGCCTTAGGTGCCCTAGGGGTTAGACTGGTTAGTCACTGAATCTATTTTATTTTCTAAAACGTTAGAACTGAGAGCCCATTAATCTTGCCACACCTAATCCTAGATAAATTATGGCTGCTAGAGAAAGTATGGTGAACAAAACTAAAATTATACTTATTGCAAAGTTGGTAACAAAACCTTCTATCACAGTGTGGTGCAGCATGGTTACAAAAGTGGACTTACAGTCACTACTTAAAATTTTTAAATTATAAAGTGACAATGTTAGCCATATGAACCAAACATGTTGTAACCACTTGTGCCACTATGAATGTAAAAGTGCCCCTAAATCTAGATTCTATATATAATTTAAACCACCCTTATCATTATGATAAATAACCTGAAACTGATGGGCATTCAATTATATATATAAATATAATCTATATATATCTAATATTATTAGGTTATTCATGATACCTCTAAATTTATATACAATGTTAGAGCTCGTCATTTATAATTGAATAGCCAGTGTGAGTTACTAAAAATAACCTATGTAATTTACTAATAAAGCACATAAAGCAATCTTGCAAGTTTGCATCCAATTTGTCATCTTGGCCACTGTTAGAAATAACCTGAAGTGCCTATGCAATTATGAAAATTAAACAAAAAGCAAGTTCCTATATTTACAACTAAATTAGCAAACAAAAAACTGCATCTATATTTTCATCTAAATCATCAGCCCGTGCAGAGTGTTCATGGACCCGTGTTTCCAAATTTCAAGTTTGTTCCATTTTTTTTCTGAAAGGAAATCCTAGACAGAAAAAAAAAAAGTTCATCAACAATTTAAAGCTCTGTTACTGAAACGAAATTAACTAATCAGGGTTTTCGCGTGAAGCAAAATTGTCACGTGTTAATTCAGGTTATTGGTCCATTTTAATTGGATAGAGTTAATTGCTTGTGCTGTCTCTTCGTTCAACCATCGTTTATATTGTTTGCTATCACTAATCTTGTTTAGTGCTACGGCACATTTTACAGTTGTATATATATTTGATGAAAAGAGACAAACCTACCTTACATCCTGGCAATGCACTAGATCAGATCTTCAGCGATCTAAAATATTTCGTGATCTGTCCAAGCTCACCAGTTGGTTTATAAATTAGTTGTGTACTAGTACTATCAAAATAATAAAATCTGAATGGAATCCCACTGAAATTTGTCAACGGTTTTCGAGCTTTCTTTAAAGATTTAGCAGGTTCGCCATCATCATGCATCCTCTGTCCTCAAGGATGGTTATTATTTGAGCAACTCAGTCTCAGGATGTAGAGTCCAAGCACTACTGCATCATATATGTGATGTGAAAAGGAAATCATGGTGTGCTCACAGTGATGGCACATAGTTTATCATGCACGTCCATGTTATCAGAGTACAAAACGGTACGGTACTTATCACCGGGGACTTGTTTTTACCTATTCAATCTAGAATTGGCAGCTGGATAGGTTATCACAGTTGCCCACTTCCATGTGCTCAGCAAATGCCAATTTGTGATATTTTTCCCCATTGTTATTATATATCTCCATTAACTATTCAGACAATTAACAGAGATCGAACCTTGTGTTCAGAGTTCCATCAATCAATCGATCAATTAGATCAAGCATGAAACAATCATGAACGAGTTTTATCCCTGACTCTATGCAGTAGTATCCCAAAAACAGAATACGAGCTTTATCGATCTATATGATCGGGCGTATACGTACCGTCGAACATGGCGGGGGTCTGGAAGAGCATGCCGACCTTGCGGCGCAGGGTGACGACGTCGATGGCGCAGATGTCGGCGCCGTCGAGGAGCACGGCGCCGGGCGCGGGCTCCCAGAGGCGGTTGAGCGCGCGGAGCAGCGTGGACTTGCCGCTGCCGCTGGGCCCGATGACGCCCATGACGACCCCGCGCGGCACGTCCAGGTGGACGCCCTTGAGGATCTCGTCGCCGGTCGTGTCGGCAAGGCGCCGCAGCCCGCGCACCTGTATCTTGGGGCGCCGCCACCGCCGCACCGCCGTCCACGTCCAGCAGGTGCTCCCGGAGATCATCTGCGCATATATGCATAGCCGACCATGTCGTCGTCGAATCATATCACGGATTCACGGACCTGCTGGTGATCGATCGACCAGTTGAGCTTGATTGTTGCTCACCTGAAGCTGAGCCCATTATCGGAGTCGGAGGGGGGGAGGGGGATGGATGCCGGCCGGAGCTTTCAAGCAGAGTGAGTGGCTGCAGCTCTCACCCCTCTGGGTGGAGTGAGGGAAAGGAGATGGGGCGCCGATCGATCGTGCGTGCCGTGTGATATGGTGGTGGTGCTTCGGTTTTTCGGAGCGCAGCAAAGATGGGTTTTTGTCAGGTCTCGTTGGCTGTCTCTGGGGGCTTCAACTGAGGTGGGCGGCTTGTGGTGCTTGCGTTGAGCGGTGGCATTCGGTGGCGGCCGGTCTTGGTGCCGGTCCACTTTCTGGTCCCCGCACGGCATAGCACACAGACTTCTCTTCTTTTAGAATCTAGCTACTCCTCTACCTGCCCAATAGCTTATCACGTCTCACAGTGATTTCCATTGCCTGCACACAAGAGTAGCCTGTAGCCCTGTGTTAACGGCTGTTAGATGGTCGTTTCGATGGCTGATGTTAATTTATTGTGAGAGAAAAACACGGCATCGTGACTTTTTATCTTCAAAAAAAAAAAAAATCAAACTTGAATCTGGACAGTTGTTATCTATCTACTCCGGGATGGTATTAGAAGTCGTTTAGCACGACACGGTCTCCAAAATACAACATTGACCTCTTATTATTATAAAAATATTTATAGAGATGTGATATATGTATACTTTTATCAAAGTATTTTTAAGACAAATCTACTCATATAATTTTTACATTGACAAACTCAACAACTTGAAAGTTTTTGATGATTTATATTCGATGTTTGACTCAAACCTTGTCCAAAACGACTTCTAATACCATCGGAGGGAGTAGGTTCAAGCTACAATTATATTTTTTTAAGATGGAGGCAGCATTTGGCTAATAAAGAAGTCTCCATGCATGTCAGTTATTAGAGACTAAAAACTATCACATCAATTTTTATTTTCTATGGTAATTATAATGCAAAAATAAAAGCATTTTTAATAGTCCTTCTCTCCTTAAACAACTCAACTTCTATGATAATTCTAAGTCATTTTTTAAAAAGGAATAATTGTGCAAGCTGTCCCTATTACGAGTCTAATTGCTCGTTTGTTTTGTTTTTTTAAACTTTTGCTCGTTTGCCCCTGCATTTTTTAGTCTTCCAAATGCTCGTTTGACCCTATTAGGGGCATTTGCTTAATTATTTTAATTGCTCGTTTGACCCTATTAGGGGCATTTGTGCAATTGAAAACTAAAAATAGGGGCAAACAAGCAAAGTTTAAAAACAAGGGCAAACGAGTAATTAGGACTCTAGAATAGGGGCAAAGTTACACAATTGGCCCTTTAAAAAGAGAAAGTTACAAGACATTACTCATTTCATTCAAAATTATAAGTCGCTTTTGATTGTTTTTGGTACATCTATTTTGTTATGTATTTATAAATAACATTATGTGTCTAGATGCGTAGCAAATTGAGCATACCAAAAAAAATTAAAGCGATTTATATAGTTTAGAACAGAGAGTACTATCTATGTCATCTGAGGTTTGTGTAAAATATTGGCAATTTCTCCCCTACCTTCCTTTCAACTGTGACAACCTTAACAGGACTTAACAGGACTATAAACCATAGACAAACTGCGGACAAGATTTTCTACAATGACATCATAATTGATACGAAATATTATCATCATGGTCAAGATAAATTACTAGCAGGTTCTTCACCCTATCAATCACAGACATCATGACAAATAAGGAGCTTGACAAAAGATAACTTTGTCCCTCCCTCAGTTTAATTGTTACTTTATTTAACTAATGGTAGATGAATCTTAATATTTTTTATCGACAAAGGCAGAGGAGATAGAGGTGATTGAGGATCAAAAATATCTTAACAAAACACAATCCGGGGATGACGTCCCACCAGTGTTTCATTAAGAAGATATTCTCACCCGGATCAAAAAATCGAACTCGAGCCTGGGGTGTCTCAGGTGAGCCAGAACCAAACTGGACTATGCACCCTTAATCTGGAAAGTGGACTGTTTACTACATTATATTGTCTTCACCATTCTAAAATGAAAAATGTTTTGTCTAAATACATAGACTTTGCTATGCACGGGTGAGGGGAATAGGAGTGGCTCCTCGCCTCGCCAGGAGTATCACCCCCGGCGGTCCGCCCCCAGAAAGCACCCCGCCCAGATATACTCAGCACTTGTGCGATAAAATAAAAAGGAGAAAACACGCGCAGAGCCGCGGCCGGTGCTGCTGCGGTTATCTCGCCAGGCGCCGCGAGCTGTCCGTACGTATAACAACCCGAAGACGTCGGCGTCGTCCGAGGAAGGCGATCAGCAGCACCGTGCACGTGCTCGCTCGCCGCAGTCGGCGACGCGGCCCGCGTGGTACGTTGTTCCTCTCTTCCCGGCCGAATTGCGTCGTGGCGTGCCGCGTGCCTCTGTTTTCGGCCCGGAGGCCGAAAGGCCCAAACCGGTAGTGCTATAGATTTAGGCCATAATTTGGGTTCTATCTACTCAGATTAGATGAAGCTTCTCACGTGGGTTAGGAAGGCTCATTGTCCATAAAGATGATGGCCTGGTTCTCAAAAAGGAAAAACAAAAGTGGCCTCAATTAAGTTGGCCCAAAATAGTTTTCATTGACCGTCCACTAGCTGCCTCCATGTTTTTTTAAAAGGACTGCCTCCATGATTATGGATCTACAGTTCTTAAGTTCATGTTCATGCCCAGGCGCCTTTGTTTTGTAAGGGAAGAGATGACTCTTTTTAGGCCGTCGCTTGATGGCTAGAATGGCTGCTTAATTGGGTGGTAAATTGTCAAGCGAGGAACCAAACACATCATTCTTCTATGAGTAATAACAGTTGTACGTAGTATATCAGTTAAGAGCAACTGGTAATTAAACGGATCTTACGGCTAGCTCTTTTTTTGTGTTTGATTGAATCGTGCGTGTTTGAATGTCACCAACCAAACAGCTAGCTCCCAATACTGGCACTATTTTTTGTGGCTCTATTAAATTCAGATGTACTAAAACTCGGCAATTTTATTCAGATCGTTTGCTACAGTTAGCCATCTGTGCTGTCCTGTGCTTAGTTACTATTGACGTAACAACAATCTTTTTAAAAAAAGAATTCACTATCGTTTTATCACGTCGGTGCTACAGCTTACTCGTAGCTCTCTCGTTTAGTTGGCAGAAATTTCTAACTTCTTCCCCACTTTTTTCACATCGCATTAAATACATCAAAAAGCGTATGTTTAGAGTATTAAATGTAGATAAAAAATAACTAAACAAGTTTAGATGTGTCACGATTGAGTTCAGTCTTTCATAATAGGATGATATTTACCACTAACAAGCGAAACGTCTTTACGATTGTAGATGTGACATTCGGTGCTAAAATTTTGCCATCTAAACAAGGAACACGTCGCGATGTTCCTTCCCAAGCCCAAACCTACAGTACTGTACTCGTGTGTGTTCGTGAAATCAAAGTTCGGAGCAGTAATGTGCCTGCCTCAGACTTCAGTGATGCCACTGCACTGGGATCATGTGTTCGGTGGCGACCATGGTTCTGAAAATCATGCTGCGTTCCCAAGTTCGAACAAAAATGTCAATTCGCGTCAGCCATTAAACCATAGCAGCAGCGTTAGGCCTCGTTTAGATGGCTAAATTTTAGCCCAAAAGTTGTAACTTTTTTCAACTCTCTCTCCATCACATCGCATTAAATACATCAAAAAGCGTAGTATGTTCGGGGCGGTAAATGTAGGTAAAAAAAAATAACTAATTACACAGTTACATTTATGCATCAGCGAGGCGAATCTTTTGGCCTGGGTTACCGCGGTTGGATAATATTTACCACAAACAAACGAAAGTCTTCTACAGATGTGTTACGGGAGTTCCAGCCGATTCTTTTTTAAAAATTTAGCCATCTAAACGTGGCCTTAGTTTCTGAATTTTAACAGACGACGGCAGACGACGCAGCTCATTATGAGAAAACAGAGTACTGTAGTACAGTAGAAAACAGCACAGTATATCCCCGTGCTTTCTCTACGGTTTGACACCATCTCCATCATCAGACATCACACGTCGCTTCACTCCCGTGCGGACGAATTTTATTGGGATGAAACCGACGGGTTATGGATCCCTATTGGGCGGTCAATGCCTGCTAGCCGAGCTGGCGTCACTCCAAACACTGTACGTACACGACGGCGTAACAGTGCCACTCACTAATCACGTCGCGTTCCACCTCACCTGCAGTACGCTGCACACGCATTGGCATTGCAACTTGGCTGCAGGAGGCAACAGTGGCGGTGAATGATTTCCAGAGCTGCTGGGAGGGTGGGCCGCTGGTGGGCCGGCCGGGCTGGCGGCTGAAGAGCCCGTCGCCGTCGGTGGTCTTCGGCGTCGCCATCGATCAGTCAGCCCTCCCCTCGCCTCGCCTCGCCTCAACCATCCCGTCGCGTCGCCAGATTGACGACGAAAACGACGCGTGTCGGTCGATCGAGCCAAAACCCTGGTCGTTGAAAGGAAAGGGACGTGCATGCATGGCCGGCGACATTGGGACGAGATACATGCTACAGTACGGTCCGGCTAGTACTAATGGCAATGGTAGTACAACCATACTACCAGCTGGCGAGCATCCTTAAAATTACTGTTGTTTTTCATTGACGCTCGAAATTACTGTTCTGGTGAAACAGTAAGTTTTGAATTGTGATATGCATCTGAACCTTCTCCAAGACTTAGACATGCCAACGGGCACAAACCCGCAAGGTTTTGTCAACCGAAATTTGTATAAGGTATAAAATATGTTCCTTTAAAACTCTCTAATCCATTGGTTGGGGGTGGGCGAGTGAGCTAGATTTAAGCTATAAAAGTTAAGGATGGCAACGGTTGGTGGAGTCTCCGTGCATCCAAAACCGAAACCGAAATCGAAAACCAAAAGCTGAAACCGCACCGACACCAATTCGGGTGAAAATCCATCACCAAAACCAAACCAGCGGATAAACCAAAACCCGAGCGGATACCGAAACCAGCGGATAATCTAAAACCGAGCGGATACCCGCGGATATATATATACACATATTCTCATATGTATAAACAATAGACAACAAATAATAAATATTTTCATTAGTCAACTTTTAATAAATTTAATAATCTAAGTAAATAAGTTATTATTAACATATTACAAAACTTGAGTTTTAATTCTAAATGATTTATTTCGGATATCCATTGGATATCCACGGGTGAAAAACTAAACCCAAAACCAAACCCAAAACCGATCCCGAAAACCGTGGGTGAAATTTGAGAACCAAAACCGAAACTGCGTAAGAACCGAACCCAGCGGATATCGAACGAAACGAACCGCTGCCATCTTTAATAAAAGTTGAGCATGTTGTCCTTAGGTGCAGTGTGGTTTGTCGCGGTCGAGGGGAAAGTGAGGTAGATTTGAGTTTGGGATGAGCATGTTGTTTTATATGAATTTAAGCTATTTATTTGACTGATTTCTTTGGAACTAAATGTGTCTTATTTTAAGCGTTTGATTGTGTTTTAGTATTTGTACCATAATTATCTAATGGGTCGCATGTATAAAAAATCTGTCACATTTGACTACCTAAACGTTTCTAAAGATAAATAAACACTTCCATTTTGTATTTGCCATTAAATGTACAAGTCTACTCAATAATTTTATGTTATTAAATCTGGACTGATACTTCGGACATGAGTTTGGGTTTTAATCCTTAACAAACTCACATTACAGGATTAAGGGACTATTTGGATCGGGCGTCTATCGCCTGGGGCTGCTACCCAAGCATATCAATCCAGCCCTTGGCTTTGGAAATCAACGACCTGTAGTAGCTGCCTAGTCGGGCATATTTCCCTAGTCTTGATCCAAACAAGCTCTAAAAAGCCTAGCAAGTTTTGGATTTTAGAGTAAAGTCCATACCGGTCCTCAAACTTGTGCGGGTGTGTCATCGGTCCCCCGGACTCGAGAAAGTGTGTCATTCCGGTCTTCAAACTTGTGCGGGTGTGTCATCGGTCCCTAAACTTCGAGAAAGTGTGTCATTCCGGTCCTCAAACTTGTGCGGGTGTGTCATCGGTCCTCAAACTTGTGCGGGTGTCTCATTTTCATCAAGCGGGTATGGATTTGTGCCCGCGTACTTAGAAAAAATAACTATACATATAAACTATTACCATATCGGTGAGATCACGCATGAGAGAGGTTAGAGATCGAGAGATATAGTTGGCGTGTGGGTCCAAATCCGTTTGGATGAATTTGAGACCGAGCGAGTTTATGGAGCGGAATGACACACTTATCGAGTTTAGGGACGGGATGACACACCCGCACAAGTTTGAGGACCTAAATGACACACTTTTCGAAGTTCGAGGATGGGATGACACCACAAGTTTGAGGACGGGTATGGACTTTACTCTGGGGATTTTTAAGTACTTGTTGGTATCTACGCTCCAAGGCCTCCATTCGACTTGTAAGGCCTTCTACATAACACTAATGCGGGTGTTGCTCGGTATCCATGTAAGCATAGAGCGGCCATGTAGAGGCGTGCACAACAACCTCACAGGGAGGGCATAGATGCCTACACCGGAGGCTACGATGGTTCCATGTGAGAAAAGAGGAAGGCATACACTCAGGTGTGCATTCTAGAGAAGAATAGCTTCAATATGGTGTCAATTTGCTCATCGGGGGGGAGTTGCGGAGGGACCTTGGGGTGCGGCGATGGTTGCGGAGGTTGGCTTGCGGGTGAGGGGGGTCGCGTGGTGGTGGTGGCCGGGGACTGTGGCGTTGGGGGCGGTCCTCGTCTATGTCGTCCCTCCCCTACGGACTTTGGCCGGCCGCTTGGGCGCCGAGGGGAGGCCGGACCGGCTTGGTGCCCTGGTTGGCGGGGGTGACGCAGCCGGCCGCTATGCGTCGGGTGGGCGCGTCGTTCCTCTCGGTGGGGCTTACGCTAGGGTGTGGCGGCGACGAGTGGTTCGTCGTTTTTCCTCTAGTGTGTGGAGCGGGTGGAGTTGGCGGTGGCGGCCATTTGCGGGTCGATGTCCCAATCCGACCTAGCGGTGTTGATGGTTGCTCGGTTGATGCATCAATCCAACCCGAGTGGAGCTTTCGTGTTTTACTTATTATTCCATCCGGCGACTTCGCTTAGTTGTGTTGTGTGAGTTGTTGGTGTCAAGTGGCCGCTTCGTGTCGATGACCCAATCCGACCGAGGGGTTGAGGCTTGTGTCGATGTCCCAATCCGACCAAGCAAAGAGTTGAGTAAGGCGCTATTTGTGGCCGCGAGTTGAGTTGATTTGGTACCTAGATGTGCAGGTCGAGTAGGGTAGCCTCAATTGTATGGTTTTTCTGGCCCGGTTTCCGGTCAAAAAACTGGGCTGACACTTGCCTTTTCCTTTGTTCGTCTAATAAAAATCGCCGCAAAACTTTTACCGTCCTTTCGAAAAAAAAAGAACGACGCCTCGTATGCAATACAATTGAAAAGAGTAATGTCGGCTACAGTTTAGGGTCGCTACAACATCAGAATTTGTTGTAGCTTGTGTTGTAAAAATGATTACTTTTAGTTGTTGCTTAGTCTAGATGGCTTTTCTCTTTTTTTTTTCTCTTCATACCACCATAGAATATTATTCCATTGCTGATACCATACCCTAACGGTATCAAACAAAAACAGGTGGAGTGCATTACACATAAAACAAAGTGAGGGATTGAAGTTGAATAATCGGATCTCATGCCCCGCATTCGCTCCTTGGGGCGACTTCGGGCGAGAGCTGACTACCGCCCGCCGCCGGGCACCCTCCACCACCACCGCCCGCCCTCGTCCGAGAGGGGGCCCGGGGAAGCCAGCGGCCCTCCGGACGGCGGCGGCCGAGGCTCTTCCCTCGGCTTCACTCTCCCCCGCACTCACCAAACCCCTAACCTAAGCGCCGCCGCCCGCCCGGCGAACTCCGATCCCTTCGGCCTCGTCTGCGTCTCCCATGGCGGATCCACATGGTCCTCTTGCCAACAACTCCCCTCCCCGTCACTCGTGTCTCCCCCCCTCCATCTTCTTTGGCGGCCCATCGGCGGCGAGGAGGCGTCGGGAGCGCCGCCCGGCTCCCGCCCGCGGCGGCGGCGACTAGTCCTCATCGGTGCGTCTTGGGCCCTAGTGCGCCCAGCGCTAGCCAGCTGCGTGTCGAAGACCGTCGAGGGTGCTTGCAGCGGGTGCAGCACCGTGGCGGCGCGAGGCGGCTGTCGAGTGAAGACCCGAGCGGAGACAGCGGCGCCGTCTTTGTCGGGACCGCCCTTCCCGGGAGGTCGGGTGCGCTGGGGTGGCGCAGCGCGTGGGCAGCTCGGACCTCCGTCAAGGAATGCGCCCGGCCGTTCCTCAACGCCCGGATCTCTGCGTGCAGTGCGGCACTTCGTGCCCTCTGTCTTTGCTCTCGGCCGTTCTTTTCTTGAGAAGCAATCACGGCGGCGCCGGCATCTTGATGGCGGTTTGGTTGAGGTCATGGTAAGCCGGACGGCGGTGTCTCACGGACCGCAGCTCCTGGAATAGGCGTCCTCTTTCCTCTTCCTCCGTCTTCTTTGGGCCGGACGGCGGTGCGGTCGATGGTTTCAAAATCACCGGGAGAAATCCTAGTTTGGGCGCATCTTTGGTGTGAAACCAACGGCGACACCCTCAGTGCCGTTCTTCCTCGTTAGGCGTTGTTATTGGTGATTCCATTCATCGTCCGGGTGTGGGTGGTCGGGGAAATCCTTGCTCGGCTTTGCACCCGTCGCGGTCATCGGCGGCGGCCTTGGCGTCGCTTTCCTCCTGGAGGCGTTGACATGTTACCACCTTCCCCACCCCAAGCGACACCTCGCCAGTCTTCAGCTCGACCCGCAGCGTCGTTAGTCGGTCCGTCCCGTGTGGCGGTGGCTCGCGATATGCGTGGTGTGGCGCCCGGCACCCTCTTCTCCGTCGAGCGCCGGCGTTTGCGGTCTTGGCGCCTCCCACCGTCGCGAGGCGAAGTCCGGCAGCGGCTCAGCGTGGTGCGGCGGCCGGCACCCTCCTCTCTCCGATCCGGCATGGCGCTTGCGGTCGCGCCTCCACCGTCGCGGGCGAGTCAGCCCGGCGGCTCAGCGTGGTCGCGGCGGCGCGGCACCCTCTCTCCTCCGTCCGTGGCGCTTGCGGTGCGCCTCCACCGTCGCCTGGCGAAGTCCGGCCTTGGCTCAGCGTGGTGTGGCGGCGGCCGGCACCCTCCTCCCTCCCTCCGGCGTGGGCGCTGGCGCTGTCTTGGCGCCTCCCACCGCCGTGGGCGGGTCGTCTTGTGGCTCAGCGTGGTGCGGCGGCGGCGGGCGCTTCCATCATCCACCTCCACGGAGGCCGTTGGTTTTAGTCCGGTTTTCCAAAATTAACCGGACGGCAGGGGTTTCCTCCGTTCCCTAAAAACGAGATTTTTTTTTTTTTTTTTTTTTTGAACAGTAGGTGGGGAAGCTCCCCGAATTAGCTTTCAAAAAAATAATCAGATCTCATTGAGTATCGGTGCGCGCACGCACGAACGCCGGAACCAGCACATCGTACGGTGACGCAGGACGGGATTGATTGCCTGTCACGAGAATCATGTCGGCACCACCACCACCACCATGCAGTAGTAGGAGAAACAGAATGTACTAGTAGTAGGAGTATAGTACTACAGCTACACTCCCTGCGAGGGCCAGTGTTCGTGCTTTCCCTGTCCCGGGAAAGCGGCAATGCCGGCACCGTGCTTTTCGAGCACGGCGTACAAAAGGACAGCCAACTATCTCCGCGGTCCAAAAAAGCCCGCCTCCTAGTGCTTCTTGGGATACCGTATCGGAACAGCGATCATGAAGGCGTGTCACGAGGAGGGCAGCCGTGTCGGGACCGTGTCCGAGACTCCGAGCGCACGACCAACCAAAAGATCGAGGAGCCAGCCGCGAATGAGCTGGGAGACGAGAGTGAGTGGAGTTGTAGCCGTTGCCGAGTGGCCATGGAGAGAGCTGATCGAGAGCTGAGAATGGTTTTCTGCAGCCATGGAGGTCGGCGAGTGAGGCCGAAAAGGGAAGGCGCCTGCCACGCCCATTCCCACGCCTACACGTCCCTGCTCTGCAGGGTGGGGGTGGTGCAGTGCAGGCTGTGGCTGTACTGCCGATACAGAAATCGCAGCGGGACATACGGAGTGCTACGTTACGTACGCCCGCGCCCACAGTACACGCACGACGGGATCAGCGCGAGTGATCCCCCACACCCACCCACAGGCGCAGGCGGCCCACCCTGAGAGAGAGCTCGTGTACTACAGCGAACTGATCGCGGCCGTGTCAGGCGCGGCCTCACCCTGACGTCGACGAGCGCCCACGCACAGAGGTGCAGCACGGCCGCAGGCCAGGCCAGAAATTTTCCTTCAATGCGGCAGGGATGGCAGCAGAAGTGCAGGAGGCAATTTAACGCGAGAACGTGCGCGCGCCCAGCGCGCACGGGCCATACTACACCCACACCACGGCAGCAGCAGCAGCAGCAGCAGCAATCATGGTCGTGCTCGTGCCCGCGAGAGAATTCGAAGCGGCGCACCCGTGTGCGGTGCACGGTGACATAGCCGTTGCGGGGCCAGGCCAGGCCAGGGCACGGCGGCATGGGGACAGCCGGACAGACGGAGTAGGTAGGTGATGCGCAGCACGGCGGAGAGGCCACGACGGTTTGCGGACGGGGCAGGAGGCAAGCGTCCGGCCGCCGAACGCTCCGCCCACGCCGCGGGAACGTACACGTAGTAGTACCCAGGAAAAAAAAAAAAACGAGATGCCTGCTCGCTCGCTCGTGCTGTCGTGCATGCTTGAGAAAAGCCTCTGTGGCTGTGTGCTCGCTCGATCACACGCATGCCAAGTCATCTATACAGTTTGCAGTTGTAGTACTACACCAAAAAGCCGAGGCACTTTTCTTCATCCTCATGGACGCACAGAGAGACAAAAGAATTTTGAGCAGCACTACAATCCAACTACACAAGCACGCTTCAGCTTTCGTATATGGTTCCCTAACCACCGACCCGTCCGACGCAACGGGCCAAAACCTCACCTGCGCAGCCGCACGGCCACCGGCACGGCGCACACCGCTCAGCCACACCGCCGCGCGCGCCTTCCATGTCCGGCCCGGCCGCAGGGGATCCGCCGCGGCCAAGCCTCGATGCCCGCGGCGGCATCTGCGGGACGCAACCAATCCGCGCCGCACGCACTACTACCAGCCACCAACACAGCCGCCCGCCTCGAGATTCCCGCGAAAGCAACATCCCTTCCGCGTCTCCTCCTCGCTCTCCGGCGCGGCTTCCGAGACCGGCCGGCGTGGCCCCGGACCAAAGTAGGGAGGGAGAGGGTCCGGGAGAGGGGCCTCCCTGCCATTACATAATACCCCACGCTGCCCATCACGTGACGCGCCGGCGACCACGGGACGACTCATCTGTGCAATTGCGTGCGCGGACGACGACGTCGACGGCGGGAAAAAACTTTCTCCCGGCTGCAAACGTGGGGTCCCGAGCCACGCAGGCCTAGACGATAGGGCCGTTACGCGCGGGCGGTGGGACCCCACTACGAGGCGCCCACCAGCTCGACCCGGGCCACCGCCGTACGCCGCCGCCGCTGGCTCGTGGCTCCTCCTCGCCCTCGCCCTCACACGCGCCGGCGCGGATGGGCGGGAGGCGACGGACCCCCGCAGCCAGCTCCGACAGGCTGCGCACGCCGATGGCGTTCCTGGCGTTGTTGACGACGGCCGCGGAGCAGGAGTATCGACCGGCCTCGGTGACCAGGAACTCGGCGCGGACGAACATGAGGTCGGACGGCCGCAGGTCGCTCCACCGCTGCTGCGCCGCTGGGGCCGTCTCGCCCTCGCACCCGCCCGCGGTGCTCACCAGGATGCGGTGCCCGAACCGACGGTCGAACGCCACTGGGTCAGGCTCCGCCACCACGGCCGCCGGCTCGACGAGCAGCACGCGGTCCTTGCGTACCTTGGCGCCGTCGAAGCACCCGACCGCGACGCCGCCGTCGGCTGAACGACGTGAGGCCGGGCCGACGCGCCCGGGCAAGCGCACTGACCCTGTCGAGTGCCGGCCCGAGATTCTCCGCCCGGACTGCACGGGCGTTGGTGCAGGAGCGGGAGGAGGAGCCGCAGCCGGCTCTTTGGTCGCCGCCGCCGCCTTCGTTTCAGGCGGGTCAGGTGGCCCAGTGGTAGACGGCTTGGGTGGCTCCGGGAGGAGGAGGACGTCCTCCGGGTCGACGCGAGAGCGGCAAAGCGGGCAGGTGGAGTGCGCGTCGAGCCAGGTGTCGACACACTCGACGTGGAATCCATGGCGGCGGCGCGGGCAGCAACCGGAGCGCCTCGGTGGGCTCGAACCTGCCGAGGCAGACGGCGCACTCGAGGCCTTCCTTCTGACCACGAAGCGCGCCGAAGCGGAACACCGGGAGTGACTCGACGACTGCGCGGTCGACGCCGGAGTTCCTCCGGTCCCCGGCGCCCGTGCCTCCAGCGCCAGAGGACCCGTGGCCGCCGGCGCTCCCGTATGGCCCCGACGACTCCGCGGCGCTGCGCTTGCAGTGCTTGGCGTAGAGCAGGAGCAGGAACGTGATGGAGAAGACGCTGGTGAGGATGCCGACGACCACGGCCACTCCGGGACGGAACGGCGTGGCTGAGGACGGCGGCGGTGGCGACGGCAGCGGCGACTCCATCGCGCCGTCGTAGTCCGACAGCAGGAGCCGCCGCGACGGCTCCATCGCCTCCTCCTCCTCTCGCAGCGCAAGTGCAAGCACGGCGAAGCTTCGGAGGCGATCGGTCGAGGTCGCACGCGCTGCTGCCGGTGCCGCTGCTGCTGTGGGTGGCGCTGCCGCTGGTGCCACTGCCACCACAAGCGTTGCCGATTTGTAAAACAAGCGGTAGTAGGGGTAATAATAGCGGTGGAGACTAGAGTGAGGCGGCGGCAGGCTAGAGGCTAGAGGAGGCGCTCTTCCAGCAGTGGGGGCGGTGAGCGGATCTCCAGTGATAGGGAGGCCTCGTGGCGGGGAGACGAGGCACAGTGGGGGCCTGAGAGAGTGGGTCCGTGTCAGCTGCGCTGCTCCGCCGGTGAAGCCACCCCGCGTGCGGCTTGTCGCCGAGTGAAGCTGAGATGGGAGTGGCATCACTAGTACTCCAGTACAGTACAGTGCAGTACAGTACATAGGGACACTGACAGTTTAGTTGTGGCACCGTGGGACCATGTGTCAGACGAGGAATGCAGTTTGTTTGTTTTTATATTCCCCTAACTAAAATAAAGAAAAAAAAGTGAATATATAGGCACAGCAGCATGGCCGCATGGGCTGGGGAGCAGGAGCAGAGACAGACAGAGACAGAGACCCCTGTTTCAAGCGAGTAATCTACTCCTGCTTAGTACGCATTTAAGAAGGATGGGGAGGGAGATTACTGTTGTGGACAGCGCGTCAATACAAATCGCCCAGGGGCAAGATGGGAACCCCACCGCATTTTAAAATTGGCGCCCGAGATCGGACGGAGCTCGTGCGCGGGGCCGGCCGCAACGCAGCAGCCGAGCAGAGCCGAGGGAATGAATGCTCCCGTCCCAAAAAAACGATCAGAATGGGCGTGTGGCTCGTGTCGTGTGGGCGCGATTTGCGCCACAGCCGCTGGCACTGCTTCGGCGGGCAGCCACGGGCCCCGCATGGCAGTCATAGCAGGCGAGCGAGCCGAGTGGGGGTGCGAGTGTCCCGTTCTGTTCCGTTGCGCCGCGTCATCCAAACCTTATTCGGCGACACGTGAGCCTGCTCCTGCTCTGCAGATTTTGAATGTTTGCTGCCAACAATTTTAATTTCGGACGAGCGCCCGGTCCGGCAGCCGTGCGTCCCCGTGCGGCGGTAGGCGGCAAGCAGCCCAGCTCAGGCCAGGATCGGCGGCAGGACCAGCGCGGCACTTTCCGTTTTCAGGGATTGCCGGTGCTGGATGCCCCGCCGTTGAGGATCAGTGGTGTGATTTCGTTCCCGGTTCACTGTGCCTTTGGGTAGACAGCATGCTCATTGTTCTACCTTGGCTGTTCTGCTCTCAAATCTCAATGTGGATCCGGCCATGGTACGGAGTCGGGGAAATAGCGGTGGCTCCAGTAGATCTGGATGCGCCGGCACTGTGCAAGTACACGCCAAAGATAGCCCACCGCCATCACCATGGCCACTTGCTGCTCCTGCACTCGATCTGCTCACCGTCAGTCGTTCGTCCGTGCCCCTGTTTCTCGCGCCTGTGTCGTGGAGTACTCCTTGGGCCACCCACACCACACGCAACTCGATAGCCAGCTCGGAACCACAGTCGCCCTCGCCGCCCGGCTTCGTGGCTCATGGCTCGTGCCGTCGTGGCTGATTGCTGACGCCTGATTAGGGACGTGCTCATTGCTCGACAACAGTTTCGGCCGCTGTGCTGCAATAGTTTCGCGCGGGACGTCGCCGGCCGGCCGGCTTCCGTCAGGGCGGCGCGCGGCGTGCACGTTGTACGCGCGATGCGTCGGGCGACATAAGTCTGTTCTGCGCGCGCTAGCACTGATCAATGCGTGTGCCGCGCCTGTACGAGTACGAGTAAACTGTAACTGGAGAGCTAGAGTTACCTTACCGCATGCATCGACGAGGAACGGAAGCGATCGGATAAAAACATGGGCTGCTGCTGCAACTGGAGATGGGGTATAGGGCCGGGAGAAGGTGATGATGGATTGGATCCAGCACCCAGGCGGCGGCCGGCCGGCAGCGCGTGTGTGTGGATTGGTGGGACGGTGACGGCCGGAACAGTTGAGCGGCTTGTCGCCGAGCGAGAGGTAGGAGGAGAGCGCGCGTGCGTGGAACGGGCATGTTACGTCGCGATCCTAGCTGCAGAGCTTTTGAAGACGTTCACTGTTGGCTCTGACGGCACACCTTGGCGCCGGGCGGCGTCCCATGTAGGTCATTGGGTTGGTAGACGACATCGCGTGGGAGAAACCGACGTCATCGGTTTGGCGAATCTACTGTCGTCTCCTCCACGCTGAACTTGGTCGATTGCTGGCTTGCTGCTGCCATGGTTGCTCAAAAGCTGCTGTTTCAGTCTAGCAGCACGATCTGGGCGAGATCGTTCGGCCCAGTACGCCATCCGAAAGGGCCCCCTACGGCTCTACCCCCATTCGACACCCGTCCGTGCCCGAACTCCAGGACTCTTGAGATGTTTGGGCCAGCCCAGACGGATCCCACAGCCCACCCGTAGCCTTGTCGGCTCTAGATTGTTTGGGCCACACCGTCGAGATTGAACATAAACAGGGAGGGATACACCAGTAAATTACGGCCCACGGTTGACGGGCAGCCTACTGAGAATTGGCCCAGGTTACATGGTGATGGTGGAAGCTTCTGAAATGGCCCGCAACGTAAAAGAAATTAGTGAGGCCCTGTCCAATGGACTATTGAGGCCTACGATCTGCTACTTTAAATTCATTATAAGCCCACATACGGGCCGAAACCTCGAGTCAACTGTTTCTCTCCATAAAGATATTAGTTATTATATATTCACCAACGATCCTCCGTCAAGCTCGGGTCTTCTTTTTAATTAAAAGCACAGATTATTTTCCTAGTGTTTGCCGACAGGCAGAACTTGCTGAAGCACGGCCTTGAGAAAAGCTCCACGGCGTTGGACTATACACCGGCCATTCTCTGGATCATCGTCATCACGGATCCTCTTGAGAAATTTGCTATTATATGAATCCAAAGAATTGGTTTTCGTAAAAATAGGATTTTCTAATATTTCGCTTCGCTAAAATATGATATCAAACATTGGCACTTTGGAATACATATGATTTTGATTTTTTTAATATCTTTTTGTCATCTCAATACGTGTATTTGTTCCTAAAGTGACACTTTTACCCTTCAACCTAATTACACGTTGCTAGCTGGCCACCTCCTCCTGAATACGTACATGCTTAGCTAAGCCCTTGGCTGCTGGCATTGCCATTAATTTTTAGAGTTGCTTTCTCCTGGAATTCTTAGCAGCAAATCCGATGGATGATGTACCTGTTCAATAGTGATATGTTAAGATAGTATATATATCTATGCTCACTCTTAGTCAAGTCATTCCCCGACTTCATTCCGCAAACCGCACCAAATCTGCTTACTCAGCCTTGTTTGAGGTTCTAACTTCCACGCCATAAGAAGCAATGAAGCCATTTCAATTGAATCTCTCTGTTGCTGTCCTTCTAGTCATCATCCTCCTACCCGTTGTCACGGCAACTCGTGGTATGTACACGTACACATGCATGAACTATATGATGCAAGTGTTGATGTCATTTAATTTGATATAATTTTTTTTTTTGCTAAAAGTTTTTTTGATTTTGACGGGCTTTCAACATTTATTGCATAAATCTCCATGCCTGGATATAAACCATGCAGAGTCGACGACCATTGCTGAGAAAGTTAATTGGGATCCTTGCGTTCTCAGTGAGCTGAGCGGAAGTTATAAAGGGGTATGTTGGTCACCTTTTAACGACAACGGCTGCTTTACTGCCTGCAAAAATGATAACACCAAGTACGATTACGGGCATTGTGAAAGTTTTCAATGCTGGTGTCAATGGGAAATATGCACCTCTGAGACTGAGGCTATTGCTAGCACTTCGATCAACAATGATACAATGATCCCCAACTAAACATTGATGATCCGATTCTTCCAAGCTCTCGTCTAATAATAATAAATAACATTGTACTCAATGTACCTACCGACAAGATGCTTACTCATGTTGTATCCTGGACCTGTGTGTGAAAATAAATTTGTATTTTGTTGTGCGAATATTGCTAACAATCAAAAATGTCAAGTCAGGGAAAATCGAGCACCTCTCCAAATGCAAATTTGATTTCTCCATCGCATAGTTCAACTCGAACAATCAAAATGCATACTCCATCTGTCTATTTGAAAGTGTCACCGTGGGACGACGTGCCATCTCATTTAACAATTAATCTTGGTCAAATTTTTTTATATAAATACTATTTGTTTTATAATTCATTAAATTTTTTTGAATAAAACAAATGGTCAAATAAGGTAGTCAAAAGTTCAAAAGCGACACTTTTAAATATACAAAGGGCATATATCATGAGCTCAATTTAGACTACTACAGGGAAGTAGTCACGGTTTTATAATAGGCTATAGTCCGGTTATGGAACTAGGACTACCTAGGGCTAAAAGTCTCCCCCGTTAGTCTTGGTTCCTAAACCGAAACTAACCGCGTATTTGGTTGGGGTCTTTGGGTCGAACCCGTTTTTGGGGTGTTTGGTTGGGGAGCGCCGGGGGCGAGGTTCGATTTCGGGAGCGAATATTAAGCCCACGATGCGGGTCGACCACGTCGTCGAAAATATGGCGGACGGAGGGGCGAACCAGCAGCGGGGGTTGAGGCTCCTCCGTCGCTCGTCCGTGTTCCTCCGTTGGGAGCAGGCTGGCTTTGCGCCCGTCCGTCCCCGACATTGTAGCAGAACCTTCAAATTACGGGGCCCACATGTACTAATTATCGGTTCAATGACCTTTAATAGTCACATATGTGCACCTATAACCGAAAAGCACTATTAACTATTCCAACCGGGATCCGTTACGAGGTTATTGCAGTATTACAACAGTTTTCATATATACTTTCGAGTAAACAGTGAAAGGTTTATATATTACAATAATTTTACAACCATTTATTTAAAATAAGTTTTACAATATAAAAGTAGGAGTAGCGGAAAGTTTATTACATATATGACACTAACGGACCCGCCCACGGGTCTCACTTCTCACTCATCCTCACTATCTTCACGATGAATCGTCATGCAACGACGATTCCGGTGCGGACATGACTTCCGGTCCTGTAACATAGGTCAACAAACCGAATGCGGGAGTACTCAACAAGACTTACCCGACTAAAGAAAATAGGAGAAGACTCGGGGAATGCTTTGGTCTAATAGGATTCAAGGTAAGGCTTTCGGCAAGAATCAATGACTCTTTTTGCGAGAAAAGCTCACTAGAAGTGAATCCTTACTTTTAACATTTTAATTCCAATTTAGTTTCTCACCTATTCTAGGTGATCTTGCATTATAGCATACACTTGTAGAAGTTCCATCACTTATACCATCTCTTCATAGTTTCATATTTTTCATGGATAGACATACCCATGGGAAGACTACACAAAAATTTTGTAATTTTTGAGCCGATATTTGAACTTATACAAAATTTGGAAAATCGGACACTATTCAAATAAATGAAATTGAATAAAACATTTCAAAATTGGAAAAGGGTTTGGGTTGAATCTTGGCTTATTCGCACGGCCGGGATCTATTCATGGTCGAACTGTTCATGGTGGGGCTGGTGCGAATGAAACGCGTGGCAAGCTTGACTTGATTGTAAGTGTTGGGCCCGGGTAACGTTTCGCGTGCGTCTTGGCCCAGCCTCCGCCGGCGGTCGCGCGGCTGGCCACTCCACACAGCGGCGGCGACGCGTTCGGCGCCGGCGATGAACGAAAAGGAAAACTAAATACACGGGAGTGGCGGCTCACCGTGATGCTAGGGCCAGCGAGTCGGTTGGGTCTGAGGTGCGGCAAACTAGGGTCGACGGCGGCGATGGCGAGCCCAAGACGGCGGGCACGGCGACGTTCCCGGTGCAAGGCGTCGGCTACGAAAAAGGAGAGGTCGATCACGACCACGACATCAAAATGAGTCAGTTTGTGAAGAAAACGATTAAAAGCTCACCGCCGGAAAGGATGGCGACGATTTCCGGGGCTCAGCGGCGAGCCGGCGGCCAGCGAATGGGAAAACCTTGGTCGCGGCAGCGATTCCGGTGGCGAGGCAGGTTGCGGCCGGGCTCAGAGGTGCGCAAGGAAGCTACGGAGCTGCTGTGGGGATTGGTTTAGTGAAAGATGGCTCGGCGGCGACGACGCGGCGGGGGCGGGAGGTGGTTCGGCCGGGCGGTTTTGAAAAAAGAGAAAACGGCGGCGACGCGGCCTATTTATAGGCATGGGGGTTGGACAGGTGGCGGGGACGTCGCGAAGGTCCTGAGCTGGCCGGCCAAGGCGCGAAGCTAGCCGGTGGACGGCGGCGAAGCTGGCGCCGGCGGCCGTGGCGAGGGAGAGTAAAAGGGTTATTGTTCATCTCTAACCCTAACTTTGAATTTTCAAAATTACTCCCAAATTTTGAACTAAACTCAAAAATTTCCAAAAAGCAACTTGCCTTAATTTTTCAAGATCTACAATTTTCACAATTGGAAGATTTTCAAATTCTGCCTCTAAATATGACTTTTTGAAATGGGGTCAAAAAATTTTGAAATTTGAATTCAAAATTACTTTTTGAAATCATGTAAGAACTTGAAAAACTTTGTACATAACTTTTTGTTCCTCTCAACAAGATCTACAAACTAGCTTTTGGAATTTTTCTCAAATTTTGCTTAGATTTTGAAATATAGAAAAGGGGGGTAGAAAAGGGTTTCATTGGAATTCAAAATTACTTTAAAATTTGTGAACTAAACTTTGAAAACTCAAAATACCAACTTTGTTCAACTTTGAAAAATCTACCTTTTTGCTTTAATAACCATACCCAAATTCTTGATAGATTTTGAATAAAAGAAAAGGGGACAAACTAGGGTTAGAATTTAGGGTTTCCGACAAGGGGGATAAGTTCGAATCGATTCCTCTCGCGTCTTTTCGACCGACTTGACGAAACCAAACATAAAATAAACTCATTTTAGTTCTATGCAACACATGGTGAGCTAAACATGCATGCTTTGCAATGATTATGATGACATGTCATGTTTTAGTAAAAGTAACACGGGGGTGTTCTGACCTTTCCCTTAAAGAAATCTCGTCCCGAGATTTAAAGCCTAGGGTTTAGTAAGCGGCAAAGGAAATGTGTCAAACAAACACATCTCAAACTATTTCATAAAACAAGAAAAGGTCTTACATTTACAAGGATTAAGAAAGTGAGAATTTGGGAAAAATTTTCGTCGAGAAAGTCTTCCGATTCCCAAGTAGCTTCTTCTTCCGAAAGTGTTGATTCCATTGGATCTTGTACCATCGATAGTTTTGCTTCGGGTGACTCGAGCTTTCGGTCTAAGATCCGGATAGGATATTCGTGAGTAGGTCGATCTGGTTCCAATGTAACGTCTTGAAATCAATCACTTTCGATCCGGTACTTTCATGGGCATTTCTTCAACTGAGACACATGGAAAACATCATGCACTGCCGATAATCTTTCGGCAATGAAAGTCGATAGGCAACTGGTCCACGTCTTTCCAAGATTTGAAATGGACCAATGTATCGAGGTGCCGGTTTTCCTTTAATTCCAAAACGATTCACTCCTTTCATGGGCGACACTTTCAAATACACATAATCCCCTACTTCAAATTCAAGGATCTACGCCTTTTATACGCATAACTCTTTTGTCGAGATTGTGCCTCTTTTAATTTATCTTCCACAAATCTCACTTTTTTTCTTGGCTTCATTTAATAGGTCTACTCGGGTAGAACCATCTTTCTCCGTGTTCGACCAATGCAATGGGGTTCTACATCTACGGCCATACAAAGCTTCAAAGCGGTGCCATTTGAATGCTTTCGATAACTGTTATTGTAGGCAAATTCTCGCTAATGGTAAACAGTCATCCCACTTTTCGAATAATTAAGAATATATGCTCTCAACATGTCTTCTAGAATCGATTAACTCTTTCCGTTTGTCTGGCTATGCGGGGATGATAACCTGAACTATGATTTAGTTTGGTACCAAGTGACTTTTGCATCTGTTTCCAAAACTTGGACATAAACAAAGAACCTCTATCTGTTACAATGTGCCTTGGTGATCCATGTAGACAGAAAATTCGATGGACATATAGCTTGGCGTAATCTATTGCTTTATATTGATCATTTATCGGTAGAAAATGGGCTATCTTGGTAAGTCGATCAACTATAACCCGGATAGAGTTGAGCCCTTTTCGATGTTCGGGGTAACCCAACAATAAAATCCATCTTGATTTCTTCCCACTTCCAAGAAGGACAGGCAAAGGATGCAATTGCCTGCGGCTTTCATGTGCACGACTTTTACTCGCCGACAAGTGTCACACTTAGCTACATATCGGGCAATCTCAATCTTCATCTTTGTCCACCAAAACCTCTCATTTCAAATCCCGATACATCTTGGTACTTAGGGATGAATAGAATATCCGGTCAAATGGGCCTCATCCGGGATTTGTTGGCGTAACTTCGAGGATTCTTTGGTACTACTAACCGATCCTTAAACCATAGCACACCTGTTTCATCAATTCTAAAACTGGTGGGTTTTTCACTTCTAACTTTTTCTTTGATATGTGCTATGCCTTTACTTATCTTTTGAGCATCAATAACTTGATACTTGATGGTTGATTCCATGGTAGCATTGGTTACCATACCATGCTCAACAATTCCTATATTATTTCTCCGGTTTCGACATAGAGTTCTATCCCTTATGCTAGCCATAAGACAATTACATCGAGGATTCCGGTGAGTGCATCGGCAACAACATTTGCCTTTCCGGGATGGTAATGCACTTCTATGTCGTAGTCCTTGATTAACTCTAGCCATCTTCTGGGCGCATATTCAAACTGACCGGGTAAAGATATACTTGACTTTTTATGGTGCGTATATACATGACAAGTATTACCCAACGGATAATGGCCTTGATTTTTTAGAGCATGAACCACTGCCGCTAGCTCTAGATCATGGGTTGGATATTGCTCTTGATGACGCTTTAGTTGGCGTGATGCATAAGCAATGACTTTGCCTTCTTGCATTAACACACAACCAATACCAATACCGGATCGTCACAAAAGGCGTCAAATGGTTTTTCAATGTCCGGTTGGGCTAAAAGCGGGCAAAAGTAGTGAGTGCTTTCTTCAATGTCTGAAAAGCCTGCTCACACTCTGGTGACCATTCAAACTTGGTGCGATTCTTTAACAACTCCGTGATAGGCTTGGCTATTCTAGAAAAATCAGGAATAAATCGGCGGTAATATCCCGCCATTCCAAGGAAACTACGAACCTCGTGGACAGTCTTTGGTGGTTTCCAGTTGAGGATATCCTTTACTTTGCTCGGGTCAACGGCAACTCCCTCGAACGATAGCACATGACCTAGGAATTGTACTTCTTTCAACCAAAAGGCACACTTGCTAAATTTAGCATAGAGTTGATGGTCTCTCAACCGTTTTAAAACTATTCTGAGATGCTCTGCATGCTCTTCTTCATTCTTGGAATAAACAAGAATATCATCAATAAATACCACCACGAACTTGTCCGGTTCGACATAAACATTGTATTCATCAAATACATGAAATGGTAGGGGCATTTGTTAAACCAAAAGACATAACCAAATATTCATAAAGACCGTGTATCGGTGGTAAATGCGGTCTTTGGGATATCTTCGGTTTTAATCGATTTGATGATACCCCGATCTCGGATCAATCTTGGAAAAGACTTTTGCTCCGGCCAATTGATCAAAGAGTAAATCAATCGGGGGAGGGGGTACTTGTTTTTGATCGCCACTTCATTAAGTGGACGATAATCTATACACATCCTCAAAGTCGATCCTTCTTCTTCACAAAAATAGCTGGACATCCCCAAGGTGATGAACTTGGTCTAATAAACCCTTTTCCTAATAACTCTTATGGCGAGTTTTCATTTCGGCCAACTCCTTTGGTGCCATTCTATAAGCTCTTCGAGAGATGGGAGCAGTTCGGTTTCAATTCTATCTTGAATTGAACATTTCTCTCCGGTGGTAGTCCGGGCAAATCCTCCGGGAATACATCCAGGAAACTCACATACTACTTTGGGATGTCTTTAATTTCTTTAACACAGGTTGCACATACTTTTTCAACTGTCCTCCTTACAATTGGAAGTTGAATAAGGAGTTCAGAATTTTTCTCGGGTAACTTTACTTTGACAGTTCTATTGATGGTATCTCTAATAGTACCATAACGGTACAGCCAGTTCATACCAAGGATCACGTCTATATCTTTATCTTTTAGAACTATCATATTGGTGGGGAAATCATATCCACCTAATGTTATGGGGATCGATATACCACTTCTTTAGTACTCATCGTCCCCGGGTGAGTGTATAATAAACTCATCTTTCATTTCCCCAACAGCTATCTCATGTTTCTCCACAAATGTTTTTTATCGATAAATGTATGCGATGCACTGAATCAAATAATATTATTGCTAGGGGTGTCTAGCGACAGGGAACATACCCATCATGATTGGTTCCCCGCAGGTGTACACCTTTCCAGTTTTCTTTTCGCCCTTTCCCTTCTGAGCATTCTGATTATTATTCTTGTTCTGCTGTGGCGGCTGACTTCCAGAAGCTACCGGATAACCTGGGTTATACCTTCAAGGATTGGGGCATTCTCGAGAATAATGACCAGGTTTTCCACAGTTATAACAAATGGGTGTATGGCTTTGTGGAGTAGGGTTGCGAATGACAGAGGCATTCGGCAGACGTGGGTAAGGAAGAGCTGCAGCAGGTCGAACAAATGACTGCTGTCTAGGCTGGAACTGTGGTGGATGATAAGGAGGACGAAAATGATTCACGGGGTGGTAAATCACTCTCTGACGTTTTGATTTGCCACCGAATATCCGAGAGGATAAATTTTTCTTTTTCTTTTCTTCCTTATGCTCGTATTCCATAAGAACACGATTCTTTTCCTCACAAGATATTGCCATGTTTACCACATCATGATAAGAATCCGTATCACGGATATTCATCATGGCATGAAGCTTTGGATGGAGGCCTCGGATGAACCACTCCTTCTTCTTTCCATCCGAATTCACAAGTTACGTGGCATCTTTGTGACGGTGATTAAACTTGCCCACATACTTGAAGTACCGGAGTCTTCTCCTTGCTTTAAAGCTAAGAACTCATCTAGCTTCTTGGCCATAACCCCCTTTGGAATGAAATGAGCACGAAAGGCATGCTTGAATTCATCGGGTGATTTGGTGTCAAAGGGCCGCTTTCGGCTTTGAAATTATTCCACCAAGCTCAAGAAGTATTCGAAGGCTGTTGTGCAGCAAAAAAATGGGCTTCGATGATCCGTACAAGTCATCAACTCAAACTTTTCCTCCATAGCACGAAGCCAATCATTTGCCTCTAATGGCTCATCGGCTCTACTAAAGATTGGAGGTTTTGTGCCGGTGAACTCTGGATAAGAAGTATCGTCTTCATCATCATGTCGACCCTTGTGGCCCATGATGATTGTTCCCGACTCGAGCTACTTCTCGTATCAGACGAGAGTTCTTAGTAGTAGCTTGAACCAGAGCCGCAATGGCATCAGTCAGGTTTGTTGGGACTGGTGGAGGGTTTGGAAGGTCACCCCTATTCTGAGAGCTGGCACTGTTGTTGTGCGACATCTGTTTTTAAAACAAAACTATATAACACCCAACCAGATTTATTGAACTTCAAAAAGAAATACAAACAAAGACAACACATATAACTTATTCTTAAAACAGGGTTCCCATACTACATCTACCCAGGGCTCATCTAAGTAACTTACTATTAAACAAAACTATATTACATATTCTACAAAAAACCTCACTCCTACTTTAAGGGTCATTCTCTGACTCATTATCACTGACGTGAGGCTCCTCTTCTTCTGGATTCTCCTCTACTTCCACATCCTTTTGGATTACTACACCCAAATCCTCTTACCTTTGCTTGGGGTTGGTGATTTGGGTTGAGAAAATCATTCATATGCTGAATTTGCATATTCAAATTGACTTCTTGGGCTTCCAGTTGAATTGCATAAGCCACCAAATTATGATTATCCTGAATTAGGTGGTCTGCACCGATCTTTGAAGTCTTTGTCTTCTCGTGGACCGTCTCAATCAATGCGACTACACTTCCCATAGTTTTGAGCACGTCGATCCAAATCGACTTGCGGTTTTCAATCTGAATTGCATCACGGCACCTATCCCTGGTAGCTTCATCCAATTCTTTGGTCGGGCGCTCAATTTCTTTTTGAAGATCTTTCTTGTGCTTGCCGCCGCTTCCTTCGGGAGTTCTAGTTTGACCGGTGCTTGCTCGGGGATCATCTCTTCTTTGCAAGTTGGTGATGCGGGGCGCCTTTTGGTCCCGGTCTTCTTCCTAGGGGTCATTTTGGTACGGGCCATCTGTAGAATAGTTAAGATCAGATTACCCGGGCTCGGGTAGGAGGATCTAAAGGTTTAGCAAGAACGGGATTGATATTACTTAACCCAAACCACATTAAAGGGGAAGGTAAACATTAACAAATGATTTTAAACATGATGCATGAATCGAACCTACGTAACAATCAATAAAGACTTTGGCATTAAAAGAGTTTATAAGTAGGGCAATATATAATACTACTCCACTTATATCCTTTTGAAATTGGATAAGAAAGTTTTTCCAATAGAATAAGATAAGAAGATAAGCAATTTGGACCAAAGTAAGAATAAATTATTTTGACCCAAATCATTTTGAAGTTTTATAAAGTAATGCTACAATAACATTGGTAGCGGAGGCTCGATGCATTTGTAACACAAACTTCCAAATTACAGGGCCCACATGTACTAATTATCGGTTCAATGACCTTTAATAGTCACATATGTGCACCTATAACCTGAAAAGCACTATTAACTATTCCAACCAGGATCCGTTACGAGGTTATTGCAGTATTACAATAGTTTTCATATATACTCAGAGTAAACAGCGGAAGGTTTATATATTACAATAATTTTACAACCATTTATTTAAAACAAGTTTTACAATATAAAAGTAGGAGTAGCGGAAAGTTTATTACATTTATGACACTAACAGACCCCGCCCACGGGTCTCACTTCTCACTCATCCTCACTATCTTCCTGATGAATCGTCATGCGGCATGGTCCTAGGTGCGGAGACATGACTTCACGGTCTGTAACATAGGTCAACAAACCCCGAGTGCGGGAGTACTCAACAAGACTTACCCGACTAAAGAAAATAGGAGAAGACTTCGGGAATCTTTGGTCTAATAGGATTCAAGGTAAGGCTTTCAAAGAAGAATCAAGGACTCTTTTTGCGAGAAAAGCTCACTAGAAGTGAATCCTTACTTTCAACATTTTAATTCCAATTTAGTTTCTCACCTATTCTAGGTGATCTTGCATTATAGCATACACTTGTAGAAGTTCCATCACTTATACCATCTCTTCATAGTTTCATATTTTTCATGGATAGACATACCCATGGGAAGACTACACAAAAAATTTTCAGAATTTTTTTTTGGTATTTGAACTTATACAAAATTTGGAAAATCGGACACTATTCAAATAAATGAAATTGAATAAAACATTTCAAAATTGGAAAAGGGTTTGGGTTGAATCTTAACTCGTTACGTACGGCCCGGGATTGTTCATGGTCTTAGCTGTTCATGGTGGGCTGGTGCGAATGAGCAGTGGCAAAGCGGCCCGGTTATAACGTGTGTTGGGCTTTGGTACTATTCGCGATGCCGGTCTTGGCGCTCACACCGGCGGCAGCGGCGGCGCTCACCAGCAGCGGCGCGGCCGCGTTCGGCGGCGGCGATGAACGAAAGGAAAACTAAAATACACGGGAGTGGCGGGAGCTCACCGTGATGCTAGGACGCAGAAGTCGGTTGGGTCGGAGGTGCGGGCGGCTAGGTCGACGGCGGCGATGGCGGCTTCGGCACGGCGGCCGCGGCGGCGTTCGGTGGTGCAAGGCGTCGGTGAGAAAAAGGAGAGGTCGATCGACCACGACACCAAAATGAGTCGGTTTGTGAAGAAAAACCGGCAGAAAAAGCTCACCGAGCAAGGATGGCGGCGACGGCGGGCTCGCGACGGGCGGCGGCGTCGGCGGCGAAGAAGAGGGGTCGCGGGCGGCGATTCGTGGCGGCGGGTTCGGGCGGGCTCGGAGGTGCGCAAAGGAAGCTACGGAGTCTTTGTGGGGATTGGTTTAGTGAAAGATGGCTCGGACGGCGGCGGCGGCGGCGGGCGGAGGTGGTTCGGCGGCGGTTTTCGAAAAGAGAAAAAGCGGCGACGACGCCGCCTATTTATAGGCATGGGGGTTGGGACAGTGGCCGGGGGCGTCGCGAAGGTCTGAGCTGGCCGGCCAGGCCATGAAGCTTCGCCGGTGGACAGCGGCTTTGAAAGCTTAGGCCCGGCGGTGGCGCGAGGAGAGTGGCGGGTTCTTTGTTCATCTCTAACCCTAACTTTGAATTTTCAAAATTACTCCCAAATTTTGAACTAAACTCAAAAATTTCCAAAAAGAAACTTGCCTTAATTTTTCAAGATCTACAATTTTCACAATTGGAAGATTTTCAAATTCTGCCTCTAAATATGACTTTTTGAAATGGGGTCAAAAATTTTGAAATTTGAATTCAAAATTACTTTTAAAATCATGTAAGAACTTGAAAAACTTTGTACATAACTTTTGTTCCTCTCAACAAGATCTACAAACTAGCTTTTGGATTTTTTTTTTCTCAAATTTTGCTTAGATTTTGAAATATAGAAAAGGGGGTAGAAAGGGTTTCATTGGAATTCAAAATTACTTTAAAATTTTTGAACTAAACTTTGAAAACTCAAAATACCAACTTTGTTCAACTTTGAAAAATCTACCTTTTTGCTTTAATAACCATACCCAAATTCTTGATAGATTTTGAATAAAAGAAAAGGGGACAAACTAGGGTTAGAATTTAGGGTTTCCGACAAGGGGGATAAGTTAGAATCGATTCCTCGCGTCTTTTCGACCGAAACGACGAAAACCAAACATAAAATAAACTCATTTTAGTTCAATGCAACACATGGTGAGCTAAACATGCATGCTTTGCAATGATTATGATGACATGTCATGTTTTTAGTAAAAGTAACACCGGGGTGTTACGAGACATGGCCCCGACCCTCCTTGCGCCTAGGCCCACGGCGGTTCTCGCGACGTGGCGAGAGCGCGCCCACAAATGACTCACCCCGTCTTTGTGCGAGGACGAGATGTAGAAGAAGGGGCAAAAATTAATCGAAGCTCTTTTCGGGGGTCTTGATGCAAAAACGCTAGAGACAAAAGCTTGCACATATAGGCTTAGGCGATTTCTAAATAGTTTAGGGGTCCCGATGCAAAAACGCTTAAAGAGTAACGTTGTTACCTCGCCATCCAACCCATATTCCCAATTCCTTGAACCAAACTTGTGATGGGTTGACTCTGTCCCCATATTCGGATGTGCAACCAAACAAGGGATGGGTCGGCTCGTCCCAAAAATAAGTGTTGGATCCAACCCAAGCCACTAATCCCACAAGCAAACAAACGATAAAAGGTGAATTTTAGTCTTGGTTCACCCCAAAAACCGAGACTAAGGGGGTCCTTGGTTTATAAGTCGGCATCAACCTTTAGTCCCGGTTGTGGGATGATTGAGGACTAAATGTTATTTTCCATTTATATAAAACTAGTTCACCAACCCGTGCTCCCGCACGGAGGTTTGAATTTCATGAGAAACTAACTAATAAGAATTTCTTATATCAAATATCTTTCTCTCTTCACTAATTTCAAAAATAATAGCTATAATATGTACTCATAGTCTTTATTCATTTATGATAATCTATCAAATATTGATTAATACTTTTTCATCCATATCCATAGCTTAGCATACTATGTATACAATTAATTGAAACATTTACATAAACTCTCTTTACTAATTTCAAAAATAAAAGCTATAATAAGTACTCATAGTCTTTATTCATTTATGATAATCTATCAAATATTGATTAATACTTTTCATCCATATCCATAGCTTAGCATAGCACCTCTACACATACAATTAATTGACACGTTTACATAAACTAAGATAGTTTTCTACTATCAATATTTTTTTAGGCAAGGTAGTGTAGTCAATTTATTTTGGTGACTTGGTACCACAATTTTGATTTTTCCCTAAATTTTAAGCTTATTAACTTCTCAGTTACAACAAACATTATTTACAATGGTGATTATAGTCTCTTTGGTTGATTTGACGACAAAATATGTCAAACTTTTGCAAGAATTTTAGGATCCATATTTTTATTTGTACCATATGTATTAAGTTGAAACATAAACAAACCTTAAGTGTATAAACTCTTATATCATCAATTTATATGTGATATCCTAAAAATCAATAATTTAACCTTTAGCTTATAATCTAGTTGTTGCAATATAATTTATATTAATAATTTGAATTTAATGCTTCTTGTATAATTTATTCAAAATTTTCTTTATTTACTTTGTTATAATAATATTCTAGATCATCAGCTACTCTCTTAGTTTTGACAATGTCATAAAAAGTTGTTTCAAAGCATCCACTTACAAAATCTATTGTCATAAATGTTAATATAACTTTAATTGAATTCTAAGTGTCATTCTTCGAGTTGTTTGGTAAAAATGTATTTTCATGCTCGATAAGCTTATAAAAATAAATATATACAAAAAAAAAATCATGGATGTTGTTCAACAAGCTTTTTGGTCTAATTAATGATAAGCCATAATCAATTGGATATGTAAGTTTTAATTATCTTGAGTTTCTTAATGAGAATTAAAGATTAATGTTTAACGAGGATTTAAGCAAAAGCTAATATTTTTGTATTTTCATATCTAGCATGCATGCGGGAAAATAAGAACAAATGCAAACTTTATCTTTACGCCTCCACAACAAATAGTCCTGTGGGTGTTATGCCATAGAATTAATTGCATGGGGCTTTAAGAAGACATGTATGAAACATATGTATGCAATAAAGTAAATATGCTAAAAACATTATCTATGCAAGAGAAAATAAATATGCAATAAATGCCAACTTGCCTTCCTGGGAAGATTAGTGTTTTAAGTCCACTGAATCAAGACTCCTTACCTTATTTTACTTCTTAAGTGTATCATCCATGTTCATTGATTGTCCAAAGATCTCAAAATGAAGCTTTGGTAGTATGAGCTGGCAACATCTTGTATAGATCTAGGACTTTTGTACTTGTAGGGCTTAAGGGATTATCTCCCCCAAGCTTCGCTTGAAGTGTGTCATGTTTACAAAGGCAAAGTAGAGATCAAGTGCAAGGGCTCTGTTGGTGGAAAAACACCAATAGAACCAAAACTTTGTTCATTCTTTTCTAACCTTAGCCACATAGAGCAAGATATGATTAAAGCTTTATATACTCTACTTAAGCAAGACATGGGTGATAGGATAGAAAGGTAAACATTGAATGTAGCAATTAAAGTATTTTAACAAGAAAGATCAAGAGGCTTAACTTAGGATGTGCAATATTTTAACTTGTAGGGTTTAGGACATTTAATATTAAGAGGGTGATACTAGGAACAACTAAACAAAGTCGAGTTAATGAAGCTAGATCAAGCTAGGTTTTTAAGAGCATGCAAAGTTAAGGAAAAACTTTATTCGACAATGAAAAGCTTACCTCAAGATGTTACCTTTATTATTAGAGTATGATAGCATCAGAACATCTTGTGGCGAACCTTCTCCTTTCATTTCTCCTTCCTTTTTGTCTCATAGAGCTCTACTATCCTTGAATGTGTCTTCCTTATGCAAGTTTAGATCTCTTGCTTCACCTTAGTGTGAGTTCATCTGCAGGGGTTAGTCCAACAAAATGTATCATTGTCTACACAAGCAATTATTAGTTCAATAACCAAACTAGACTCCATGTCTAATCAGATTAAGGAAGACTATTTAACCTAAGCACCATGCTTAATTTAAAAGCCTTTAGAAGTACCCAATTGCAAGTACATCTAAAACCCAAACATACTATAGCAAACAACAGAGGCCCGAAAGCACTATAAAGATTTACTCAAACAAAGATGACAAAGCATCATAAACAAAGCATGTCTTAAAGATGGAGGCAACTAGGTTAATGCACCAACATGGCAAAAGATGTTATATTAATTATCAGTTGGACATATGTCATGACCCAGAAATAGGGCCCGGAAGGATAGGCCCGCCAGCCCACGAGCACGCAGGGGCGCCGCCCCTCAGGCTTCAAGGCCGCCCGCCCGCCGCCTCCTCCCTTCCGCTGATTCTTCGGCAATTAATTCGGGAATAAAGGAGAAAATTATCTAGGATTATCTTTTAAGCGTTTTGGTGTGCAAGGGGATATCTCATCTATAAGGGAGACCCTTATTAGGAAATAAATAAATAGGATATGCTTGTAAAAGGTATTCCAATCTATAAGGAAACCTTTAGAGAGATTGCTTGAGATACAAGTCCCACTAGCCGGGCTATAAAAGTAATCAACACAGCCTTCGATTCGATGAGAGAGTACCCGTTATTTGGACCGGACCGGACCGACGGTTCGACCGTAAAAGACCGAAACCGAGCCTTGGTCGGTCCGGTTCACCTTAGAAGACACGTAAGCAATCGAACCGACAAAAACAGGTCAAACCGCCGGTTTTTGATGAACCCTGAACTAGCCGGTTTTACATTGGGTCGAGCGGGTTTTCTTCCAGGGGCATGCGGGATTTTTGAAAGCGCGGCGTGTTCGGGTTGTCGTGATTGGCGGCTCGCGGCGCATGTATATATGGGCATGCGGCCGGAGCCCGCCGGCCCCGCCGGTGTTTTGGGCGGCCCGAGCCCGGCCCGGCCGCATCGTATCTTGCCGGCTGACCCGGTGGGGGCGTGCCGTGCTGGGGCCTCCACCCCAAAGACGAGGCGCGGCACGAGCACGGCCCGATAAAACGTAAAATGGCCCGATGCGAAGACGGTGATTAAAAAGCCCGGCAAAGGAAGCAGCCCAACATGCCACCTCCTAGTCAACTTCTAGCATTCCAACCCCCCCTAACCCTATCAGCAGCCCACACGCAGCCTTGCCCGAAGTCCCGACGCGCCGCCTCCTCCCCGGCCGCAGCCATCCTCCTCCCCGCTCCGTCGCCCGCCTTTTATCTCCTCCCTCCGCCACCACACGCAGCGCCCCCCCCCTCCACGCAATGCCGAAACACGGCGGACCCCTCCACGCCTCCTTCCCCATCTCGACGTCCCTACGCGCGGGGCCTGTGGCTATGCCGACCGGCGGCGGCCGCGCCCCCAAGATGGAGGTGCGCCACCGCGCGGGTCGCACGCCCCCACCTCAACGCCGATGAGCGGTGGCCGCTTCGACGAAGACGGCGGGTCGCGGCGACACGGGCATGGCGAGGCACGTTTAAGCGGCACGAAAGCACGGCACGGAAAATCGGCACGGGCGCGTGCGCGGCCGCCGCTCCCCTCAGACGCGAGCACGGCCATGGCATGGCACAGCGCGCGACGACGCTGCACGGTGGCGTCTCGGGCACGGCACGGCGCGACGTCCCGGCGTGCGGGCCCGCACGGCACCATGCTCATATATAAGCGCATGGCCACATGTTAGCATGCTGCACCACCCGTGAGTGGGCCAGGCCGCTGTCTTGACGCTGCGTGAATCCGTGTGAGCCTTGACATGTGTATGCGAGTGTTGACTTTTTTCCATGGCTTTGTTTTTATTTTTAGAATTTTATAACTATTTCGTATGGGCACTAAATTGGACAAACAGATACCCATTTTAATTAACTCAACAAAATTTTCACAATGTTGTACTCTATTTTAACATTCAAGAATGCTTTTGAACCATGAATATTTGAATTACTATTCTAGCCATTTTTGCACCAATTTATAGGTGCTCCATATTTATTTATATTTTGAATCGAGTGCTCCATATTTATTTATAAATCTAGTAAAACAACTTCAGAGCACATATATACCTGTGTAGATCAGTGGCAAGCAAGTTATATAATTGTGTTTTATCATCTTATTTTATATGTGATCAAATATATGTTGTTAATTATTTATTATATATTTTTCTCAGAAAAATATTTACTATACATCATTATATTAGACCGGTTTGAAGTATTTGTGGGTGGTTCAATTCATCCGGTCCAAAACAATCAAACCTTCGGTCCAACCGGTTCTTAACGGTTGGACCGCTGAACCATCGAACCGGAAGGCCTCACTTGGCTCGATCTCGATCCGGGTCCTAATAACTTGGGAGTACACTGTGCACCAGGAGCGGTGCCCGCGTCCCCGTCCTCGCAAAGACGGCCCGTGTTGTCGTGTAGAAGGCGCATAACGTTGTCGCGAGGGTGGACGGGTGGCGCGCGAAGGAGTTCCCGCGGGAGAGAGGCGTGGCGGGTTGGTGCTAGGAGGAGGGCGGCGGGCGTCGTCCGCGGGCGAAGGTGTACCGCCGGGCGTCTCGTTCGCAAGAATACGACATTCCACTGAGAGTCGCGAGGAGGCACAGTGAGTCGATCGCGTGGGGGCAGGGCCTGGTGTCGCGTCGTATCGAGGATGCTTCGCTACTATGTTTGGGAGCCGCGTTTGTTGTTGACGCCAAGCATAGATCGGATAAGTGAATTGAAGCTTAAACACGCCTGTAACCTAAGGTCGGTCCCTACTTAAGAACCGTTGAATACGAAATCTAGATGAATCGGACGTATCATATCGTGACACGTGGCCCCTAATTTTTTTCGCTCTTTTATAGTATAGAATAGATAGATAGATATAGATTTAACCGGGGTGTATACCACCGTTGTTAGATGGATTTTCTCAATGTTAGTTTTTCTACTTGGAAAAAGAGATTTTAGTCTTTTTTAATTAACTAAGAATATGCCCGTGCGCAAGGACGGGTAAAAAAAATCGAAAGTGTTGCATTATTTATATTTTACCATTTTTATAAAATTTAAAATCTATAATTTATTTTTTTGATAACCACTATTTTTATCTATAAGTTAATATTAAGATAATATGACAATATCTATTCAATATGTATGAAAGTATAAAATCTAATTTAATAAATTTTTCCTTCTACTTTACAACGGATAGATATATTTACTCATGAATATTATAACTTTATTTAATTTCCATACTATCTGTGTGTAGACAGGTTTAGATATTGAGTTCTGTGACTTTATTCAAGGACACATAAAATATATAATTTAATCTGTGATTTCTATGGATAAGGAGTCGGTGTACTTAGGGCATGTACAACGCGGCGCTTGAGCCCGTCTGTATGATGGTTATTTTGCAAATGCCCCCTGTCTTGTCCTGCAGACGAGGCTCTCGTCGCCTCACGAAAGGACGACTCTGTCCCGTTCTCCAACGCGGAGCCGACGGCCGAGCTCGCGTTGTACGGCTCCGTCTTCCCCAGACGACGGGATGTCGGATCCGGCGCGCCCTTGCTAGAAGTCCTCCACCGGCTGCCTGTTCTTCGCGCCAAATCCACAGCAGCAGCGGGAGAGGGCAGAGCGGTGAGGACGACATAGATGCACCACCGGCGATGAAGATTGGGATCCCGAGCGGGAGGGAGGAGCTCGCGCTGTACCTGCTCCTCTGCGGCGAGGTGGCCGCCGGCGTGGGGATGAGAGGCCGGCCGCTCCTCCATCGGGTGCTCCACCGGTGGAAGCAGAGGGCGGAGGCAGCCAAATCGACCTGCACTCCGCCGGCAGGGGAGGGGCCGCATATCCCACGCCGCCGCTCCCAGACGGAGGAGCCCGCTCGTCCGCATGCTTGTTCCCCGACGGGGATCTCCCCCACCAACCTTGCGTCGCCCCTCTCGTGAGTAGCTAGACGGTGGAGAAAGCCTGATATTTTCCTGCCTTCCATGCGCTAGACGGTCGAGATTAGCCTGATATTTTTTTCTTCCTTCCATGCGTGGACATGAAAATGCCACGTAGCTTCCGAGTTAAAAATAATTATTCGATTGAGAAAACCTGATTTCCCTTCCGTGCATTTGCTGCTATATCTAATATAATATTTATGGTTTCTAAAATTGTGATCATGTATTTTCTATTCATGTCTGATAATATTCTACTAACCACACAAGAGTATACACAAAAAAATATTCGTATTGATCTTAAACTACACGCAAAGATTAAACCGTTACGCACGGATTATCCGCGTGGGTTGTATGAGTTGTTCTTTCAGATATGCTAAATTTGAGGTTTTACGCATCTAACCCACCGCTCCGCGGCCAGACATGCCCCAAGACGTCACTTTCAACGTGAATATGCGAGACCGACCTGAATAGGCATCTTTCATCAGGACCCTGATCTATTTGAAAAATCATCAAGGTCCTTCCACCTTTCTTTGTCTCAAGTATGTTTACGTCTGGAACCCCCGTCTTTATCTATTCTTGCCCCGCTCTTAATCTCTCTTACCACGTCAGTTTACCGTGAATACGAAGAGACAGAGGCCGAAGTGAATACGCCGGAGAAAGAGGGCAGACGGAAATTTTATGGTCAAGAAATTTTCTCTCTTTATTAGTAGGTATAGATAATGGCGGATGTGGGTAATTTTTTAAATTGATCTAATGGTTATGAGTGACTATTGACTTTTGTTTGGAGGGCCGGATACTTCGACAATACGGTAATTTCTAAAGATTTATCTTTTTTTTTGCCAAGATCTCAGAAGAGTTAACGTGGAGCGCTTTGTTGGAGCCTCCAATTAGTAATAAGTAAGATACGGTGCCTCGTATTTTGGTTGTCCAGCACAGTTAAGTGGATTATGTACTTCAAATCGTAGCATAGCACGGCCTAAAGAAGCACAAAATTAGTTCCCCGAAACTCTCTTGCTCGGGATCGTCAAAGTCCATCTTACAGTATTTAGCCGTGTACTCACTGATATTTTTTTTGCGACAGTGTACTCCCTGATACTGCCACATCTATAGGCTGCTCTTGATCATCTTATTCTCGAGCCTTTTTGTCCTGATATGATGCCTATAAACTCGATATGTAAGTTGGGGCAAACAAACAGCCGTTAATTAGTAGGCCATGCAGGCTGTCAGGCTGATATTTGTTTCTCTCCAATTATGACGCTGATAACATACGTACTACATTTTCACTGAATGTGGTGTGGCTATCTCATGGCTAATCAGAGCTGTAAACATCTTGCCCAAACGAGATAGATATTTTCGCAGAGGGTACGGCCTGGGAAGCATTCTGGCTCCACGGATAATGGCTAGCTGTCGCACGGCAATGTCTCGGATCAGGACGGCGAACGTTGCGAAGGTGGGTCAGTGACGCGGTGCAGCGTACTCGTAGGGGCTAGCCAGGGGGCGTAGCTGGGGCAGCTGCCCCAGCTAAAATTAGTGCATGACTTTATTTTTTTTTACAGGTTATCTATTTTTTATTTTTATTTTTGTATTTTACCATTTATTTGTGGAAGAACTATCAATTTATTTCTTTCAAATTTGAGGTAATAACTCAACGGATTCATTAAATTTGTGTGATTCTAAAGTATGGATCGATTAACGGATGTAAATTACAATGTTTTTAATTTTGATTTAGTCAGTCGTTAAGTTCGCCCTAGCTAGTTTTTTTTTTTCTCTGGCTACGCCTCTGGTCCTAGGGCTAGGCAGCATTTTCGGCCACATGCAGAACAAATAGCACTCGAGTACGCGGGGCACTGTCCTAGAGTCGCCTGCGTGAAGCGGCAACAAATAGCAAGCCGCAGATGAATGCACCCGGCGATTCCCGTGCATTGGAGCGTCGGCCGGACGCGCGCCCAGAACGGGTTTCTCCCCCTGCATGTACAGCACAGCAGGCAGAGGCAGGTAGCCGTTCCAACTTGCAATGCCGCTCGGTGGCCGCAGGCACGGACGAAGCTGCTCCCGTAGGACGGGACGGACGCGTCGGGCGCGCGCGGATTGGACGTGGCCGCGCGCTGCGTGGTCACCGCGCACGGCACGCGGCACGCATGGCGTCCACATAATGATGCCTGGCGCCGTATGGGCAGCTAGCGCGCTCGAGCGGTCCCGGCCGGGTTGCTTGCCGGCAACAGCATGCGCGGCGCGGCGCTCTTGTAGACGGACGACCTCGGCTGGAAGGAGCCGGATGCAGCCGGTCTGGCTGGCACCAGTGCGCCTGGACAAGGCCGGGCCCGACATGCAGGCGCCAGCCAGCTGTGATGTGCAAAGCATACGTACGATCGTGTTTCCGCTCCATCTATTCGAATCGTAAGCAGCAGCATGGGCGCACCTTAAGGGGCTGTTTGGTTCGTGATTATGTTCGCCACCGCGTGGTGTGGCGAGCCACGCGCATGGTGTGGCGGTGGCAGTAGATGACACAGAAAGATGCAGAAAACGACGGAAAGAAAAGTGATGGTGGCCAATACTCACACGGCAACCAAACGCACGCCTCGGACGTTGTGGCGGACAAACGTTCGGCGTGGCAGGGTAGGTTTGTAAACCAAACACCCCTTAAATGTTGCTTGCTGTGGTACAACCGTTGCAGTAGATTGGAGGAGATTGTAGTACGTACCGGTGGTAGGCACGCAGGCAGCAGTGCGTAGTACTCCTACTACATGCATGCACCGATCGAGTATGATGAGCCCAGCTGGCACCTGCTGCGGCGCCATGTCATGTCCCGTTGCTCCTTCGATGCACGCCGACGTACATGCCCTGGCCCGTGATGATAGATGATCGATGCCAATAATGCCGATAGGTGTTTGATTGGAGTAGTTCTATCGTATTGACGTGGCAGAATGCAGCACAGCACAATTGTGCGCCCATGGTTCCACGTTATCACTCGTTTAAGTCCTTATTACGAAACTAGCACGGCTACATTTGTTTGTTACTCCTATTTTAGCAATTCAAGATTCCTTTGTATTATACTCCCTCCGTCCCTTTTTAGATATTACGAAACGTCTTGGCCAAACTTTCTCAACTTTGATTAGGTTTGTAGAAAATACGTGCAACATTTATATCTCCGGATAAATTTATTAAAAAAACTAGACTTAAAGATCTTTTCAATGATACTAATTACTTAAAGATAAATATTTATATATTTTAATATATAATTACCAAGGTTAAAAACGTTGACTTACCGGGGAAGTGAGTACATCTATTTATTTATGGACAGAGTGGAGTAGGATTTGATTTGAAGGGGAGAAGGATACTCTATTCCACCGTTGGTGTTATTGGCACTCCTCACGCGCACAGCACAATCGATGAACATTCTAGATATTCTCTACTCGTTTTATCCTATACTTCATCACGGGCTTTAAAGATCTAGGAAATCGATCATTGCAGTTCCAGCTGATGCTCACAATTTCTCGATTCTAATATATACTTAATAGAGTACCCTAACCACAACATGCCATCAAAATTTTGTTCTCATTCTACACATATACTAATTGATATGTTTATATATGCTCGCATTAGCCTTTACGTGCACGTTTGCATCTAGTCTTCATGATTTCCTCTGCCTTTTTAATATGCCACCGGCTGGCGTGCACGTTTGCATGTCATGCCTATTTGTTGACTGACGATTTTGTACTAAACCACGGCTGAGGTCATAATTGATCATGAACAGGCTAGGTACAACAATGATTCAATTTTTTTATATATACTTAGCCTGGTTGAATATTATATACTGTATTTACATTATTTCATCCGAAATTTTAGTTTGTCTTGTACAATTGTCAGCAAAGCACGAACAAGTACCAAATCTATCTGTTTAACTATATATAATCCGATATAATGGAGTGAGATAGAGTTTTGAGACCGAAGAAGCACCAGTAGTAGGAGGGCCGAGAGTAAGCAGGGGAGCAAGTTGTATAGATAGATTTCTCAAGTCACACAAAGCACACTATGAGATAAAACGCTTTAAGCCACGCAAATATTATAAGTAAGGATAAACACAGTAACAAGCATCCTTTGTTGCTCAAATTTCCTTGTGAATAAGTCGTAACATATTTAAATTCAGGAGCCATACACAAGCCTCGATCTCAACATATCCAAAAGCGGTCGTGTTGGTGTTTGTAAACGGTCCAAAAACAGCACACCTGTATAGGTGTACCTAACGACAGCATGTCGGAGGGAGAAACCAGTAACAGTATCCACTGCAGCTCGACCAGACCGTATCCGTATCCATTCTACTGCTCTGCGTAATGGCGGATCGAACCACTTTCGTCCCAAACGGCCAAACCTACTACCAATGAAGTAGCCACCAGACGCCGGCGGCACAGCATGCGTTTAGCCGTTTACCGTGGACACCTCTGCGCCGGCGGCATGCAGTATGCACGTACGGAGTACGTACCAGTCGACTGTGCCATGGACGGGAACGCCGGCCGGCACCGGCAAAGTGGTGGCCAGCCGCCGCGTTCCTTCTCCCACAGGGGCAAGGGCAAGGCAAGGGCATCTGGGGTCTGGGCAAGCGGCCGGCCGAGCAGAGCCGAGCCGGCAACCGGACGAACCTTCCGCGAATCCCAGACCTGGGCGCACGTCCTGGCACATGCCACGGCCGGATCTCGCCGCGGGTTGGCACTGGCACTGGCACTGGCACTGGCAGTGGAAGCCGGGCAGCACGAGCACGGCAAGCAGCAGCCTGTGCGGCTGTGCCGTGCACCCCACTGCCCCTGCCCACCTCCAGCCGGCGCCTCACTGTAAAGCAACCAACGCAGCCTCCGTAGCACTAGCAGCTAGCGCCACTGTGCGCGACCGGCGCGACCACGCAGAGGAAAGCAGCGCAAAAAGCTCTCGCTCCCAAGGCCCTTTCGCGGATGCCGCCGGCCGGCAGGGGGGTCAGGGTGGGGCGCGGCGCGTGGGCAAGTAAAGGCGCCCGCGCCTTGGCGGCCCCCACCGGCGTGGACGTACGCGGGCAGGCACTGGATCCAGGGTGCGGCCAGCCGTGTCGTGCCCCAAATCTACCCACATTTACTCCGCGGAGAGACGCGCCATCCTGCCAGCCCGGCCGAGCACGCCGGCACTCGCCCGTTGCTTCACCACCTGCTGTCCGTGCCGTGCCCGCGCCCGCGGTTGCCTGCCTAGCTCTAGCTGGCTCCTGCCATGCCACGGCTAAGCAACCGGCCCCCGGCGCGCTCCCGTATAAATACCACCCCACTCCATTGCCATTGCCATCCCAACTCACTCACACACCAATCCAAGCATCCCTTTCAAGCTCGATCAAGTTCCTTCCTTCGCCACACACAGACACAGTGACACACACCACTATCACTCACTAGAGCTGAGTCGAAGAAGAAGAAGATGAGGCCAGCAGCCACACTAGCCACCTTCATGGCGTTGTCGTGCATAGCATCGATGGCACACGGCGGCAACTTCTACCAGGACACGGAGATGACCTGGGGCCAAGGTCGAGGCAAGGTGGTGGACGGCGGGCGCGGTCTCGACCTGACCCTAGACAAGACCTCCGGCTCCGGTTTCCAGTCCAAGAACGAGTACCTCTTCGGCAAGATCGACATGCAGATCAAGCTGGTGCCCGGCAACTCCGCCGGCACCGTCACCACCTTCTACCTCTCCTCGCAAGGCGCCACCCACGACGAGATCGACTTCGAGTTCCTCGGCAACGTCACGGGCGAGCCTTACACGCTGCACACCAACGTGTTCACGCAGGGCCAAGGGCAGCGTGAGCAGCAGTTCCGTCTCTGGTTCGACCCGACCAAAGACTTCCACACCTACTCCGTGGTGTGGAACCCGCAGCACGTCATCTTCGCCGTCGACGGAACGCCGATCCGCGACTTCAAGAACCACGAGGCGCGTGGGGTGGCGTTCCCCAAGACGCAGCCGATGAGGCTCTACGCGAGTCTCTGGAACGCCGACGACTGGGCCACTCAGGGTGGCCGCGTCAAGGCGGACTGGTCGATGGCCCCGTTCGTCGCGTCGTTCAGGGGGTTCAGTGCTGATGCTTGCGTCTGGGCGGATGGCAAGCAGCAGTGCCCCGTCGGAACCATGGAGGCCGCCGCCGCGGTTGGAGGACGCCGTGGCGGTGGTGGTGGTGGGAGTTGGTGGAACCAGCAGCTCAGTGATATGAGCTATCGGAGGATGCGCTGGGTGCAGAGGAAGTTCATGATCTATAACTACTGCACTGACGCCAAGAGGTTCCCGCAGGGCGTTCCTGCCGAGTGCAAGCTCCGGTGATGGAGCTCGGTGGTGGTGGATGCGATGGATGGATGAACGAAAGTGAAGCCACGGTGCACGATGATCCCTCGCCGGTCGTTCGGCCTCGCCGTGGTGGAAACCAGAGAGATCGGTGGTCTGGTCTGATTTGGGCGTATGGCGAATAATGTATGGTTTTGCCATGGGCGATGGCGATGTAAATGTACTAGCACGTATGCATGTTCATTATATTCTTTGATTTGTTTCTGCAACACCGGATGTACAACTTCAAGTTTGAGTAGTAGCTCGTTTCTTTTCAAATCTGTGTGCTTTCGAACACGATTCATGCTTGTGTGTTTTCTCATCTCCATCTTGAGTGTGGAGCCAGATTGGCGACACGGACACGGGCGCACGGACATGGACAGGGACACCCTGTAAAACTGGACTCTTGCGTCAGACTAGGGTCCTTGGAACCCGAGGAAAGCTTATCCGGATTTGGTTGCTTATTTTAACCGAGGAAGCAGACATCCATGCCTTGCAGAAGAGACTGGGGATTTGCGACAAGAGAGGACCGACATTCATCATCCCTGTAGGAGTTATTTATTTTATTTGTTATATATAATAAATATAAGCTGACTGCTGAGGAGCAACGAGAACGAAGTTAGAACGTGGTAGGGCAGATACAAGTAAACTGGTGTCATCCTTGGTTTCCCCCGTGAACCTGAACCAGACGCGTTTTCTTCAGAGCATTAAGCGGTTGAGACCTGCACCTTTCACTCGTTCAAGGAGTAGCCGCCTTCACACACGGAAAACCAGAGGAGTGGAACACAGACGCGGACCCATCACCCATGCCCTCACACTGACTCCAGCAAATTTCTAGGCTAGCTCCCGGGAGTGTAAATCTGTTGCAATAGCCGAGCCATCGCTTAAATGACTAGCTCGAGTTTTGGTTCTCGTAGTCGATCGTGCGATTCCATACTTGTTTAAGCACTTGGTGAAGTGCATGGTTAACATTTTGCTCACATGAAAGGTTGTTGGAACTTACATTTATGTTTATGTTAAGCACATCTTAATGGCTGCTTTGGGTATATGGTAAATAAGTAATCCATAGGAGCTAAAGTAACTTTGAGTTATGCTTTTAGATTCACTTGAGCAAAAATGATTTTATGCCATTGAACTAGTGAACCTAATGCCTCATCCTTGTACAATGCCTTCATGCATTTCCTTGTGTATATTGGGTAAGCCTTGCTGAGTACTCGTTATACTCAGTGTGTTTGCTTAAGTTGTTTTTGCAGGTGTCAAGGTAATGCTCATCCTAGTGTAGCTTGTGGGTTGGGTTCCCACGATGACATCCACTGCGATCTCAAGATTTTGGAATAAAACTTGATGTTCTATTTGATCTTCAATGTAATTCATTCTTGTAAGCTTAATTGCAAACTTGTAAACGTCATGGTTGCTTATGCATGTGATGTGATCTTGCTATGATGATGCCGTGTTGTTGCGGTATGTGAGTAGCGGTTGCATTCCCCGGGAATCGCTATATTCGCATACCAGGGGTTTTTCATTGTGAATTTGGTTGGAAATTCTTGTGATCCGAAATTGAAGTTAGGATGCGAAAGATATTTGTATGCATGAATTTCACGCACAAATCTTCAATCGGCTACTCGAGATGAGATTCGGATGCGAAATTTGAAGTGCTTAATTTTTTTCCGCTGCCATAACTTCAAGTCGGATAACCTGTATTTTTCCGGTTTAATTCGGATTTGCAAGTGAGGACCTCACACCGCAGCGGCATCGGGTCGGAGTTCGGGGCGGAGCTTGGGTCGGGGCCGGTGGCATCGGGTGCCGCAGCTCCAAAAGCGGTGAACGCAGCCTCTAGGCTAACAGCCTTCAAAAGCTACTCGTTTTTGTTCGGCTTTGGGCTTTTTGGGAAGCAAAAACAGCCCCAAAAGCCCAACCAAACGGACCCGTGTCCATCATCTTCGTTGCCACCAAGTGCGTTACTTAGGCCACCGCTGTCATCCAGACATCCAGTTGTGGCGTCGGACCCTTGTACGAGAGCTTGAGTGGTGCCAACGGTGTGAGATCTGGTCCCGAGCTGAGCCATAGGTACTCACAAGTCGAGCCGATTCTACAGGAACACGCTATGTGGACGCCACATCACTATGTCAACGGCCTAAGCATGCGTATGGGGCAAAATAAATATGCCACCCTACTTGCAGGGGTTGACTGTAACAAAATGGCTTGCCCCTTAATGCAAAGTGATTTTTGTAATTTTTTCTGAAATAAAACCTGCGAGAAGGCCTTGTTTTGTCTTGATGCTTACTGCGCTGCGGCCTAAGGTACCCATAAAGTGTCAAAGCCCATGAGAAAAGCCAGCCCAACCGGCTTCGATGAAGCACTGATTCGAGCTGCATGTACCTGAAACGGTGAAACCTGATCTGCTGCTCATTCCGACACTGTCCGCTGTCTTGACTTTTGCTTCTTTGTTTTTTTATTAGAGGAATCCGCTGTCTTGACTAGCAACAAGTCTTCGCCTTCCACCCCTCTCCAACCCCCGAGGATCTGCCGGATCCGCATCTCGCCGCCGCCAATCCAGGCCGGCCGCCGCTGCCCCGACGTCGAGGTGAAGGTCCAGTCCGCGTCTTCTTACCGGTCCTTCCATTCTTCTCTTCCTACGCAGCTACGCTACTAGCTCTCTTCCACTGTAGCTGCCTGGTGCTATAAATATCTACATCTTCTAAGGAGTTTCCGAGGTTTTGTGGTTCTTGTTTAGTTATTTTATCTCTGGATTCACAAAATCGACTCTTCCTTGAAATAGAAATACAATATTGCGATACCTGAAGAAAAATCGCAATCCTCTTCAGTAGAGAAGGTTTTGATTTCTTGAAAAGAAACCCAAATCATACTGTCCTTTTCTTTAGGAACATATTAGAGTAGAGAAAGAAGCAAGTAAAAACATACTTCTATGTAGTACAAGAGATTTGTAGAGGCCGGATTTTTTTAATCCATTATCTAAAAAAAAATTTGTAGTGCAAGAGATTCGTCCACAGACTGCCCGGCCTACGGTTAAACAACAGAGCTTCATTTTGTCCTTTAATGGACTCGATGGCACTCATGTTGGTTGTTGGTCCTTTACTATAGGTTTATTTTTATTATTTTTTTTGAAAGAGATACCTCAGCTTTTATAAAGCAAAGAACAGAAACATTTGGCTGGGGTTACCAGCTACAATTACAGTGCCGCCCGACAACGGGAAAAATAAACTCCTAGAGAAGATAACATGTCAACAGACAAGGTAAATGGTATATAAAACTACAGCTCCACAATGTCTGTCGCCTCAGTCCTGGACGGTATGAAATTCTTGAGCCAGTTCTTGATCGCCTCCAGGAAATCTTCAATTCGCTCCCTGTCCTTGTCCTTCAGCAGCCACCACCATTTCTGCATATATATGACATAGCAGTGTACATGACGTCAACCGGAGCATTAGGAAATTTGTGTTCAATCGCCATTTTGTTGCGAGTAGTCCACAAACTCCAAGAGAAACTTGCAAATATAAACATCAGTAATTTCTTGGGCAAAGGGCCCTTTATAGGTTTATTTTTATGGCATTTGCATTATTTACTGGCTGACCACATTTCCAGTGGCACATAGCATAGCAGACTTGTCCAAAAATTTCCCTCCTGCTGTTAATGGTACTTATATGATGTAATGTAGTGTATCCAATTTCTTCAGTGGGAGCAAGAGCAATGGGTGGAGGGCTACCATCGTTTTGGGACCAATGGAACATCCAGATTCTGGTAATCCTGAGCTTCGCCCTACAAGTCATCCTCCTCTTGTGTGCCGGGATCCGGCGTCGTGAAGGCTCAGCTCTGCTGACAATCCTCCTCTGGCTGGCATACCTGATGGCCGACTACACCGCTATCTACGCACTTGGCCACATGTCCATCAGAATGACAAGATCAGAGCATCACCAACAGAGCATGGTGCCATTCTGGGCTCCCTTCCTCTTGCTTCACCTTGGTGGACCGGACACCATCACCGCGTACGCCTACCAGGACAACCAGCTCTGGCTGCGCCACCTGCTCACCCTCGCGGCACAGGTGCTCGGCGCGGCCTATGTCGTGTATCTGTTCGTCGTGGCCGGCAGGACCCCAGCTGGGACGCTGCTCGCTGCCGCTGCACTGATGTTCGTCACGAGCTGCCTCAAGTACGGTGAGAGGACATGGGCACTCAAGTGTGGCGGCATCGACAGCATCGCAAGCTCTGTCGAAGGCGGCAGCGAGTCGTCGTCGGAGGAGGAGTCAGACACCCACCGTCGTGGCCGTTACCATGGGAGGGCGGGAGGGGAGATGCTGGATTCGGAGAGCAGCGCTAGCTCTCTCGACGGGTCGGAGTCGGACACCCATCATGGGAGGGAGGGAGGGCCAGGGGAGAGGCTGGACTCGGAGGAGGTCCTGTTGGGAGCCCACTACATGCTCAATTTCTGCAAGTGCCTCCTGGCTGATAGGCTGGTGATGCAGTCGTCTGAGTTCAAAGCCGTGCGGCAAGGCATCCAGCTGAACGGCGGCAAGTACCTGTTCGAGCTGGCCGCAATGGAGCTCTCCCTCCTGTACGACATACTATACACCAAGGCGGCAGTCATCCACACCTGCCACGGCCTCTGCATCAGGATCGTCTCGCCGCTCTCGGCGGCCACGGCGTTCGTGCTGTTCCAGCTCAGCAGCAAGGACGGCTACTACGGCAGAGCTGATGTCGCCGTGACCTACGTCTTGCTGGGCGGAGCCATGGCATCGGAGCTCACTTCGTTGCTCGGTGCGGCGGGGTCGTCCTGGGCGTGCGCGTCCTATAATGCTTGGGGATGGCACAGGCTCTGCAGCGTGGTGATGCGCCTCCGCCGGATGCTCAAGGCTGGAGCAAGTCGGAGTGTTTGCCTGGAATCCCTTGGGCAGTACAACCTGCTGGACGCCTGCATCGGCACCAACAAGCACGACCACCTCAGAGGCAAGATCGCCAAGATGATCGGACTTGGGGACCGGTGGCAGAAGCTGCATTACTCGAGCACCACCTGCGTCTCCGACGGCATCAAGGATCTTCTGCTGCGACAGATACGGAAGAGGAAGATAGACGAGCTGAGGAACGCACGGGGCAGGTGCATCCTCACGGAGAAAGCCATGTATGAGGATCTCAAGCGGATCGCCGACGACACCGAGCTGGACCGTAGCATCACGGTGTGGCACATCGCCACCGATCTCTACCTCGCCATGTGCCCCTCCGAGGACGAGGAGGAGGTCTGGGACATCATCCGGGTGCTCTCAAACCACATGCTGTTCCTTATGTTGGTGCATCCGTACCTCCTGCCCGGAGTCGTTCGCAGCGGACGGTACAAGGAGAACGTCAAGTTTTATGATAGGTTGGTGTGGCACATCTTCAACGAGGAAGGCACCAAGAACCTGCCTAGATCTGAGATCGTCAGGAAGATTGCAGAGTGGCAGCTTCCGGCTCATTCGAGGGACAAGTACAGATTCGGCATGGGCGAGGAAGCTGTTAATGATGTCGACTTCAGGCAGGTCTATACCGACGGAGCCTGGCTCGCCGGGATGCTGCACGGCAACCGGTGGTGCTTGCCTGCCGCTGAGATGCTGGAGGTGATCGCCAGCGTGTGGGTGGAGATGATGTGCTACGCGAGCCACCACTGCGGCCCGGAGTCCCACGCCAAGAAGCTTAGCACCGGAGGACAGTTGATTAATGCCACCTGGCTCATCATGGGGCATGCTACGCTGTACGACAGACACGCGAGGTCTGATGAGTTCTTGACAGGGGTCTGTGGATCAGCAATCCTGCCACACGGATGCAGCCAGCGGGGCCTTTTTCTGATGTTGGAACCGCACATCAAACACCGAGCACATCATCATCTGCAGAAATAAGTTGTTAGATTGATAAAGGGTACACCCTCCTGTGCGCAGTCCTGTGTTCAGGGGTTGTTGTTGAGGGCGCTCGCCATCTGTTCGGCGACAGTAATGCAATTTCACGTGATGGATGACATGTATAGGGCCAGTATCAGAAGGTGAACATTAATAAACACGTTGTGCAATTTATGTGACATGTATAGTTTGCGGACGGTGCCTGATTGGGCGAGTTCTACGTCGCTAATTGTTTCAGCCATGTATTCGTTAAATTTGGATCCAGTAGTTAGGGCTTTTTTTTTTTTTTTGGCCAAGCCTTGATGTCTTTCGTCATTAAGGTTTGGTCCTTGTATTTGGTTCACTTCCTTTTAATGAAACACGGATGAATGGCCCGATCGAAAAAAAAAATATATGAAGCAACTATGTAATCAGAGGTAAATTAATGAGCCTTCTCATCATTATCGTCAGAGCACCGCCTATACTGTGTATTCCATTTGGATCCAATATCTTGATTTGTTTACAGCAGGAAGGAACTTGGTTACACATCGGCTATGTGTAGTCAAAAAAATTTTCCTTTTTGTTCCGTGTTTGAGGTTGTACTTCGTTTACAGCCAAAACTTTGTTCGGATTTAATATCCTTTATCTAAAAAAAGGAAGGAACTTGGTTTGGTGAGCGGCACCAAATTTATTTGGTGAGTCTTAAACTGCAGCGCAAAGCTTGTAAACATACTCCCAAAAATTGTTTACAGTGAATGATTTACAATTTATTTGGTCAGTCCTAAACTGCAACTCAAAGCTTCAAAACATACTCCCTTGAATTGTTTATAGTGAATGATTTAAAGCTTCAGGTTACCAAGTATTCCTAAGTACATGCCTTTTTATTATTCATGTTTTACCTCATGGATGCCCATACCGTGACATTAGCTTGCTACAAGCAAATCTCTATGGTGTATAAGTACAACTATTAACTACTGTATTTATATATGTTTTGATATGGTGATAGACTGTCCTGCTAGCCTACATTCCATATGCAGTGGGGTTTGAAGTTATATGCTTGCAATGGATTAGAGAACCTATGAGCTTATTGGGCCATATTATCCTGGTAACAAGGCTGTGGACGTCAAGAATCCTTCACTGGGCTTGGCTGATTGAATTTATGTGTCGTGTGGTCCTGTATGATTAAGTGGCGAAAAGCTTCACACACAGGATGGAGCATGGAATTTAAATGTATGTGTGTTTTTGTTTTTGTTTTTGTTTTTGTTTTTGTTTTTGTTTTTGCTAATCAGACTTGGTTATTGCCTATGTAATTTTGGTTGGTGACTAAAAATACTATTTCCCTAAAATCTAATTCTGTATGTCACTAGCTGATAGCACAGATATTATTTTCCTTATCCAAAATTAATCATTTTTACAAATCAATGTTACCATAAGCCTTGATGGTACCTGGAGTAATTCTGCTGCTCTGTACAGAAGGCTGAACGTACAGTTCAATGCATTTCTTATTTGGCCCAAGCATGCCATTCCTTTGTTAGGCAGTCTAGACTACCAGACATGTTGATTCCACCTGTTAAATTAATTCAAGATGGATCTGTACTTTATTATTAAATATTTGGGAAAACTCCATAGTTGGGTACATGTGAGATACAAGCCACTAAATTTGACCTAATATCTATTACCTTGAACAGGAGAGATGGGCTGCAATTTGAGGTCAGCACTGAGCCCACTCATGTCAGCGTTGTAGGAGTTAAAAGAGTTTGTTTGGATATTCCTCGTATATGTGTACCATAGAGAGTAAGTCTTCATTGGCTTTATGTTTTTCACCACCTACATAATTGGTTTGTGATTTGATCAACCATATTGTGATTTGTCTCCATTGCAATTTAGCTCCCATTTGTCTCGTTTTCACTTCAAAGAGTTGCAACTAAGAGAGAGAGAGAAAAAGTTTTTCAGCCAATACAAATACATGCTGGGGGTTGTTCTAGGAGCACTAATTATTTATGGCATCTTTCTATATGCTTTAGAGAAACACTTAAAATAAATTTGAATTTAAGCGTTGTCTGGTTGCTAGCCTGTTTCAGTCATCTTTTGGTGGGCACATGTTCATCTACCTTGCATTGAACTGGCACTGTTTATCTATCGGGATGTTCATCTACCGGGATGTCGGCACGACGACACAGCACGACACGGCGGGGTTGCGCCATATATACGGTGGGACAAGGAGAATAGACCTTGAACATGTTTTAACTAGTTCAGACTTGTACGGATGATAAGTCGACTGATGCTATTTTATTATGATGAAAATAGCTGATAAGTTTAATTGAACAGGGCGTTTCTTAGTTTGGAAACATACGTTCCACACCACAATAAGGTAGCACGACGAGTAAACATATAAATGAAGTTGTGGATCGATTGGATGAGGGTTGCTGATATAGAAACGGAGCTGGATCGATTGGATCAGGTTGCTGCTGCTGTGCAGCATGCAGGTGCAGGTAGGTGGCTAATAGGCGACTGCTGGGTCGCGCGCGAGGATGGGTGCTGCTGTCCCGTCGGCGTTGGCACAGGCATCGGCGGATGCCCAGAGGACGCTCCTCCTGCTGAGGAAGTGGCACGCTGGGGCGTCCCCTGGCTTGATCCCGCGGTCCACGAAGAATGACATGTTGGGGTCGAAGCCCGACGAGTCGAGATGGCACACGGCGAGCGCCCGCATCATCCTCGGCGCCGCCGCGGCCGCAGTGGCTGCCTCCCTCCACAGCGTCACTCCATACACCCTGGTCGGGTTGACGGCATGGCAGTAGTACGCCGGGCTTGGGAACTCCATGCTGTGGCACGTCATGGAGGTGGCGTTTGCCGCCGATCCAGGCGCGGTGGTGACCGGGCGCACGGCCACGATCTTGTACCTCGGGGACGGCAGGGCGGTGATGCCCTCCGCGGGAACGTCGCGGGAGGAGGAAAAGGCGCGGAGGTGGCGCGTCCCGAGCACCGACGCCGCGAACTCCACCATCGTCCTGACGGACGCGGTGCAGGTCCGCCGCTCGCCGTTGCCTGCCGGCAGGCGGCCGTTGCAGGCATTCAGCGTGGACCAGATGTCTCGGGCCATGGCGAGGGACACCGGCGCGTACCTGGCCCGGATGTCGGCCAGGTCCTCGGCGGACATGGGGAGGTAGTGGGAGATCTCGTGGCTCTTGCAGGCCGTGCGCAGCGTCGACGACGAGTCGATGTAGAGGTCGATCACGGAACCAGCAGCTTGGAACACGTCTTCCGGGAAGAGGATCTTCTCCGAGAAGGATAGCACTGGCATGCTCTTGTCGTTTGGTGGTGCGGCGGCCGCCGCCGCCTCGTCTGCTGCCGGAGCGACGCGGTCCATGATGGCAGATGGCATCGGTGCCTGGGAAAGGACACCCTGCCAGTACGCCACCACCTCCGACGCCGAACTGAATCCCAGAACCGACGTAGTAGCAGACGCTGCAAAATGCCGTGCACCTCCTCCGCCACTTCCGGCGACCTAGTAGAAACGTGGGCATCATGTCCTGTGTTCTTAGACCGACAGCAACCGTACCGTTTTTTGTGCCCAACACCGATAAAATTTTGTTGAACTTGTGGTTTTGTCTAATGGATTTTTATTTCTCAGATTCGAAAATTATAGATTATGCCTACAGAAATTGAAATGAACATAAAAGAAATGTTTTCACATAAAAGATATATGTAATAAGCGTTGTCTGAAAAGAATACGCGAAGCCATTATTACTAATATAGAGACTACTCTATACTGGTCTCGCTAATTAACATAGTATTATATTATTATTATTATTATTATTATTAAATAGGGATAATACTAGCACTTACCAGTAGGAGCGAGATGATGGTAGCCACAGGAGAAACCCCCATTGCTCCGATCCGCTGCATGCTGGCCATTAAGTTGGTGTCTACTCCTGGCTACTGCATTTGCTTACCGCAGGCACCCCTTTTTATACAGGAGAAACGGGAGGTATGCCCATTGTAGTCACAATTTGTTTATACAAGTTCTTTCTTTTTTTGTGGGGTGGGGGTGGGGCATGGGAGAGGACGGTACGGTGTTGGACTTTTCTTTGGAACAGGCGATGTTATAATTGGTTGGGTTTTGTGGTGGAATGTCTATTCAAGTTTAAGTTATTGCTTTGGCATGGGTGTTTATATTTTTTTTCAGGATTTATTCTCGGAATTAAGGGCGCTATGCTTTCAGTGGTAGCTGGCGTCCTTGTCTACTGCGAAAGTGTATGTGGTAACTTCATGAATTTCAAGATCTATTGGATCAGCTTTTCAAAACTGCACATAGAGACAGGGGTTTATATAATAAGTTCTTTCTATTCTATGGGGTGGGTGGGGGTGGGGGCATAGGAGAGGGACGGTACGGTGTTGGACTTTTTTTTGAACAGGCGATGTTATAGTTGGTTGAGTTTTGTGGTGGAACATGTCTATTCAAGTTTAAGTTATTGATTTGGCACGAGTGCTTATATTTTTAGGATTTATTCTAAGAATTAACGATGCTATGCTTTCAGTGGTAGGCGACGTCCCCTGTCTATAGCGGCGTGATTGTGATGACCGTGAATTTTAAGATCTACCGCTCGGCTTTTGAAAGTGCCCATAGGGATAGGTTTTGCATAGATGTGTTCATAGTAGTGTACATGCATATGTGTGAGCATCTATGTTTTTACTTTGTAAAAGTTTTTTTTTTTAAAAACAAAAACACAAAAACAAAGGAAAGAGAAATGGATATCCTGTCCTAGTAAAACTGGGGAAAATAAAAGTACATGCACAAATGTTTGGAAATGAAATCAAAACGCAGGGAAAAAGGTAGATGGTAAGCACTTAGCACAAGTATATCTGTCGGACTCGGTCGTGAAGTCGCCCGAAATAAGCGGAGTTAATTTGAATATTTAATAATTATTTAGCTTTATTATTATCATTATTATAATTATTAGATTAAATTAAAAGTGAGTTAGAGAAAGACTAATGGGCCGGCCCGTTAGCAAGTGTAAACCCCTCATATAAATATGGGGGTAACTATCGTGAGACAATCAAGAAGAAAATAATTTAGGGTTTACCCTATCCCTCTCGGCTTGAGCGCCGCCGCCCTCTGCCCCCGCCGCCGCCGCGCCGCCACCGGCCGCGCTGCCGTGCGCCACCGCCAACCCGGCAGCCGCCATGCGCCGCGGCCCATTGGCTTGCCCGCCGCCGCCGCCGCGCCGCATCTGCGCCGCCCTTTGGCCGCCGTCGTCCACGCCTCGTTCATCGCTGATTTCAGCCACGTCACCTCTCTCGTTCTTCCTCTCGCGTTGATCGGAAAGCGGGTTGTGACAATATCACCTACAAAGACGGTGACTCTACTAATTCCTCCATTCCAAAAATAAACCCTACAATAATGGGAGCGCATCGGTTAAACTATGTCATCTTTGACTAAGTTTATAGAAAAAGTGTTAGCATTTATGTCTAAAAATAAATTTATTATAAAAATATATTTCATAACTAATCTAATCGTATTAATTTTGTCTCACAAATGTTAGTATTTTTTCATATAATTTTAGTCAAAGAATGCCATGTTTGACTTCTCGGGGCGTGAGAATTGCATGATTTCTAGAAGGAAAAAGTCTACATCACCCCCGATCAACTGTGGGGTGAGACTACTTAACCCCGTCAACTATGAAACGATCACGTTTCTACCCCGAATATTACAAAACCGGCCAAAATACACCCTAAGCGGTTTTGAATGGTGGTTTCTCTACCGGAACCAGCGGGATTGCTACAGTGACTGTGGGTTTGCCACAGTAATGCGATCGCCAATTTTGTTGCAGCTTCAATAATTATTTTGTTGCACTAAGACAGACTATATTATACGCTCCTTTGTGTAGATTTACTCATGTAGAGTAAAAAAATAGATTTTCTATTTTATAATTTTTTTCTGTGATGTATTATACTTTTTCAAAGATCCGGACAAATAAATAAAAAAACAAAAAGGTAAAACCTTCATAACAAAAACTTTGTATTGCAAAAAGCATACCATATTATATGTTCACTTTGTGTATAGAGTATAACAAATTTATATTTTTTATTTTATGATTTTCTACGGTTTACTACGATTTTTCAAAGATTTAGCCGACTTAAATTAAAAAGGAAGGCAGAACCGCATTACTGTAGCAAACCCACTGTAACTGAAGCAATCTTGGTATTGTAGCAAAACCAATGTTGAAAACCTCTTGAGGGGGTCATTTGATCGGTTGCAAAGTTCAGGAGGTAGAATAAACTCATAGTTAAGGGGTTTAAGTAGTCCCTACCGTATAATTAAGGGGGTAACGTAGACTTTTTTTTTTTTTTTGACCGAAATCACGAAGGGAAACCCCCACCTTTATATTTTTTTTTTTTTAATAATGTCCTAGCCTGAAATTCGCTCCAATTGAGATTGAACTCGTAACCCGAGGGTGTCTCTAGAGTGTTCAGCCATTTGGGTTAACCAACCGAACCCAACATCTTTTGGCACTTTTTTCCTTTTCTGGAACAGAGCGAGTACTTCATGTTAAAAAAATTCGGTGCTATTGGCAATCCATCTCATCCGCTGTGTGTAATAGTGTAGACATGTCGGGCTTCTGCGAAGGAAGCCGAAGTCAAAAGTTGCAGTAGATTTTTGCTTTCCTCAAAATCCTGAAGAAGGTGGCCTTGTTTAGATTGCTAAAATTTCTAACCAAAACTTTCAAATTTTTTCCACTCTCTTCCATCACATCACATTAAATACACCAAAAAGACATATGTTTGAAGTATGAAATGTAGGTAAACAATTAACTAATCACACAGCACGAGGCGAATCTTTTGAGCTAGTTAGTCCATGATTGGACAATATTACCACAAACAAACGAAACGTCTTCAAGTGTGTCTACAGGAGTTGGAACATTTATTTTTGCAAGTTTTTAGCAATGCCCGCAGGAAGGTATACTGCGTGCTATTGGCAATCCAGCCCATCCGCTGTGTTTATTTGGTTTTCTTTGATTTTCCTACAGAAGTCCTTTATGCAAAATTTTCATGCAAAACAAACGATGGCTGACACCCTCCCAAATCCCCATGGCGCGGATGGCTGGCGCGGCAGCAAGTGTCGGCGGGCAGATCTGAGATGCACGTACATGATTTTGATGATAGAAAAATCAAACATGTAGATCATGATCGCATCATTTGAGCAGTATAATATAATATAATATTACATGTCGATCATGATCTGAGATGCGGGATCGGAGGTGTCAGCTTATCTGCATTAGTTTGGTTTTTATAGGACATCGCCTGCAACGCATGCTACTTTGTTTTCTCTCTTGGAATGATCGATCCGTGTTTATTAGATTTTTTTTCCTAAAGCATGAACCACATCAATACATTAACACACCAATTAATTAAAAGAGTACTTGTCGTGGGTCAGTCATCATTTGTATCAACATCAACTACGACTTCAGTTATTAGATTACTGATATACTCAGAGCACAATGGAGGGGCATATGTTTTTTTACCGTACTCAGAGCATTTCCATGAGTACCTAATATTTTGTTCCCAAACATATATGTAAAATTTAGTTCAATTTTCACTCTAATCCACCTAATACACGTAGATTCATAATTAACCATAAATTAAATAAACAACATTAAAAAAGAGACACGGCTGCTGCAATGCAAATTGGGTGCACCTTGAGTCTTATCTTATGTTGATCGAGTGGTCGGCCATTTCTAGCTGTTGCTATGTAGGACAAGTAAACTTTGTACGCTAAGAGAGACGGACGCTCTCCCTCACCGCCGTCCACTCCTCCCCGGCATTGATGATGGCGTCCGCTCCTGATCCCCTTCGACGTGGCCGGCCTCTCAGATCTCATTCTCATCCGTGGTCAAAGATCGCTTCGGCTCTCCGGCCAGTCCCTCGTCTCCCCAACCTGATCTCGCTTCCTTTTGGTTCTCTCGTTTAGTCGCTCGTGTATCCGTCTCAATGCAGACTCTGTGAGTCTCATCCTCCAGGCCACGATTGGTGGCGTTGCCAAAGATTTTAATGTTTCCCATCTCTCTGGATAGATGTTTGGATTCTCTGTTTTCTCTAAAGACGTTGGCTTCATGATCCACAAGTTAAAAAGCTTGTTGTGCAAATCCTATGAATTGTTCTTTTTTTCGTGTGGTCTGCGGGAGGTCCCAACTGGCACAGGGAATTCGATCTCTGGTGCAAAGAGGAAGAAGCCTCTTGGAAAAAAAAAAAAAAAAAAGTATCATATAAAAAGAGTTATGTAGAAGCCGTGATGAATCCTGCCCCTAGAGCTTATGTCTTCTCTCGTCTCCACTTCTCTAATGAACAAGCTAGAAATCTCCTTCAAGTGGAAGACCGGATCGTCGTCACATCAGCTCTCCTAACCACCCTGTTGCCCATTCATCAGATGGCACATCTCGACGAGTTCGTCGCTGGATCATGAAAGCCATTCAAACTCCAGCGGAATCCCGGCAGTCCAGGCGCGGCTCCATCCCTCTTTCAAATTCAAACCGCACACGCGCGACACGAGCCAGCCCGCTAAGGCAACAGCATCATCGTCAGTCCGGGCCTGCCTTGCTCCATGTGCATGGGCTTAGACATTTAAGCAAGGATTGTAATTTCCAACCGAGATGCAATCGTTGCTACAATTATGGTCACCTTGCCTCTGCAACTTTGTCCCGAGTACGACGGTGGCACAAACCAATCGCCTCTAGAGGAACAACTCCGCAACATCACTTATTTTAGGACGAAGGGAGTAACTAGTACAGGATCTCCTATGTTTTTTTTTTAAAAAAAAAACTAGTACAGGACCTCCAGCACATTTCTAGGTACGCCTTTAAAGCGTCTGGGCATGGATCAAAATTTCCGACCTCTTTGGTTCGTAACGATGCAAATTTGTCTAAATTGTGACATGTCGAATCCGCTATTCGATTCTTTTTTAACCTCGTTATTCGAAAGTTTAGCCTAACACTTTCATCAGGACTGTACAGCTGCGATTCGCAACAAATGTAGTACATGTTTTTTTTTGAGATTTAGTACATTTTTTTAGCAACAAATGTAGTACGTGTTTCTTTCCAAAAAAAAAAAACATATGTAGTACGTGTTGGACCAGGACGAAAGAATGTCCAACCCAACCCAACGAAGGCCCACCATCATAACGAGCCCAAAACAATGAACACAATGACCGAGATTATAGCCGGCCCAAGTTTAGATTCGTCCACTAGGTCAAAGATACTTGCCCCTGGCCCAAATTTAAAATGCTTACCTTGTCTCCTAGCCGAACATCCTTAATAGCCTTGGCTCTTTGAAAATATTAAGTAGCTGAGTTAACTGGTTCAGAGCAATGCAATTTCGGGTGAGCTTGATGATGTTGAAATTCTAGTTAATACTGTGAACTGTAATAATGTCAATGCTACAAACTCAGGTCTTTAGACTTGCCGGGCGGCGCGTCGAAGGTGGTGGGGACCAGTGGATTAGGCAGTCGTTGTTGTATGTACCCTACTCTAATAGGTGTGGATTAGGTAGGTTGGGGTTAGGTTTGTTTGCGCCAGTGATGTGGCGTGGGTTCGTCTCCCCTGTGCTGCTTTGCAGCTCTAGCATGCGATGGTGGAGGTGTGAAGAAGACGATGACATCTTCAAAGCATCTACGGTGGTTTCCCTGTCATCGTGGAGCGACAACAAAATAAAAGGTTCGGCTCCTTCCTCGTTTCCGTCGGCGGAAGATCTAGAAGGTATGTTTACCACCTCGATGAGATGTCGGGTTGGTCTTGGTTACCACCTTTTCGTTGGTTTTGGTCCCCCTCATGGTTCGTCGTCGTCCGGTGTGTTAGAGGCGTTGGTGCTTGCGGCGTCGGACTCCTTAGGATCCGACGATGTTGTCCGGTCGTTCCACATTAAAAGAGCAAGTCGAGTTCGAATTGCTACTCAAGACGACAACAAAAACTTGTGTAGCCCGTAGGAGAGGTGGTCGGCTTCATGCGTAGTCATCCTAAGCCGCTTAGGTGGGCGAAGAAGACCCAGAGTTTACAAGGACCAAGCTGTAGTTTTCTTTTCTTTCAAGGACATTTTTCTAAGATTTGGGATGTAAGCACCGAAAACTTTTATGTGAAATATAAACTCGGTTTCTAAAAAAAAAGAAGAAGATGAATATATATATTCCTAAAAAAAAAAAAAAGGATGAATATAATATTTCTATAACCCATATCAACTTAACCTCAACTTACATGATGTTAATTGTTTTATTGCACCTACAAGGGGTTTTTCATATGTATTTACTTAACCTCAATTTATTCTATACTATATCAACTATTGTTCCATCACTCTTTGTGACATTATAGAACTAGATCCCCCCCCCCCTTGGAATTATAAAGTACTGTGGATCTGCTCAGTGTACCTATCTTTCAACCCCATTCATGCATGCATACCTTTTGAACTTTATATTGCCAAAAAAAATTAAGCAATGATGTGTATGCATACCCTTTTAAACTAAGCCTTAATGCAAAATTAGGCAAGTTAGCAACCAAAGCAGCTAGTGGCAAGCAGTTTGTCTTTTGTCAGGCTTTTTAATTTGTGGAAGTGGTTCTCTCTTATAAGAAAAATGCTCATTCTTCAAGTGATTACTTAGGGTGTGTTTAGAGCCCGGAATGCCTTCCCAAATTTCACTATGCAAAAAATTAAGATTACCCATCACATCAAAAATGCCGGAAATGTATCGAAGTATTAAACGTAGGTAAAAAAATAAAATAATTACATAGTTTAGATGTATGTGAGACGATTCTTTTTTTTTCTGGTTACGCCGTGGTAGGATAATATTTACTGGCAAGAAAACTAAACGTCTTCTGATGTAAAATGACGATATGACATGCGATGTGTCATCCGTCCAAAATTTTAAGCCAAAATTTTTTGGTAAACACACCACTTTGGTAACGACATACGTTGGGCCGGTTGAATTATGATGCAGAACTGGAGGTGGTTCCATGAGACGAGACGTGAGCATGCGGCCTCGATGAAAAGTCGCGGAACGCAGATGCAATGCTAGCCCGCCAGGCAGGCGTTCTTGATAGCGATGCTATGAACTGTGCAGACTACGTACAGAGACGTACGGAAAAAACGGTCCAGGACCGCCTGGCAGAGCCCATGTGACTGTGAGGCGATTCACGAGCGCTCTGGGGGAGAGGAGGAGCACGAGCCACTCCCCCCTGCATCTGATGCACTCATGGAGCACGCTGCGTATCGCTACAGGTCGCAGCGCCCCGCGCCGGCGCCGCGGGCCGTGGGCACGCCAGTTTACGCTGTCACGTCCTACTCCGGGTCCGGGCGACGCCCCAACCTGCTGCTCCGTTCGTTGTCCCGGCAAGCGGCCAACCTTGTCTTGTGTCGCTCGACGATTCCCATGGCGGGACGGGATCAGTCATCTGTTTGCTCCGGTCCACGCTATTGTTGGACCGCAGAAAAGAGCGCGCGGGCATGCCCCCTCGTCCTGCCATTGTTGGCGAAAGCCCCTCAAATCCATCATCGGGCGCCCTGCGTAATAATTTGCCCGTCTCTGCCCTCTCTCTCTCTTCCCCACAAGACACCTGACACCACCACCTTTCTCCTGTCCTGCGTGGTCCGTCTCCTTCTCTCCTTCCTCCTCCCAAGCCAACCTGTTCTTCTGTCCTCAGTTCACCACAGGCTGGCTGCTCAGTGCTCACATCCGTCCATCCATCACACTGCCCCAACTCGATCTCCCTTCTCTCCAGTCCGCAGTGGACGGTCAGTTCCTTCCAGCCGGCTGCCGCAGCGGCGTTCCAGGCATGGACAGCTCTGGTGTCCGTCTACGCCGGCTGCTGGCCCTCGGCTTCCCCTTCGTCGTCGCCATCCTGTCCGTGGCGACGGCGAGTGCGGTGGCAGGCGGTGGTGGCGACCACAACTTCCACCAGGACTTCGACGTGGTGTGGGGCGCGGGCAATGCGCGGTTCCACGACGGCGGGCGGACCGTGGAGCTGTTCCTGGACGAGCGGACGGGCGCGCGGCTGCAGTCCAAGCAGCGGTACCTCTTCGGCAAGTTCGACCTCGAGATGAAGCTCGTCCCCGGCGAGTCCGCCGGCACCATCACCTCCTTCTATGTGAGTCCGTCCGTCTCCATTCCTGCACTTTCCTCCTCCGTAGTATATCCTCGATTGGTCGGTTTGTGGGAATTGCTTGGTCAAACTCAACTAAGATTTGGCCGTGCGATGCAATGCATCTCGTTCGAGATGAGCTGAGATTGTTCAGTAGTGGGAGTACGTGGGACTCTGGGGCAACTTCAACGCTCCTTGTGTAGTTGTGTCTGACATTTGGCTTCCTGGGAGTGATTTTTGCTCTTGGTTTGAAAAAAAGATTACAGTGTTGTTCTGGAAAGCAGGTGATGGATGGCCTCGCGCATTTGTCGCTTGCCTGTGTATGCTGCACTTGAGAGTTCAGACTTGAGCCCGAGCTAAACAAGACCGGCGCTGCGGCTTGGCAGATCGGTTGGTTGAGGTTCACCGTGGCCGCGGTGGATTTTGGACGGCTAGAGTGCGTGAATGCTAGCAGTAATTGGTGAGTTCAATTGGCATTTGTGATGAACAGGGCGAGGTAGCTACACTAGCCAGCCAGACAGTCAGTCAGATATGTTGCTACAGTTACTGCGTGTACACTACAGTATGCTGTGCACGTCTCCACGCATCATGCCACAGTGCTCCGTGCTCCTGGACCTGGAGTTCTGTAATGTGGCTCATCAACACAAATGATCGTTGTCCTTGGTCATCTAACAAGCAAAATCCATCCGTCATCGCAGATCTGCACGGGCGGCGCGCGGCACGACGAGGTGGACTTCGAGTTCCTGGGCAACACAAGCGGGGAGCCATACCTGCTCCACACCAACATCTTCACCGACGGGCACGGGGACCGGGAGCAGCAGTTCGCGCTGTGGTTCGACCCCACGCGTGGCTTCCACACCTACACCATCCTATGGAACCCGCACAACATCGTCCTCTACGTCGACGGCGTCCCGATCCGCGTCTTCGCCAACAACGCGGGGGTGCCGTTCCCGTCGCGGCAGCCGGCGCGGGTGTTCGCGAGCATCTGGGACGCCGAGGACTGGGCCACGCAGGGTGGACGCGTCAGGACGGATTGGAGCAGCGCGCCATTCGTCGCCACGTACCGCTGGTACAACGTCACGAACGCGTGCGTCTGGGAAGAGGAGGAGGATGGAGGTGGCGGCGGGAAGGCACGGTGCCCGGCGACGACGACGGCGGTGGGAGGTGGGAGAGCGCCGGCGTGGATGGCGCAAAGGATGGACTGGTGGAGCTGGATGACGCTCAGCTGGGTGAGGATGAACTACATGGTGTATGATTACTGTGACGATCGAAGGAGGTTTCCAAACGAGTTCCCGCCGGAGTGCGACATCCCCATCGGCAGATCATGAGCTCGATGCTGCCAGTCATCAGTTGTCATGTGTAGAGACTAGTGTTTTTGCCACGTGGGGCAGTGTAATAATCGTGTTTGATTTCAGTTTGTAGAACATGCATGATGTTTAGATTCGTGACAAGAACTCAAGATTTGCTACACGAATGTAGTGCTGTGAATAATTTGTGCTTCATTGCTTTTTGAGGAAAATTTGCGCTTTGATTTCCATCAAAAATTAAAAAGTTGTGCTTTGATTGGTTCGAGGAAGAAATTGTGCAGCTTGAATGAGTACTGGGCCATGCCAAATTCCTGCAATTGACTTCAGAGTTCTCCAAAACAAATGGGCCTCTGGAAAACGAAAAGGGTGTTCTGGGTTCACCAAGATGGGCTGGGCCAGATTCTGTGCTGGGCGCTACTGACATAGTATGTTCACTTGTTGTGGTCGTCCGTAGAAAGGGAATTGAGATTTCTCTAGCCGGGACTCTCATGGAAAAAGAACAGGAATTTAGACTGACAGGCACTTGTCTTGGCATTTCTGGTTTTTCTTGTAAAAACTATTCGCAATAATATTCGGCATTGCCTGTTGTTCCACGTATATTTATTCGAACAAACGTTTTATTTTATTTTAAAGGAAACGAATATATGTGGCCAGGCCATACGTGTGCACAGTAGCTACGGTGGCAATGTCCTCCTCACGTACCCCTCAACCGAGCTGGGACGGATCGACGACATTTCCCAAACGAAAATTATAAATTCCGACGACGCATGCAATGCAAAAATCATCAAAAAAAAAGAAAGAAACATTATCCTCGGCAGCCCGGCCATCACCTCAAAAATTCAAGACTCATCAGTGACGCCGAACTCGCTGCATGAATGCCGCCTCCGGTGGGTCGAATTGTTTTAAATAATTTCCTAAAATCTTGAATCAAATAAAAATTCCAAATAAGGACCCCTGTCGCAGGTCCCTGTCGGCACTTGCACTGCCGATAGGTCTGACGCCCACCACCACCACAAGTCCTGAACAGCTGCTTGAGAAGTTCAGATCATCCGTCAGTCATCCAGCTGCTTCGAGCTCTCAGATGCATATATACTTCTACACCGTAGGCTAGCTATATCACACCACGACGTACATACACACGTCGTTGTCGCGATTGGCGTAGACGATTTGTCAATTGCATTGTCATTCTGCCGATGGAGAGATATACACATGCACAGGGATGAGCGAATGGGATGGAATTGGACGTGTCGCCGGCTCATCTAGTTCTTGCGATGGAGCTCTCTCTTGCTCGCGTCCATGCATGCATGGTTTTGGTTGGTGCTCGGTCCGTCCGGTCATTTACACGCATGGGTGGTCACAATCACAGGCGGATATGCTTTAAGGGGATGATCTGTGTATCATCAGTGCAGTGAGCACGACGTATTGGCCGATCCGACCAGACCGTAGAGACCCGCACGGCCGCCGCCGGTCGGCGTGGGCGACCACAATTCCACCCTCCAACGATTGATCGTCGATTGGTTATTCAGTCGTCGTCGTTGGGGGCCTCGGTGCGACGGGACGGCGTGGCCTGCAGCCCTGCACCAATGCTTATTGGAATTGGAATATGCTGATGTGAAATTGCGAGTTGGATTGGACTGGACGTACGTGTTGTCTGGCCGGCCGCCGGTCCCAACCCGAAAGAGAGAGCAGGCAGGGGCCGGAATCGGATCGATGGAATTGGAACGAATAAACGGGACGAGCCGAAAAACGCCCAGTACTATTCTTGCAAATGAGCTCTCTCTTGCTCCCTCTCCATGCTTGGTTTTGGTTGGTGCTCGGCGCGTTCATTTACACGGGTAGGTAGTACTAGTACCACACGCATGTCTGCAACGGCAAGCGGACATCCTGATATCAGTGCAGTGAGCACGACGTGCCGGCCGATCGTAGGTCCGGCCGCCGCGCGTGGGCTTACTCCACTTCCTCTTATCCGATCGATCGTCGATTAGTTCGGTGGTCGACTCGTTGTCGACACGGCGTCTCGGCGAGACAGGACGGCGGCCTGCACCAATGCATACTGGAATATATTCGAATGCTGATGTGAAATTGCGAATTGGACTCGTATCGTGTCCACCAGTCCGTGCTAGGGCAGAGGACTGGATGTCGTCTGACCGGCCACCGGTCCCAACCGGAAAGGGAAAGCAGGGGATCGGATCGATGGAACGAACTAGTAGTGCAGCATACGGGCGACGGCGATATCGGTCCGGTTTCGATCGGGCCAACTTTTTGCTGGATTACCTAATATAATCCACGTCAACTGACACTAGTATACAAACTTGATTGACCACCATGATAAATTAATAAACTTTTTCCATCAGTGATGGTAGTATTAATTATGGTATTCCAAAAGCTACCACACGTGTCCGTTCTTGCAAGGACCGTCGGGTCAGCAAATTAAGCCAACAAGAAATGGTGCCCTCCGATCGATCCACGCGCGTGCAAGCGGCAATCATATCGCCTTTGTGTATGGCCTTGTGGGCTGGCGAGAAGAACAATGAGATAGGAGTAGCATATACTCTCGACCATCATGCTTTCAATCAGTTGAGTTGGTGGTGGTGGCGGCGGCGGCAGCATGGGAGATCGATGGCCGGAGCTAGAGAAAGAACGGCCGGCCGGCCGGCGTATCCACAAGAGTAGCTAGCTCAGCTAGACTAGAAAAGACATTGGTGGAAGAATGGTGCTTATCTTTAATGAATTTACATGTCAATCGATTGGACTCGACCACCGGCCCATTCAGCCGATCGAGCAATTGGCACCTCCACTTGGTTGAGCACGATAGCGATCGCTATAACAGCGACGGAGCTAGCTGGGGGGCAACCCGGGCTCCAGCCCCCCCTACAGCTCTAAACTACATGGAGCCCCACCTAAGCCCCACCTTAAATTTTTTTATATAATTACCTATATTAGGAGGGGCTAAGTTTTAATTATGTATTGTTTAGCCCATCCTAAAAATACTTCTGGCTTCGTCCATGGCTATATGTGATGAATTGAAGGCATATAGGTCGATGCGTGCATGGCCCAATACTATTTGCATTCCATTGCGCTTGCTACATGCCGTCTTTTTGTGACGATAGAGAGAGATAGGCTTAACTAGAGCTGCTGGCAGTGTAGTGTGTGTAGTGTGTAGTGGCGTAGTGCGTGGAAGCAGGTGAAACAGGATGGCCAGGTGATACGATATCCGCATGGATCAGACTAGCATCAGAGTGCAGTGACACTCCCCTATAGTGCTCTTAGAGTTAAAGGTCCCGGCTACTGGCTCGATATAGAAGACGACGAAGAACGCCTAGCGGTGTTCGTTGGGCGTTCTGGATCGAGTTTGCATGCAGGCTGCAGCCATGTCTGAATCGATTGATTAAGTCGTATTGTATGTTTGTATGTACGTACGTGTCCAAGTTCAGAAGACGAACAATGGCGCGATGACATGAGCCAGCGCCGACGAGCGGCATCGCGGTGGCTTACCATGGCTGGGCGGGCAGCCAAGTTTGAAATCTCCAGTCGGGACACGGGTGCACTTGTTGGCTTCTGCCCATTGCCTTGCTGGGGCTGAAATTGCGATGCGTGCATCGGTGGCGCACGGAGATGAATCTGAAGATCACCCCAGTATTATGTCCCACCGAATATATATTTTTGGACTCTGCTACACGTGGCATAAATAGATCACCGTAGCCAACTCATGACGATATCTTTTTTTTTTTTTTCTTTGGATCAACTCATGACGGAATTGAGAAATGACAAGCAGGTGACGCTCTGGAAATCGTTGAAGCATATCTGAGACGAGAACTTTTTCGATAATTGAATTCTTATAAATGCGTACAAGAGCATTAAATTAAGGCTGTGGTTAGATTTTCTTTAATAATTGAATTGGTCTCTTCTCCTTGTAAGAGATGTGTTTTGTACATTTATATATGTTCGGATATGATCCCTGTGCTTGAATTGTTTTTGAATATTTTACATTCTTTTTGTCTTGAAGATTTTAAATCAATGTACCAAATGTGTGAATCTCGGTGTTGGTTAGGTTCCTAAAAGTAGTAGAATCTGCACATCCGAGTCCACGTTCTCAATTTTGCATGGCTATTTCGCTAATTCGAGATTTGTTGGCTCATTCTCTCGAGATGCTCGCGGAGTTAATGGGGCTATGGTTTTTTTGTTTTTTTTTGAAATGGTGTGAGTGGGAATAAAATACACTACCCAGTTGGCCTAACAACGAGTTGCCATAAGTTTCACAAGTTGAATATTTACAAAGATCACCGCATAAACGGTGGAGCTTAGAGTGGTGTACTAAGAAACTAATTTAATAAGGAATTAAATTAAAGTGCGACTAACGCGACCAGCACGGCTAATCAATCCTCGTGCAATCCATTGAGCCATGTCAAAGTCCTCGTCACTCATCAATTCCCGCTTCGCAGTTAGGGACAACTTAGCGAATGTTTCATGGAACTTGATGGCAACAGTGGGGTCCGGGGTGTAAGAATCCACCAGACCGGGGCTTCCACTTGTTCGGGAGGACGCGACTTCACCGCCTCTCCTTATTTGGATCACGGAAGGGCGATTTGGCAGCTAGCCGGTCACTACGACGTGGGATCCAGTCGCCGCCGTGGGTCCTAGCAATCCGAGCCTATGAGTCCCGATTAGAGGCTCCTCCAAATGGGCAACGTCATGGGGTCGATGAATGTTGTCACCGAGGCCTATGTAGGTGAACCGACAAATGACGCGGGAGTTGTCGTTGTAGTTGAAGTCATCCTCGCGAGGAGCCACCACGTCCCCACCATCCGGTACCCGCCGTAAGTGTGGGAAACCCGTGGGGAGCCTTGTTGTCAGCGGCCGCCGCCGCCAACCTCCCTAAACCCCTCTCAGAAAGGAGGGATCGAGCTTCCTCCGACGGGTAGCGCCATAGAGTCGAGGGGAAGGCCGCCACCGGCCGCGGTGGGAGCTCAAGGAACGGGCATAGGAGTAGTGGCTCTGCGGGCGGCGGCGGGTGTGGTCGTTGTAGGGCCTACTATCGTGTGCCCTTCGCCGGCCACCTTGACGCCTCAACAACCGCGGGCGCTTGGCTGGGCTATGCGCGAAGGGCGGAACGGGGGGGGGGGGGTGCTGGCAGGGCCATGCCCCCCCCAAACATTTCCAAGCAATTTTTTACTAGTAAAAGTCCATGATTTTTCATTTATATTTAGATGGAGAACATAACAAAATTCTTATCACATATATCTTTTAATATCTTATAGATAATTAAATCATACAAAACACTATTAGATAATATTACGAAGCACATTAGAAAGACTGAAATATAGATAAAATTACTTAGTACTCGTGTCAAGTCGATGAATTAATAATAGTCACCATGAAAAATCTAACTTAACTCGATGTGCTCATTTTTTACAAGGGTGTGTTTAGATCCCGAAAAATTGGTAATCTTTGATCGAACCGGTAGCACTTTTCGTTTGTTTGTGGTAAATATTATTCTATGTAACAGAACCTCCTAAATTACAGGGCCCACATGCACTTATCATTGTCATTAAGACCTCTCGATCATTATGCACGAAGTTCCCAATAATCTAGAAAGTGCTATTAATCTTCCTAACGGGATCTCATTAACTACCATCCAAAGATTACAACACTTTATTCAAAAATACATCGAGTAAACGTATGGAAGGATTACATAACCATAAGTTTACAAACCATTTGTTCAAATACGCAAACTTAAATATCATTATTACAAGTCTGAGATTATTGGAGTAACATTATACATATAATACATCGACAACCCCCGCCCGAGGGTTCAACTCTACCGTCATCATCCTCCCCGGGTACAACCGTCATGCAAAGCAGGGACCAAAACAAGCCTGCTCATGACCTGCTCCCCGCAACAAGGGTCAAAGAACCCCGAGTGCGGAAGTACTCAACAAGACTTACCCGACTAAAGAAAAGAGGAGAAGACTCGTGAATGCTGGTCTTATGAGTCAAGGTAAGGCTTTAGCAAGAATCAAGAACTCTTTTTAAATGCTACTATAAGTGAATCCTTACTTTCAATATTTTTAATTCAGATTAGTAGCTCATAAACTCTAGGTTATCCTATTCTTGAGCAAACATGTTTTCTTATTTCAACTCTCTTTCCTCAAAAACATATTCCATCATTTACTACGATGAAGGTCGGGAATCGGGTCTCCTTCTCCGAGAAGCAACGGATTCATGAACCGATTATACCCAGCTGGGGATCCCTAACCACACGACATATGTAGCACTTAAGCTTGCATATATCAACCCTCACTCAGTTCGGCCCAAAACGGATTGGGTCCATCGCCACCGAGAGCACAAGACTCCACCTCCCTACCCCGGCCCTAATGACGGTTTGACCAAGAGGGTGGGTACATGCTACTCCCCGCCATCTCTCCACCCCCGGTCGCGGTTGTCCGTTCCCGATTTGGCACACCCCCCAGATCGCTTACCGGGCATGTGGCCGATTAGTTTCGTCGACGGGGGGGTGATCGCCGGTCGGGCGTGCCATTGACCCAAACGGCCTCAAAGAAACTTGCGTTCAAAAAGTCCCGATTTCACCTCGGGCCAAACAACGGGACGGTCCTTAAGCGACCAACACGGGACAAGCACAGCTAGGTATCCCGCCCGCTTTCAACCTACGCCCCGCCCGATCTCAAATTCATCACTACATCTCTTTCTTTTTTTAAAACAAAAACCCTCTTCTCAAATAAATCATTTTGATAAAAAACTTAACTAATTAAGCAGGGGTTAAGCATCACTAAGCATTTTCGAAATGAAACGGGTTATCAAGGATGGTATTGAAATAAACAAGGATGGGAATGCACGAATTAGGTTATCACCCAACTCCTAATTACTTAATGCAACATAGCATAGACATAAGTGATATAAAACTTTTAAAACATCAAGGAAGGGTTTAATGAACCGGGGCTTGCCTTCGTTGACGGAATAAGCTATCTCTTGTAAAACCCGAGAGAAATCCGAACCCGCTTAATCGGATGATAAACCTCTTCCGGGACTTGCTCGACCGACACTCTCGATCTCGTTCACTACACGAAAATGTATGCCTCAACATGATGCCATATATTAAAATATGATGCTTGCGGGTGCATGAAATGATAAACACCGAAAGTACAACTTTCCTTCACGATAAAGTTGCAACCCAAAAAAACCAACTTGTTGAACTACTTTATAAGATATCATCACCATTGCCTAAGGAGTTATCAAGGACCACTTGATTGTGGTATGATCCAAGATTCACAAAACAACCCAAAAAAACACACAAAAACCTAAATTATTTGACACTAAACAACTTATAACCCACATAAAATAATAGAGCTCAAGATAGAAAATAATTTAAACATTTCAAAAACGACTCCAAACTTTTTTATACAAGTAGGACACATCATCAAACAGTACCAAATAAATTTTCATGATTTTTGAATAAATATTTTATTTACTAAAAATCATGGAAGATGCATTTTTCAATTAAAATTTGTATTTTTAAATCATGCAAGAACTACTCAAAACCTAAGTTTCAAATTTTTCATGGGTAGATATACTCCCTAAGAAGGTTCTACAAAAATTTTCAGAATTTTTGAACAAGTATATAAATTTATACAAAAAACACAAATTTCAAGCACTATTCATCATAAAAAATTGAATAAAACACATTTAAAAAAAAAACCCGCCTTCGGGCCTCATCCAGCCCATCACCCCACGCCCGGCCCAGGCGGCCCAGCCTGCTACATGAGAAGCGGACCGGCCCCGGCAAGCTCCCACATCATGGGCGATCACGGGCGTTGGCCAGGCGCTAGCTCAATCGGTGGCGACCTCACCGGCGACGCGACTTGCCCTCTTGACTCCCCTCGATGTCCCGCGACCTCCCGGCACTCCAAACCCGCGGCCTAGGGCACCGAGGCACCCTTTGCCGACGGCCATGGCGGCATCGCGGCGCTGGCGGACGGTGGCGCGACTCACCGGAGCCTTCTCGACGAAGATGAGGACCGCGAAGTCGAAGATCCGGGCGAACCCGGCCCGCTTAAGCGGGCAGGCGACTTCCCACGCTGGAGGGGGACTCGCGGCGGGGCGGCGGTGGGGACGGCGGACCTCGTCGGCGACGACGTTCGGCGACCACGGTGTGAGAAAAAAAGAAAACGATCGACCACGATCATGGGCAATACTCACCACGAGCACGCGATGCTCACGCGGTTGAGGCTAGGACGGGTGGAGATGGTTGGACGACGGTGACAGCGGCCGCGGCGGCGGCGCTCCCCGTGGCAAGATCGGCGTTCCGCGAAGTCCCGCAGGGGCAAAGACAAAACGGTCGAGCCGACCATGACCACATCGCCGTCGGCGATCCCAAAGCACTAGCTGGTTTTCCTCGAAGTCTCACCGGAAACAACGGGACGACGGCGAGGTGATGCGCGGGCGCGCCTCGACCGCCACGAAGAAGACGGGGCGCGGGCTGGTGATGCCCGCTACGAGACAAGGCACCCAGCCGGCTCAAAAGAAGCGCAAAGAAGTTGCGAAGGCGATGGTGCTCTCAATTTGGAGATTTAGGGCTCGACGACGACGACAAAGAAAAGGGGGCGGAGGTGACCGGGCGGCGGTTGAAGGAGGAAGAAAAGACGACGACGGCGCCGGGCTTCGCTTTTTTAAAGGACAAAGGAGGACCGGACAGGTGGACGGGCGATGTCTCAAGCCCCCCCCAGCTGGCCAGCGACGACGAGGATGGCCGCCGCGAGGCGGCCACGGCGGGCGGTCCGGCGACCGGCCGGTATGGAGGGGAAACAGAGAATTCCCTCGTTCATCTTTGAGCCCTTAACCCTAACTTTCTGAATTTGATCAAATTCTCCAAAAATTTGAACTGAACTTCAAAAACTCCAAAAAGCAACTTGGCCTAACTTTTCAAGATCTACAATTTTCACAATTGGAAGATTTTCAAATTCGGCCTCTAAATATGACTTTTTGAAATGGGGTCAAAAAGGGCAAATTTGAATTCAAAAATTACTTTCAAATTTATTCAAAAACTTCAAAAACTTTGTACACCTCTTTTGTACATCAAAACAAGATCTACAACTTGGCTTTTGGAAATTTTTGCAAATTTTGCTTAGATTTTGAATTATAGAAAAGGGGGTAAAAGAGAGAATGGAAATTAGGGTTTTTCGATGTTCAATTCAAACTTGGATTTGATTCAAATTTCAGATTCCCAACCTATACTATCAAACCATCATCCAACAACACACTTAGGATCAAAAACATAAATTGAAAATTTAATCACTCTAAAATTCTTAAGCTCAAACAATTCTCTAAAATATAAACTTATTTTAATTTGATGCATTTCAAATTTTCTAATCATGCATGCTTTACGATGATCATGATGACATGGCAAAATTTTAGTTGATTAACACCAGGGGTGTTACATTCTACCATGGGCTAACTAGGCTCAAAAGATTTGTCTCGCAATGTACATCTAAATCGTGCAATTAGTTATTTTGTTTACTTACATTTCATACTTCATGCAAGTGTCTTTTGGTACATTAAATGATTCGATGTGATGGAAATTTTGGATTTTCAAGTCAAATTTGGATGATTTAAACACAACTCAAGTTGGATTTGCTTTCGCCCCTTATGAATAATTTTCGCTCGCCATCGCTTGCCTATGAGAGGTGCCGACCAAGGGTCCGCCCAAGACCGCGACAAACCCCTTATGTCACAACATCGGAGAAGTTGAGCTCGACCACACGTAGCGGCGATGGTGGCTCCATCCGCACCGCCTGGGGAGACCACAGAGGTAGATGGACGCGTGATGTGGGAGGCCACGGGCTCATCAAGCAATGGGTCCAACCGAGTGGAGGCTTCACAGGCACACACGACACAAGCGCAAGTGGGTCGGCGTTGTCGGCGTAGCACATGGCGAAGTTGACCTTCTTCGGAGGCATGGCGCCTCTCACGAAGCTACAACATTGTCGACGTTGATGGGGCCGCACGGGGAATCTGTCCGACGAAGAAAGGAACCACTTGTGGCCGGACGCCCCAAGAGCTCCCTCGCCATCGCCACGACTATCGACGTTATGGCAATCGGGGAAGGAGTAGGCGCGGGCATGGCCCCGCGCCGCGACGCACGTGGAGGGGCGCTAGGGTGGATGACAAAGTCAATGCTTCCAGTTCCTCGCGGGTTCTTGAGATCCTCTAAGGTTTAGTCGGTCGGAGATGCTTATGGGCTAAATCTCTTGAGATCCACTATCTTAGTCTTTCGGAGATAGTTACAAGGGTAGGGCTTCTTATACATATGCTCATATAGTGAGGGTGCATACATGTTTATGGATTCATCTCTACTTTTCATAATAGATATCAAACCTGACTTTCTATAAAAGACGATGCTCGGTAAGACCTGTCTCAATGGGGTTTCATGTCACAATTTTCAACACATTCAGAAGAGTTTTATTCCCATAAAATTCTCTTTACTCTCATGAAACTCTTATCATCTCTCTAATCATTAATACGGTGACACCTCAGCCTAATTAATGCCCATAAAACTTTTATGAAACTCCATTAAGACTGGCTTAATTGGTACGTTGGATACCCCTGACCTATATTTTGGGAGGTAAAGGTCGACTTCGTAGTCGGACTCATAACTCTTTTCTTTTAAAAAATGACTACAGCTACAGCAGGGTCGCTAACTGTTTTTTCTTATCCGAGTCGTGTGTACGTTGTGCGTATACAGTCAGATGATTTTGAAAGACAGTAACAGCTCTAGTAGGACGCCACCAGCCAAGCCCAGATTGTGTTGTTGAGGAAGCTGGGCGAGGAAGTTGAGGAGGATGCTCTTGATTTGGTGGTTGAAAGCAAATTCAATGCCGCCTTTTGGGACGCGCCAACTTGGCCGGAACGGAAGAAGGAGGCTTTTCAGACTCTTTTGAATGGGCGTTTCCATTTCGACGTTACTGCCTTGGGTCTAGACTTGACAGGGCTAGAGGACGAGGTCTAAGCTTCGTGTATCTGCTTTTTAGTTGTAATTGTTTTTTTGTAATCACAACCACGCGGCGAAGTTGTTGTCGGGTGGGCTTTGGTAACCGCGGGTTGCCATCCCTCTTTTCCTGTATTAAAAACTTCTTTTCGCTTAATGAAAAACGGCGTGATCGAAAAAAAAAGCTCTAGGAGGACTGCATCCGACACGGCTGACATGATGACCATCGTCTCCGACCAGAAATACTGCTACGTACCAGTAGTAATATCACACACAGTGCGTTCCTGGTGGCGCATTCAGATGGTTGAAAGTCTGGAGTCATTCGCAGAGACGATAAAAACATATACATCATCGATTGATATACAGTGCTGTACGTGCACAAGGGAACAAGAAGCAGCAAATTGGGATCAATTCATTCATCGCTTGGACTGTGATGCATGGTGCAGCGTGTGCCATGCATATATGCATGTTACACGTGCTGTGCTGTGATTGGTACTCCCTCTTCGATTCCAGCCCTCCTTTGAAAAAAAAAAAGGAGTGCGGCTTCTAGTTTGGGACAAATAACATTTTGAAGTTTAACTAAATTTATAGTTCATCGTTTATGCTCCTAAATAATTTTTCTTTGAAAATATATCTCATAGCTAATCTAGTCATTCCTTTTCAGTATCATAGATGTTAGTAACTTTTTTTATTTAATCAAATTTGAATTTTTTCACAAAGTACCCATCGTCTTGAGTTTCTTTCATTTTCTTTTACTAGGATCATGCCCGTGCGTTGCTACGGGTGTTATACTGCTCACTTAACATTTCCGTTCAACAAGATTACATACTTCCAATAAGATTATAGATTTTATTTTAATCAAAAAGATTACAGACTTGTACTCATAATAGTTGTGTGAGAAAAGAAGAGAACAACATACCACAGTTGTAGGCCTTAGATTTTTTATATTTCCTATGATTACAATTTTTAAGTTACCTTTGTTTTTAACGGTTTAGATCATTATACTTTTTATGAGAGAAATACTTCCTTCCGAACACGAAGTTTGCTTGATCCCCGTAATTATCATCTTTTTAAAATGGACGGTGCATATACCATAAAAATTATAGACATGTCGAACTAATTACATGTCAACTATAATTTTTTCTTTAAGCAAGAAACATGAATAAAATTTTATTTGTTCGAATTCAAATATCGAAATAACAAAATATTTACATATTAGTGATTCATAAATAATACTTTTGATTTTAGAATGTGTGCATAATATGGATACAAATTCTAGGGAGGTAGTGAATCAGGCCATTTAAAACATTAGGGATGCAATTAGCTACATTCATCAAAGCTCATGGTTGCTAATACAACGCTTATCTCATTCTTGCTCGGCATCAAGCTCCCTACCGCTTGAGGTGGAACGATGCCCCAAAGCTTTTCAGTTTTCTTGTTAGCGGCATTGAATTTTTAATAGAACCAAATCGAATCCATGGAGATTTGTTTAGGTTTTTTTTTTCCTTCGCTTTTTTCTTCGATGGTCTAATCATATTCCTTTGCGTTCACCTGTGTCTATCCATTCTAATCTATCGCTCACCAAATATTTGATTAGATCTTCTTCCTTATATTTTTTTTTCCAATCTAATGTGTTTTGTAGCCGAGATTTTTTCTAGATAGAGTCTGATCAGACGCTCCGTTTCAAAAAACATGTAATTATAGGAAATATGCTAGTCAAACGATGTCATCTTTGACAAAGCTTATAGCAAGAATTGCATGTTTTGTGGAAACGAAAAGGAGTACATCTTTTATACAAGAGAATTTTTTATTCCTACCATAGAATTTTTCCCATCCTTTCTTTTGAATTCGGATCATATTCATTTTAAGTTTTTTTCCTTCTAAAATAGGATCGAAGTTCTTCATCATGCAGTCATGCAAATCTGTGAAAATAATAGTTTCCTATTCTTAGCATGCATGCAAACTGCAGGGGTTGTCCTAGCCAAGCATGTGGGGGCGCCGCCGGGCAGAGCAAGCGGGCGACGACGCCGCCATTTGGTAGAGTCTGTGTTTCGTTCTTTTTTTATTTTTTTTTATTATTCGCGTGTATGGGCGCTTTATGTTGTGCTGACAGGTAAGCAGTCCCATAAATTAAATTTCCTTGCTAAAGATAGCTCATAATGAACAGGACATGTAAACTAACACGATACGTGAGCATGGCCCATACCATACCTAATCCCAACCCAATCATATACTTTCTCCTAATCTATCCGCCGCCTCATCATTCATGCATGCATGCATACTGCAGGTTCCCAATCGATCCCTTTTCATTCCAGCTGCGCCTCCGGCTAGTAGATAGACGCAATCTAGCTTCTCCTAACAGCCTAACACACGGCTCTTCCGCTGTGTGCAGGCAAAACAGCTGACGTCCTGACGCGACCACACCCGCGGCCGCCGAACAATCCTAGCTGCCGTTGTGCGTGCACCGCGCGGCATTTTCGTCGCTCGATCGTCGCCGCCAACAGGTCCCTGGACTGGACGACGCTGGACCCCAACAAAAACGAACGAATGCCCGGACGCAAACCAGGAGCTACACCATCCAGGCTGCAGAGCCGTGCGCATCCGATCTGCCCCGCCGCGTCAACGTCGCCGTGGACGGGTCGCTGTGCATGCAGCGCAAGCCATTGGATGGATGGATGGTGCAGCCAGCTCATCACCCTGCGATCGATCCATCGGCCGATCGATCCTCTCTGCTGGCCCAATCATCCGGCCGGAAGCATCGATCGATCCGACGGGCTATAAATACCTACCGCGGCTCCATCGCCTCTTGCTCATCGCAGCACCTACCATCCTCTCCAATATCGATCGATCGATCGCAGTCAGTGTCACACAGACGAACATATACTGAACTAGTCTAAAGTCTGAACGCCCGACCGATCGAGCCAGCGAGAGCCATCCAGTGATGGCCTCGTCCGCCGGTGTTCCCATCATGAAGCCGTTGGTTCTGGCGGCGATGCTGCTGCTCCTTCTGCTGGACGGGGAACCATGGCGAGCGCCGGCGACGGAAACTTCAACCAGGACGTGGACATAACCTGGGGCGACGGGCGCGGCAAGATCGTCAACAACGGGCAGCTCCTAACCCTATCCATGGACAGATCCTCAGGCTCAGGATTCCAATCCAAATCCCAGTACCTCTACGGCCGCTTCGACATGCAACTAAAGCTAATCCCAGGCAACTCAGCCGGGACCGTGACGACCTTCTACCTCTCTTCCCAAGGCAGCACCCACGACGAGATCGACTTCGAGTTCCTCGGCAACGCCACCGGCGACCCATACACGGTGCACACCAACGTGTACAGCCAAGGTAAAGGCGAGCGCGAGCAGCAGTTCCGGATGTGGTTCGACCCCACCGCCGACTTCCACACCTACTCCGTGCTCTGGAACCCCGCTCACATCGTCTTCTACGTCGACGGCGTGCCCATCCGCGAGTTCCGAAAGACCACCGCGGTGCCGTTCCCGACGTCGCAGCCCATGCGCGTGTACGCTAGCGTGTGGGACGCCGAGGACTGGGCCACGCAGGGGGGTCGCGTCAAGACGGACTGGTCTAAGGCGCCCTTCGTCGCGTCGTACAAGGGGTACGCCGCCGTTGGGTGCACCGGGGCTGATGCCGCCGTGTGCGCTAGGTCGAATGGCGCGTGGATGGCGCAGGAGCTTGATAGAGACGCGCAGGAGCAGCTAAGGAAGGCGCAGGCGAGCTACATGATCTATAACTACTGTACTGATAAGTATCGGTTCCCGCAGGGACCGCCGCCCGAGTGCTCGTCGCCGGCGGCAAAGTAAGTAGTAGAGTAGAATCATCGCCGGCCGGTTACATTATACAGCGGCAGAAGTTGGGCGTATATATATACGTATATACGTAGACGCCGTGAATGTCTTGTCGTGAAATGTATGTATGTACGTGCAGTGCACATAATACAGTATATAGAAGAAAATGGTCGTGTTACACCGACGTAATGACTGTTGTTGGACTGACTGCGTCAAGCCGGTCAACACGGCAAAATTCGTTTGTCAAAAGGGGCTTTTAAAGATGCCGAGAACCTGTGGACGTATGGCTTTGACAAAAGCAGGTAGCTAAGATATGAGGGAGACGAAATGTCAAAACCGTGCACTGCAAACCCACACGCCTGACCATTTCCAAAAAAAAAAGGTCCAGCCTGAAATTGCGAAGCCACTCCGAGTTTGGGCCGTTCAGCCTCGGTGGGCGGGCTGATGTGGGCTACTCAGAACGCCCCATTCCGGCACGGCAGAAGCACGAGATAATGAGCAAGACGGTTTAAACTAGTGCCAGAAACAATGTTCAAAATTTATCTTTGTTTTGGTTGGGGTGTGCCAGCCCAGCCTGCAGTGCAACGGCCGGGCCACACTCAAGGGCCCAGTGGCAAAGCCACTTTAGTGCCCTCCCCACAAAAATTAGTTAAATTCTCAAGTGAGCCCATGGCCCACATACCGAGAGATCAAACCGATAAGAACAGATACTACACTTGATCTTAGCCAAAAGGCCGAGAAAGGTACGAGCCATGGTGGTGCTGTGCCCCCATGTTTTGTTGATCCCTCAATTTGGCCGCTGGTTTGGGGTAACCGAGGTGGTGCTAATGTTCTGCAACTTTCTCCAACAAACGCAAACGGCTGTGGGCGGGATACCTCAGCGATGGAAGTGAAACTGGGCCGCATTCTATGATTGGGCTTCGCATCGAGTCCGGCCCATCGCTTGAATTGGGGAGCCTGACAGCCTGTTGACTCGTGCGGTCCAGTTTGTTGACATACGCGGTTCGCCTACGCTGTCTGGTGCTGGACTCGGCACAGCTGATGCCCGGCGAAAGGATCCGACGACAGACGCCATCGACTCCGGCCAGCAGCAACAGCTCCACCAGCACCCCTAGGTTTCCGATGGGTGCCAGGGTGAATAATATATCTTCTGTTATTCCTTTGTTTTTTTATCGAGCACCGTCTACACAAGCATCCCATCAAACGGACATGCATGATTTTGCCATTAAGAAGAGATCAAAAGCTTCATCCCAGAAGGGGACCGATGGTTTTCACAGACCAAGTTGCCATGCTCTCAGTCACAGATGAACCATCGGAATGTAGTGAGACTGTATGGATGTTTGTCTTGAGGCACGTGTTCCGCTGCTTGTATGAGTTCATATCAAATGGAACTCTCTGTAATCATCTCCATGTCCGAGAGGCTCTAGATCCTTATCATGAGTTGATAGACTTAAGGATAGCTCTAAAGCAAAAGAGTTTGCATGCAGAGCTGGCATTGACATGCTTTAGCTGGAGGGGAAGGAAGGCCAACAAAGAGACAGGTGGAGACTAGGCTGGAAAAGCTACTAAAATCAAACAGAGACATGAGCTATGAACAAGGATGTTCAGCCAAGAGCTTTATACTATTATTATATCACCCCCCTTTTGCCCTTAAAAGTGTGTTTTTTGTTGAGGAAGGCAACCTCCCTAGATAAACTGCTACTGGTTTCTCCCGATGTTGCTCCCCAGCATGTGCCCGGTGTACAAGAAGCTGACCTTCTTCTTCTCAACGAAGCTTTGGTTAGTGAACGCGTCATTGTCAGCAAGTTTGACTATCTGACAGCTCAGCCATTTCACTCTGAAGTCTTTATTGAGGTTTAACTTTTTGTGCTTGTGGATTTGTTGTTGGTCATAATATTGGAGCAGTATCTGATATCGCTACAGAAACAAAAAAAAAAAACTGTGATACTGGATTGTTTCTATCTAGATGAATTGTGATGTAGTTGTCATGATAAACCTGGTGTGAGAACTGTGAACTACAGAAGTAACCCGGTAACAAAATTTCGATGTTGTCAGCAAAATTTTTATGGTTTACATATCTTAGTGGTTATGCATCTCCATTTTCTGTTGTTCCACAAATAAATAATGTGGTTCCTACTTCAAAAGAACCATAGCATAGAGTATATCAGATTTGTTTCTATCATTAATTACATGGTTTTTTTTGTGCTTAGTACATATCTGGTTAGCCCTGTTTCTTAGATCTAGAGTTCACATGGTTTGTTTTTCTTTTATTGGGCTTGTTCGGGTTTAGAAAGAAGCTGCTGCAACTGTGTTTGTCTTCTCTCTCAAATCAGTAGTAGCAGCAGCAGGCTGAAGCAGCTGTTTATTTCTGAAGCCAAACGCACTCAGGGTTGGTCCTTGCTGAATAACAAAATAGGATTCACTATACTGACTATGACTAAATCCTAATTATTATTCTCGGTAATCAGTAGTAACTTGGTAACACCTTGGAACCCTGCAATGTGAGGTTGGAAAAAGTTTTCTGCTTTTTTCATTCAATAGACGCTTCAATGTCACTAATTTTACGCATGGATGCATATATAATGGCAGTTTGTCACATTTTATTGGTCTTACCAAGTGTTCGTATCAAACTATGTTTTTATTTATGTAGTGCAACTAAGTCATATACTGTTTTCAGGTTAACAGAAATAAGAATGCAGTCACATCTTCTAAGTGACGTCGTATCACCACCTGGTATTGCAACTATCATAATTCAGATAACTCAGAGACAGACAATTTTGTCCACAAATGCAGGGCTGAAATTCAGTACTTCATACATTTCTCAAAGACAAAATGAAACTTCTGATACTGTTACATGAACCCCTTTTATTTGCATAAGTTGTATGAAGTTTAGCCCAGGTATCTATATTACCAAGTAAACTAAGGGCAAAACAACGCCAGTTCTCCTTATCTGTTTTGTCCTTTCACCTGCCGAATGGGAAAAAAAATGCAGTTTAGCAAAAAAAATTCCCATCCCCTAAATTGATCTGAAATGTTCAGAGACCATTGTAATTCTTATGCAAGAATGGAGAATCTGCATCTGACTTGTTTATCTCGTCACCTGTTTCTTTTTTTTTTTAAGTCTCGTCACCTGTTTCTGCACTAGCATGTGATGAATTTTCTTAAATAAGAGTTCAAAAGTTTATTCATACTGTTTTTTTTTTTAAAAAAAATATTCATACTATCATGGTTTTCATTGCTCCCACTTTCCTTTCCAAAATCATTGCTATATTTGGGACTTCATTTCATATATAATCTTCCGTCATCTAATTAATCTTTCACAGCTTTCCATAAGTACTAAAGATCAGTGAAAATTTTCTGAATTCTGTCCGGAGAAGAGTCGTGGGGCAGAATGGCTGCTATATGGTGTAGTGTACTCAAACTTGTCTATCTGGGTGTACAACTTCATCTCGTTTTCGCAAGTATTTTTCAGATGGGCTCCTGTCTAGAAACGCTGCAGACTGACCGATTATCGGAAGCATTTTTCTCTCTTTTATTATCAAGAAAACAAAAGAAGTATAGATTTCTTAAAGGGAGAATATATTGTATTAAATTAAAAAATAAAAGTTTTTCTGTACAAGGTTTACACATGGGGCAAAAAGCCCAAAATGGGCCCAGTTCGTTTTTCTTTTACCAGCGTCGGCTTCTGCATTAGTGAAGGCGGGGAAGGGTTGGGGTTTCCTCCCCAAATTGGAGAACAGGCAGGAAATGGCCATCGACTCCGGCGCCGCCGGCGGCCATTGCAGCGGCGGCGGAGCGAAGCGGCAGATGGTGGATGAGCAAGTGGATCGATGCGAAGTGGTGAGCTCGGATGTGGTCCCGATGGACCGCATCTCTGCGCTGCCGGACGAGCTGCGGCATCGCATCCTGACGCACCTCCCCTCAAGGGCGCCATCCGCACGGGGGCGCTCGCGCGCGGGTGGCGCGACCTGTGGAAGGGCCGGTGGGCGGCGCACCGCGCCTCCGTTGAGGTGCACCTCCGCTCCCGCGACGACCTGCGGAGGGAGCTGGAGGCGTTGGAGCACGAACCGCGTCCCCGCCGCCGCCTCGACCGCTTCTCCCTCATCGTCGACATCTGCAAACTCAAGTCCTCGGATCTCCGGCGCTTTCTCGACTATGCCGCTGAGTGCGGCGCTGAGGACCTCCACGTGGAGACGCGCAAGATCACGGTCGCTGGCAAGCTCAACTTCCACCCGCCGCTGTCGAGCCCGTCACTCGCATGCCTCTCGCTCCGCCGCATCAGCGTCTCCAGCATGTACTACAAGGGCGCCCGGCCGTTCCATGCTGGCGCCCGGCCGTTCCATGCTCTCGAGGTTATCCGGCTCCACTCAGTTAACATTAGCCAGGCGGCGTTTAGGAAAATGATGGCGCTGTGCCCCAACCTCCTTACACTCGACCTACGCGACTGTGATTGTGAAGAGTTTTCGAACTGGGATGGATGTTTGGTCATGCCTCTGAACCTGAGGAGTGTTAGCGTTGTGGAGTGTGATGGAATCATCTGGCTGAACTCGGTGCGTATGCCCAGCCTTCGATCCTTCCACTACAGTGGTGACATCCTGGAGGCCCGCTTCAGACTTCCATTGGACGTGGCTCTTGTTGATCTTTATATTCGATTTGCTGATTCAGTATCAATAGAGTACACTGCCGAAATGTTGTATAATTCTCTCCCGAAGGATTTATCTGGCCTCAACGTTCTCACCATCTGTTCAAATGCTCTCCCGGTATGTACTGTCTTCTTATCACCTAACTTATAAGTTGCTTGATTTTGCAAAAACAATGAATAAAGATAGTTTTCTTTACTGAACCGAACCGTTACTTTTATTTCAGGTTGCATCTTTCTTGACAGGTGATGGAAAAGGTGATCATTTGCCCAATCTCAACTTAAACAGTTTGAGAGAGCTACAGTTACTCATGTTAAAAATGGACGCTGTCAACCTATCTGACCTTTATGTGTTCCTCAAGACCTGGCAATGTCCTAACCTGGAGAGGCTCTTTGTACAGGTTAACACCTTCAGCGCCTTACTAAATTTCTTTGCTTCATGACTTCATTCTATCTTTTCATTCATGTATATCTGAGTTCTTATCGAATCGTAATGCTTCTGAATGATTATGGCTCATCTTTGTAGCTCCCGGAATCTAGTTATGAATCCATGGAATGTTCAACTGATGGGGCGAGTGAAAAACCACCCGAAGGTGGCTTAGACAACCTTGTAACGGTAAAGGTCATGAACTTCAATTGGCGATGCACTGAGGTGCAGCTAGTGAGTTTTCTATTGAGGAAAGCTGGTGCCCTGCGTAAACTGCTAATAGTTTCTCCCAATGCTGCTCCATTGGATTTGCCTGGTGTACAAGATGCAGACCTTTTTGCTTTTCAGAGAAGCTTTAGCCAGTGGCAAGATAATGCTGAGTGAGTTTGACAATGCTGCAACTCAACCATATCATTCTGAAGTACCAAGTTCTAGTTATCAGTGACGAGTCTGGTTGGGGCCCTATGGATCGTAATACACAATCAGGGAATCATCCTTTTGGCTGTAGTTTTTATATATTGATAAAACATGAAGAAACCAATGTTTTTCTCCCCACTGTCATGACTCATGAATATTACTACTAGCACCAGGATGTGCGTGCTTTGGTGTCATGGTACCACTTCATGTAATTGACATATTATCATTATTAACTGAAGCAGCTCTGTATCATCTATAAACGAAGATGAATTACGTGATGGTTGAGGAATGGTAGCGATAATGTTCTGTTGTTGCCTTGTTGGTTATATTCCTTGCTGGTTTCTTACCTTGAGGTATCAATGCATTGAAGTGGCGAGGTCTGCACTTATAATACATGACTTGTAGTCTTGTTTTCTTGTCAAGCTTTCGAACATTTTAGTTATCATTCCAAGCATACTTTTATAAATTATAATTGAGCTTTGTGCCTTCTGAGAATGAAAGTCGGCCGAGAATCAGATATAGTTTGTTTTTAGTGCATAGAGCTCAGATTTCAGTGGGAAAGAATAATATTTCCTATCTCGGGTCTTTATTTAGTCCTCCATTTGTTTATGGATTCAGGTGGATCAAATTTAAGTCCCTCGCGCGCCTTCGGTTCCTGTGAGTTTGGTATTTTGCTTTGCTGAATCAAATTTTATCATATTTCCTGTCTGGTACCGCTCGTTTTTTTTTTCAGTTCGGCTTGGCAGCTTATATTTTTGTAGTTTTAGTAGGGGTAATTATTTACACCAGTGATTAAAAAACTCCTGGTACCCCTCGTTCCCACCAATTATAAAGGGCAGTGATACCATGGAATGATATCATAGGGGTTATCTTAGTGCATGCAGAGCTGTGTCATGCTCGCATGTTTTAGCTGTGATGTAACCTTGTTCCTGAAAGTAGCGCATGGCTGGTGTCCTGACGCTTCAGAAGCAGAAGTGAAACTTGTCTTTTCAGTCAAATTGCGTGTGCCTTGCTTGTCTACATGTGCATCAGTTCAAGTTACATTTATTTTTTGCCCAAGTCGAGGTCAGAAAGTACTGCATGCAAAGTTCAGTATCTGTTTTTGAAAAAAAAAAAAACACTCCGCGTTTGGGCTGTTCAGGCTCAGTGGGCCGTACGACACCAATTCTTGCTTGCACCTACACCGGGCTGCATCCCCTTCTAACGGGATATGCTGATGACTGATCGATTCCTGTCTGCTGTGCTTGGTGCTTGGAAGAAAGAGGCTCTGCTCTGCCTGTCATTGTTGGAGGCCAAGGAAGATGTTCTGAACTCTTGAAATACTGAATTTGCAATTATTACCAAAAAGTACAACGTCCTTCAAAACCGTGCAACCCTGCTGCGCACAGCACACGCTCCAGCCTTGGGAGCGTTTTGCCCTGAAATTTCCACTCCGCGTTTGGGCCTTCCGTGGGCTGAATGACACCAATTTGGGGCAGCAGGATTGAAAGAAACTACAGAAACAATGTTTTACTAAAGGGCCTTCAGAAAACAAAATTTAGCTTTGTGTTGGTTGGGGTGTGCCTGCCCAGCCTGCAGTGCAACGGCCAGGCAACACTCAAGGGCCCAGTGGCAAGCCACTTTAGTAAGCCCTCCCCCACAAAAAATTGTTAATTCTCAAATGAGCCCATGGCCCACATACCAGAGATTAAACTGATAAGAACAGATACTACACTTAATCTTAGCCAAAAGGCCGAGAAAGGTATGATCCAACCAGGTGTCGTGCCCCTTGTTTTGTTGATGCCTCAGTCAGTCCGCTGGTTTGGATAACCAAGGTGGAGCTAATGTTTTGCAAATTCTTCCAACAAACGCACGCAGCCTGAGTATGATTGGGCTTCGCATCGAGTCCGGCCCATCACTTGAAGGGAAGCCTGTTCACTAATACGGTCCAGTTCAGCGAAAGGCATCGATTCGCCGACGTTGTTTCCTGCTGGACTCGCACCGCAGATGCCCGGCAAAAAGATCCGACTACAGACACAGATGCCATCGACTCCGGCCAGCAGCAACAGCTTCTGCCGCAGCTCCACCAGCACCGCCTATCATGGCGGGTCTACTCGTGCCACTGCCAAGACGAAGTTGCCATGCTCTCACACCATCGGAATGTAGTGAGACTATGGCCCTCAACACGCTTCTAGCATTTTGGCTGGCTCACGTTCATTTACTCGCTTGTCACTCAGCCAGCGATTACTCACCCCGCGTCCGACGCAGACTGTTTGACGGGTTTTTTTTTTCTGCGTTTTCTGCGAAAAGCCACACGAACGCGGTCTCAAAGAGGGCCTATATGGATGTTTGTCTTGAGACACCGGTTCCCCTGCTTATGAGTTCATATCAAATGGAACTCTCAATGATCATCTCCATGTCCGAGGCTCTAGATCCTTATCATGTGTTGATACTTGATAGACTCAAGGATAGCTAGCTCTGAAAGCTAAAGAGTTTACAGAGCTGGCATGGCATCGACATGCTTGATCTTGAGGGGGATGGGAGGCGAACAACGTCACAGGTGGAGATCACTAGGCTGGAAAAGCTATTAAGATCAAACAGAGACATGAGCTATGAACAAGAGGATTCTCAGCCGACCTTTATTATACAATTAATTATACTGCAAGCCAAGTCAAATGAGCAGTGGGAACACAAGCAAACAGTACAGCATGGAACAGGAATTCCTCCTTGATTCAGCAAGCATTTCTCGGTGATTTTGGCTGTGAAATACTCAGGTATTGCTCAATATTAACACACCACAGGTCCACAGCGCAAGAGGTATATGGCCAAAGCTTAGTATAGCTTATTGGTCTGTTTCTGAGTACTACTGCAATCAAGCATCGATGATTCCATCGACGAAATACCAAATTTTAACATAAAGTTTCCGTGACATCTTGTTATGCCAAGGTTTATTGTATAGTAAAACACCGTATATTTTAGTTTTTTTACTTTTTAGAAAAAACACCAAATGTTTTGGAACTTTTTGTATGATGTGTGCTTGCAAACAAAATTTCAACACACAATTTACTTTCTAAAATGTTTTCAAAAACCGTTAAAACCAAGGTACAGAGGGTATATTTATTTGCACATTTACTTCGAGAGATGGAATGTGTGCCTAGTATAGTCAGAGACGGCCGGAGAGGAGAGAAAGAACGGCCGGCTTAGAGTTGACTAGACAAGTTCAGAAAAGGCATCGACCGAAGAATACTGCCTTAGACGGCAATGGCTAGGCTGAGGGCGTATTGGCCGCAGTGAACGATAGGAAGGACCAAGACATCGCCGTTTAGCATCTCCTCCCCAAGCTCACTAACCATCACCCCAACCCAGGCCCGGCCCTGGGGTGCCAGTGGTGCCTGGGCACAGGGCCCTCAAGCCAAGGGGCCCAACTCCAGGGGTACATAGATATACATAGGACGTATGCTTTGGTATTATTCCGCTTCAGCGGCCGTCGTTTTCCTTCGTGGCACTGCGCCTTCGCGTCTGCCGTCGTCCATTGGCCGTGCCTCACATCCAGACTTGTTCAAGTGAAGTCACGAAGGGTCCATCTTCCTAACTTCGCTCCGGGCCCATGAATTGACAGGACCGGGCCTGCCCCAACCCACCTGGATCTTTGGAGTAGCGGAGCCCAAGAACTAGCGGCACGTCGCTCTGGCCCACGACCGTAGGATCTAAAGAGTACTCGAGACGTCATGTTTAGTGAGGGTGGAGAAAGATGCATGGCATGTTGATATGTAGAAGCAAGATTACGAGAGCGTGGAACATGTTGTACTCGCCAGACGGTGCGATGGGTGGGGGCACAACCCCCCAACCCCCACCCACCTTGTTGGGGATGACAAACTACTACAATCAGTGGTAAAGAGCACGATATGTCAACATCATTAGAATGTATCCTTGATTCCTTGTATTGCCAATGATTATTTCTATATTGCTAATACTTTCTTCTTGCTGGTAATTTCCTAATTATTAGATTGCTAAAGAGAACGAGGTTGGGCGAAGTCTCTATGAAAGATTAAGCACTTGATTTTCCAAAGCACTTGATAAATATTCAATATAGAATGCACCCTTTGATCAGCAAGTTTCCAAGTGAGCGGTTTTATGATAGAAATATTATAGATGGTCCCAACGTTCAGGACTATGGCAACATTTTATCTTGATGGCCATATGTATGGTCCTTATTCATTCATTCATTAATGTTGAAGATGGTTTCGAACAAAACAATAAGCTGGGCTCAAAAATATTGTTGAAGTTGTTGTGGTAGCCAATATTGTTAGCAGACTTGCTGAAGGTATGTCTAACATCTGAGCTTATAAAGAACATGTAAGAGCATCTCCAACAGTTTGGTATATCAACTTGCCATCCATAAAATTTTAAAGCAAAACTAGAAAAAAATAGTCTCCCAACAGTTTGGCATCCAACTTGACAAAAAAAAATAAACTTGCTCCTCCTCACGCGCACGCGCATTCAGCTTGGCAAATTCCCAGTGCTGCCGATTCTCTGAACCTGCTGACGTTCCTGTGTGCTGGTGGCCGGCAGAACCTGCTATGGACGTCCGGCCTGCTTGTGCTACACTGCTTGTGCTATGGACGCCGGCCTGCTTGTGCTAGTATATCGTGGAGTAGCACAAATGTCGAGGTAGTGCATGTGCTTTGGATGTCCTGCTTGTGCTACACTGCTGCTAGCAGCAGTACATGTTTTTCCTTGGTATATCATGGTGCAGTACATGTTTCGTTCATATTGTGGTGTAGCGCGATCACGCCAAGGCGGCAACCTGGAATTTGAGCCCTGTTCGGCCGGGCTGGGTTGGTGATCTTTGTGAGAGAAGAGAAAGCTTCTTTGTTGGTACGGCTCTTTGTGAGAGAAAATATGGCCGACCTACTTACCGATAAGCCAAGCGAACAGTTTTTTTTTTGCGGGCTTGGTCCACCAATTTTGTTTTTGCCAAATTAAATTTACAAAACTATTGGAGATGGGTTGTTTTTTTAGTTGCTATATTTTTTAGCAAGTTGGCAAATCATAAGATTTGGCAAGTATAATTTAACAAACTGTTGGAGATGCTCGTATTATGTTTCATTAAAGTTGATCTGTTTAAGTGCCATCCATGTTTCTTTGGTCTAAGACCACTACACCATGCACCAAGCAAAAAGAAGAAAACCAGCGTTGGTATAATATCTCCATATGCAACCCAAGTAATCTCTCTGAAAGAAAGAGTTCGAAGTTATGAGAAGCATAACTTTATTTCTATTGAAGTTTGCACTGTTGATTCATGTCAATGTAATGAGAAATAATCCTATCTATAGTTAGACTGCAAGATAGTGGAGAAAGATGCATGACATGCTGATATGCAGAATCAAGATTACGAGAGGGCGGAACATGTTGCGCTTTCCAGACGGGGAGGCGGGTAAGGGCACCCCCTCCCTCCCCAAGCAAATTGCATAGCCTAAAATGGAGTCTTCTTATGCGACCCATGTTTATGCATTCTACATCATTATAGTTGTAGAAGGTGCTCGGATTTTAATTGGCATCATCGTAGATCGACTTGAACATATGCTCGGATCATCATAGACTTGCGCATAAGCCTAGAAACTACCACATACATCTTCATCACAATATTTTAAAAAATTATTGGCAAGTTTGGTGTCAAGCCACTTGTTTCGAGCTAATACTTATTTTGAACTAATATTTACCTAAAACCGCTATGTGTTGACTTACCGAAACCAAGTATTAGGTTTAGGACAACAAAACTACTCACAGTCGTTTGTTCCTTTTTGGGAAATGTCTTGCTTGGACACGGACCAGATATTATAATTCATATAGTATCATTATAATTCATATAATATCATTCATCTGAATTTGGATTTTTAACCCCTAATAAACCTATATTATTCTCCTGAACTTAGAATATTTGTCTTGTGAAGATCAAAGTTTTTTTAGATCTATAACATTGCCCCTCCTCAATAAAAAGAAAATATGCTATCTTCTTGTACAAGAGAATATTCTTCGACGGAATCTTATCATCTAAATGTATGTACATCTAAGTAGATTCTGTACGTCTTGAAGGATTTATAAGAAATACAAGGATGAATACTAAAATCCTACTGCATCCTTTGTATTTAATAATAGATTTGTGTACGTGTTCTGTCTACCATAGTGTCCTCACACTCCTCCATATCTCAGTGTGATTGGAAGTCACGGTTTGAGCTCATACAAGTTTGACAACGTCAGTCTAGCAATAGAAATCTCTACAACATAAAAGGGATGAAAAGGAGGCCTTGGTTTCGTGCGGTCAAAATTTTCCGTTCCCCCACCTCCACCCGTGCGACACCGCTCCCCCGCCATCACCGTCATCCCCGTGCGGTAGCAATAATTTCCTCCCAAATATTGCCACTATAATCCCAGTCTCCCCAAATCCCCTTAGCTGAATGCCACTCAACAAAAATCACCGCACCATGTGAGACCGTCAAGACTCGAGGAAACGATATTCATGCAAGGAAATAAATTCATGCACGACAAATATAGGCGATCTCTCCTCCCCGATTAGAGAAGATCGTGGAGACTCTAGAGCGATCTCTCCTCCCGGATTAGAGGAAAAAAAAAGAAATGAATTCATGTATGACAATCGAAGAGTTTGGCCACGGCGTAAGGCGCCGTCCAAGATCGTCGATGGAGCAATGGGGCATGTCGTTCCGGGCGGTGATGGCAAGGCGAAGGCATCACCATTGATGGAGAATAAGGTACTCCGGCCCTTCCTTTGTCTCGCTGTGGGTTCTATGCAGCCATGGCGATGGGCTAGTGAGATTTAGTTTTCCAACGATATCTATCCGGATGTCGGTTGGACTTGTGTTCTCTCATGACGAATCGGTGAAGGCAACGGCGATGAGTTCGACGGCGTGTCGGGCGGCGCCAATTTCATTATATTTGCATGTGGAGTTTTAGCGGTTTATTCCTCTTTTGCAAAAGTGATGGGTATGAGGATGACGGCGGTGGATGGTGAGATGGCCCCGTTTCGATTCGGTCGGAGCTTGCATCCGTGGCATATCCGTTTGGGATGGTGATCCCAGATGGTAGAATTTATGGCTTTTTCAAGGTTTCTTTTGCCTCCCATCAATGGAGATGGAGTAGTTTGGTTTACTTTTTGTAATGAGAGGACGTAACTTGTTTTTTAGTATGAATGGAATTTTTCCTTATCAAAAAAAAAAATATATATATATATAGAAGAGGGTAAACGGTACGACCCAAAATCTCCTCCCTGATCGAGTACGCACAGAAGGAAACCTCTCAATCCCTGCGGCCTCCCTCATCGTGTACGAAGCCGGGCGGGCTATCTTCATCGCGTCAGAGCCTTGCGTCCGACGTCCTTCCCGCGATCTCCCTCGCGAGAACTCGCCGCCTTTATCGTAGTCGTGGACGTAAGTCGCTCCCCATCCGGGAAATACAAGTCCGTACATTCATGCATATACACATATCTTGGCCTTGCTCGCATCTTGATGTTGCTTGCATCTTCAGGATCCCTTGTGATGGCGGCGTTTGACAGGTTGTAGCGCCGAGCAATGAACCACGGTCCTCGATGACGCGCTGACAAAGGGTCACCTCGACGACACACTACTTGTCGTCGTCTTCCTGGTACTCCATTGATCTGGTTTGTCGTCGTCTTTCTGCTCCATCGATCTGGTTGATTACTTCTTGTGCCGCAGTTGCCGCTCTGGTTTTGTGCCGCCAATGGTTCCTACTGCTGCTGTGTTTATCTCTGCGTACCTGACAGCAGTCCATAGGCCACATCGAGACGCCGGGCTTCTTGGACCACTTCAACTGCATCGAGGACCTAGTCTCCTAGGTACTTCACATCTCAATCATGGTGTGTTGATCCATTCTGTAAACGTTTAAACCATAAATTATCATGCAGAATATCAAACCATAGAATACATGACACAAAATCCATCAAGTGTTTCTTCTATAGAAACTAATGCGAACACATGGTTGATTTAGGTCACATGTGTTTAGTTTTGTGATTGAGTGATTATCAACATCAACATTTTAATTCTATTTTCTTTTATTCTTTATGCCGGCTATGTTCACCGCACACGTGGAGTGTGTCGAAGACGTATCTCTTGGTTCGTGTTGTGCGGGTGTGGAGCTCGGAGATGGTAGCCGTGACGGAGGTGAAGGGGCCAAGGAGGACGTCCGCCGACGGACCGTGGAGGTGAAGGACGGACGTGAGGCTTGGACCGAGGGACCGGATCGCCCGGGTGGCTAGCCATAGTGGCCGACATCCGGGACATCGGCGAATGCAAGAGGGGCGTGGCGGGACCCGTGTCGATCGGGTCAAGACGGCGAGCGCCAAGCAGCGAGCGGGGGAGCTCGGATGACTTGGCGATTTCGGGCGGTCAAGAGGGGCGATGACACGTGTCGAGGAGGTTTGGTGGTTTGTCCTCAAAACCATCGGTCGCGGGTTTCGTGGTTTGGGCCTCAAAACCACGGGTGCGGGTTTGGTGGTTTAGGCCTCAAAACCATCGGCGGGTTTCACGGGTTTGGGCCTCAAACCCGATTGGGACGTTCCGGTGGGCCGGAAGGGCCGCCTGCGTGGCGGCATCCGGGGAGATTGCGGCGGAGCGATGCTACGGATGAGGAGGCGCGGTGGCCGTCGGATCGACAAATTATCCGCAGTCGACCAAAATAGCCCTAGGGTTAGAAGATCGATTTCATGTATCTTAGGGGTAGTTTAGGAAGAGGGAATATTGGACTATTTAGTGGAGGCTTACCCCTCCATCCCTCCTCGCTCTCTTATTTTCGTTTTTATTTTTTCCTCAATTTTTAGGGTTCTTGTTTAGAGCCCAAAGAACAAATTTGTGGAGATTTGTGTGGTGATTTTTTTGGGGAAAGAGCCAGCCCAATCTCTACCTGTGCCCTCTGGGCTTTTACTCTTCGCGCTGTGTTTTTTTGGTCCGGCCAGGGTCCTTCAGTTTGGGATATTTTCGAGGCTAGCTGTGATCTGAAATTTCTGGAGCTTGGAATGATTCTAGACGACGATCTCTTGGGAATAGGTTCGTAGCTAGATCAATCTCATCTGGTCCGATTTTGAGCGTGATCCATGGAGCTTTTGGTAGGTTTTGGTTGATCTTTGGTCCGCTCGTTTTTCTGTGTCCGAGTGCGTCGGCCTTCTATTTGTTCGCCTGTGATAGCAGCACCTCGGTTGTGATGATTTGTTTTTCTTCCAGGTTGTTCTTCGCGTGAGCAGGAGCTGCCCTCTGATATCTTCTCGGCTTCGTGTTTCGTGCTCAGGGAGCACTTGCCGCTGTAGCACAGCAGCCTTGCTGCAGTTCGTGCGTGCTTGAGCTAGATTTTGTTTGGACATTTCCTGCTTGCTCTTGCGTGAGCTGTTTTGATTGGTCAAAAGAACTAGCTTTCTTTGCATTCTTGAATTGCTAGCTTTTGTTTAATCCAAACTAATCCGGTTGGCAGTTTGAGGCTTGTGCAGCAGTGCGTAATTTGTTTGAGCCTGAACTTTTGGTCAGTCACGATTTTTAGCAGGAAGGCAATTTCTCTTGTTCGATTTTCTCTTTGTCTGTGTTGTGCAGATCGACGCCGGACATCATCGAGCAGGCAGCTCAGGTCCTGAACAGAGCAGCACCCGGCGCGCATCATCCAGGTGCCAGGCATCCTTGCTTCCTGGTAAGTAGGTAAGCAGATCACGTGCTTCTCTGATCTTGGTAATTGAGCATGAACTAGTGTAAAATTGCAGCTTGCTGATTGCAGCTCTTCAGATTTATTTTGAGAGGTCAGCGGTAGTAGCAGTGACATGTTTTATCTAATCTTGAGATGTCATTTTCTAGCTACTGGATCCTTGTTTACTTAGTTTGTCTCGGCTTGTGCTAGTAGCAACCTGTCCTGTTTATCATATATTGAGTTAGCGCCTCGAAAGCATAAGTGTGAAGTTTATTTAGATTTATGCAAACCTCGATCCTTGTCCACTTAGCTCAATTGCTCTTGCTTGAACTTGTTCATTTCTCGGTTGCAGCACCTAGCCTGTTCTACTTGGTCCTTTTTAGCTCGTTGTCTCTTTTCGCATTCTCTCACTTGTGCTCCGCCTTGAGAATCGATTTTTTGCGTTCGACTCTTTGAGCCCAACACTGCCGTGTTTGATATCTTCTACCAGTTAAGACGTGTATCACTTTCGTATCTTTGTGAGTCGGCTTTTTGAGGTTGGGGGTTGAGCCGATGACCCAAAATTGAAAAGAAAAATCGAGGCTCCCATTCACCCCCTCGGGGTGCCGTTTCGGTCCTTCAACTAATGAAATAATTATGTTGTTATTTTCTTAGACAAGGTAACTAATAATATTGTGTCATGTGGACAAAGTTTCTTCATTAAGGCCCTGTTTGGATATAATTGGTTTTAGCATCAGTACACTGTACACATGTGTTGGGGTGGATTGAATTGAGGTAAATCCAAAAAATCCAAACAACGCCTTAAGTAAAGTCCTATCAAAGTGGTAGTGTTCGACACAATAGACATGTACAGATAAGAAGATTGACATGAACTGACATGTACAGATAATTTTACATGTACAAATAATTTGAATTGACATGTACAGATAATTGCCATGAACTGCGCCACTGAAAAATCAAGCTAGAAAACAGGCTAGAAGATTCTGTTTTATGCAGAATTGACATGTACTGTACACTGAAAATTTCAGATCAACTTTATGCACCTTGGCTTTATCCATCCAAATTAGCATCAATTTTTCTTATGAGTTTCAAGCCTCACCGTTTTCATATGTACAAATAAGAAATATAATATAATAATACAAACAATGAGACCCCCCTGCACACAATTCAGAAGTCATAGTCAGTCCTTTACCACCAATCTATTTCTTCATCCATTCCCTTTCTTTCAACTTCAATCAAAATTCACCATCCAGTAACACAAAGTCAGGAGGGTTTTAGCACTCAGGATCCTTACATGTATGAGTGTGTTTCCATTGGTAATCCATCGTCAAAAGTGTTTGACAATTTAATTCTTGTCTTATTGTTTCTATATCGATTTTCTGTTTTTGTCTACCAGGTGCATATATACTATTTCCTGCTTCTCAACTAAAGGTTAATTATTTTTAACTACGGATCAATCTGGATCTATGATTATAAGTGGGACTTACTGCAGGCAGGTAAATCCAGATCCACGATTTTTATTCTAAAAAAATGATTCTGACTCATGTTTCAGTTGATTCCAAAGTTGAGCACTACTGGTTATCAGAAGAGCAAGCAACAGTTGTATATTAAAACTAGAATTGGTGTTTGATTTAGAAGAAAGAAATAATCTATGCACATACCAGTTCATTATCATTATTCAACGTTAACTATAGTTAACTCATTGACATTGATTCATCTCTACCTATCGAAACCAGAGTTCAAGCTCTGGCTCCTCATTGAGCCACGTCGCTCACATTTCGTCGTCGGATCAGTCACATGGGCGCCGAGATCTGGTGAGGCCTGAATATTTTTCACGAAAGCCCTCAAACTTTCTAGAAATCAACGTACAGTCCAAGTCATCTTCTCAGTTCGAGAGCTTTCCCAAAGCTCGTGCTACGCCGCCTCGCCTTGGGCCTAGGCCATCTCGGGACACGGCGGCGCTCCCTTGTCACCGCCGGCCTGGCTCCGATCCCACTCGTCGCACGCCCGCTGCCTGTCGCAATTGCAGCCAAGAGCGCCGCGGCCGTGTCGCGTCGGCGCCCGCGGGCTGGCCAACTCGGGCGGAGGCGAGAGCTCCAGGGTGTCCGCGAGCGCCGCCTCACGGCGGTGGCCGAACCCGGCAACCACGGCGGATGCCGGCAGCCCGACGCCGCATCACCGCGCACGAGCGCGAATACCACGGGACCAGACCCCTCTGCCATTCCGGCCTCCCAGTGCCCTCCCCCCCTCCGTGGGTCGGCTCGCTGTCCGGGCCCATCGCCGCTGGTAGGGCAGCGGCGCGCGGCCAGAAGGCAAGCCAGTACGATTCGCTGGCTCGGGCTCGGCGGCAAGGGCGTCTGCACCGCGCTGGCCATCATCAACCTCTCTGGTACGCTTACACTACCGCGTGCTACTATCAGTGCGGCAGGAGAAGTGGATGTTGCCCTGCCCACGAATGCTGCCCAAGGGTCTATCCGAGGATGCAAGGAGGAAGCTACAACAAAGGGACTGAACTTGGCCATGGCTGCTTGCTTGCCAAGATGGAAATCTCCGAAGTGTACCTGGAGACACTGCCAAAGGTAAAACAATTCCATTTAGGGATCACTGGTCCAACTATTTCTGTTGCTATCCATGTGGTGTGCTTGCTTCAATCGCTGCTTAAAGAAAGATGATGTTAAATTTTCAGCGATGTCACTTCCATTTGCCTATGCTGTTTAATCCTCACCGTTGTCAATTACAGAATTTGCATATACAGACCGAAGCCGGAGCACACAAGGAGGATCCTATTCAACATGATTCGGCACCACGCCCGAGGATGCTGACAGCACCGCCATCAACCCCACCGTGGAGTACAACGAGCCGGACGCGGATGTTAATTCCTTTGGGAGATTCATGTACCGTTGCAGACAGACATAAGTACAATCACTACCAACCCGCAAATTATATCGTCCTGTGCTAACGGGAGATTTCTGTTGGAATGGATCACTCATCATATGGTAAGGCTGTGACTTCAATTTGTTTCAATCAAATTTGATTTAGATGATTTCCATAGATCCTCTGTACAGTTAGGCTGCAGCGGGCACCGAGCATAGGGCAGTATGCAATGTAGATCCAGTTTCAACTTCTTAAGTGTATCTTACTATGTAATTAACAATATAATAACTCTTTGTATTGATTCTTTTTTTTGTTGAATAGTAATTCTATCTCACTGACAAATTGATTATCAAAACAAATGCTATTATTCTCTGTGGTTTGATTCACATTACAAAATATGTTATAGCGTTAGCATGTGCAATACACATAATCGGGCAACATGCAGACGCGCGGCAACGCCGCGCTTGTTTCTAGTGTTTGGGTTGATTCCAAAGTTGAGCACTACTGTTTATCGGAAGAGCTAACCTCTGTTGAATATTAACTTGAATTAGTGCTTGATTTATAAGAAAACAAATAACATATGTGCATAACAGTTCATTATCAGTATTGAAAATTAACTAGATTTAATTCTTTGATTTATAATAAACAATATAATTCATGTTGCGTTTTGCGAGGTTATGAACAATGCAGACAACAATAGTGGACGAAGCAGTTGTTGTAAAGTTATGTGTCTCTAGCACCCAATTGTATAGTGTCAGGTTTTAAATTATGTATTTTACATGAAATGGTGTTATCCTAAATGATAAATAAAAGTTACCACTAAAAAATTTTCCTATCCCTGCCTGAAACAACCACCCTCCAACTACGGATAAGAGAACTCACTAATAGATTCCAATCTCCTAAGCTGAACCATCCTATGAGCAACCAACATTTCTATCTTCCTAAGACGGACCAGAAAATGCACAAAAAAGATGAATTTACAAAACAACAGAAAAATAACTTAAAATAGGTAAAAACTGCAGGAATTGTGAGACGTGACCCCTTTACCATCATCTTCCATGCGGGGTAGCCATTGAGCCCTCCCCTGTCACCATCACTGTTGGCAGAGCTGTGCTCCCTCCTACACCCGCTCTCAGTCCCCCTTGCCTCAGCACGTTCCTGACGAACTTGGTAGCGAGCTCCCTGTCCCTGCAAAAATCGATGGTAGCCATTGAGCCTTGGCGACATTTATGGAAAACATGGGCCCCTGGAAAATGTAAATTTTTTATTTGGCTCGCCATTAGAAACCGATGTTGGACAGCAGATCGGCTTGCTCGCCGAGGATTGTTACATCCAGAGAGATGCCCCTATGTGACCAAGAGGAGGAGACTATTCAACATCTGCTCACTAATTGTGTGTTCTCACGTCAAGTATGGTTCAACATCCTTTCGCCCGTGGAGATGGTTGAAGCAAGTACCACAATGTAATGATCATAGCTTTTGCGGATTGGTGGGCCAAGTGTATTCGAAGAGTCAAGAAGGAGTACAAAAAGGGGTTAATTTGCTAATCATTTTGACATCTTGGCTGATATGGAAGCATCGCAATTCATGTGTCTTTGATGGAGCTACTCCATCCGTTAATGAGGTCTTGAGGCGCTTTTTAGAGATGAGTACAAACTGTGGTGCTTCACTGGAGCTAAAAAGCTACAAGCACTTCAGTTAGAGAGAGGGTAGGGACCTCTGTTTAGATGTCCGGTGCCTGGTCGTCATATGTACCATAGGTGATAATGTTGTAAGTGTCCCAACCTTCTCATGTATGGTTCCGGCATGAGTTGGTGATGTGCTCGGGCCTTTATCTTCTCTATAATACAATGATACGCAGCTCTCCTGCGTATTCGAGAGAAAAAAAACTCACAATACAATATTAGCTTTCCCAACATCTTGTTAAGAAAAATTTTCAGCGATTTGTTATAGAAATTATTGGTTAAAGTTGCATCTTGAGGAGCATATAGTTCTTAAGGCGTAAAGGCGAGACAACACGATGTACCACCGCCCAGATGCCTAGGCGACCATTCTGCAAGGCATACTTCTAGGCGACGTCTTGAGAAACTTGTTGAGGAGTATACTATTTCAACAGTCAAAATATTTATTTGAATCAAACATGGTAACATTCAGTAACAAAGGTACCATGTGAAAAAGACTGCTGCACAAAATAGTGAAATGTTAAGGTTAAGAAAGCATCAGAATGACACCTGCAGTATTTCTTTTTTCTTGTGGACTTCACCTTAGGGGAGAAAAAAACATACTCTTCAGCTTCAAGATCGTATTCTGTATATAACAACACCTACTGCCATCTATATCCATATGAAGACAATGAGTAACCTAAAGTAACAAATGCAGATGGCATAATAGTACAGTAACCCAGAAAGGAAATATATAGTGCATGAGCTCTATTTTCCATACTCAGTAAAAAATGCTTAGAGCCTTCAATGTATTATGCAATTTGAAAACATTACTGTCATCTGTGATAGTAATTCATTATTCTTATTCTGTAGACATTGACTTGAATGAGAAATTGCCCTCATGTCAGCGGAGCTCCAATAGATAGCTCCTGGTCTTCACCAAATCATGCCCACGCCATGTCAAGTCCTCATAAGGTGCTCCACAGCGCCCACTATTTCTCCATGTGCACCCATCAGCACACTTTGCCACTGTTGTAATCTACCCCCTTTTTCACTCCTATTCTGTAGACATTGGCTTGACTGAGAAATTGGACTATTCGTCAGTTGTGGCCCTCACAAAAAAAATTGTATTGAACTTATTTAGTTCTCTAATCAGTGAGCCATTCTAACTAAATCGGGACCTTCCAATAGAGGGTGGAAGCATCTTTTCCGTTTGCTTTAGTTCCTATGTCTACATGTTTCAGACACTCGCTTGCGATTGCTATTTCAATTTCGTAAAGACGGTAATAATTGGGCTGCAGACGCCTCTCGGATGTAGAGGCCGGATTGTATTATCCATTATCTAAAAAAAACTAAATCGGGACCAAAGCGACTGTATTTCTCAATCAAACATCCGAACCAAAATCGGAAATAAAATTAATTAAGGTGAACATAAGGTCACTGAACCGTACCATTGCGTTGTGGCGAGGAAATAGTCTCCATCCGTAGAGATCACCATGTCGCGCACGCTTGCCGTGGCCGGCTAGCCACCGCTGTAGCCGACCAGGACAAGAGGAGGAGGTGGTAGCTCAGATTTTGAGTCCCGCACGCCGCATTCCAACACCCACCGGCAGCACGTACGCACTCGCCGCCCTTCACGCCAGCCGTAGAGACAGTCTGGAGGGAGAAAGAAGGGAGTGCCACCGCTCGCTCCATCCTCGGAACCTGATTCCAAGCTGCGACAGTCGGAGAGGGCAAGCGTGAGGTGGATGCACGCTGGACGCGGGAAGGGATTAAGGGAGGAGCCGAGCAGGCCATGGCGACGAAGAATCTGAGGAAGGCCTAAGGGGCTTACGGACAGGATGTAGGAAAAGCGCCGGGGAGAGATGTTGGGAGCATAAGGTTGGGCTAGCCGAGTCCGTGGTGTGCGTGTGGGTGAGTCTTTTTGTTTTGTCTTTCTTTTCCTTTTCTTTTTTTTTCTGATATATACACATATATAATACGTGCAACAAGTAGTTTTTCCATGTATTCTGAAAATACAAAAATACATGATAACCTGGGGTCGATTAAATCAGCTAAATAATTATGTCTATTTCTGTTCGGTTATTCTATTTGGTGAGGTTGATTACAAAAAATGGAAAAAAAACTTAAAAATACATGAAATGGTTTACGAGAGACTCTACACCCAGATGTTGCATACACACTACTCCCTCCATCCCAAATTATAAGTCACTTTGGGCATTCCAAAGTGACTTATAATTGGGAATGGAGGGAGTACATGACAACCGTAAAATCATCCATACATGTTAGATTAAATGCCACTTTAATATCAGCGTTTAATTCCACAATATTATTATCTTCTCGTTCGATCTGTGTGTTTTAGTTCATGCTAACCAGAAAATTATCGGTATATGTTATATTAAATATTTAAATGTCACTTTAATGTTGTTTTAGTTTTAATTTTCTAACTTTATTATCTTTGCGATCTGTGTACTTTTAGTAGTATAGTTATCCCGAAGCAACGCACGGGCACGATCTTTTGGTGAAGTATGATTTTGAAAACATGTCAAATGACGGTAAAAATTTTGAATAGATGACGATCCTTGAATACATCTTTAAAACACAAGGAAACCAATGAGACAATCCATCAGCCAAGGGACGCGTGCCGGAATAGAAATTGGTTCAGGACGCGTGTACAGGCGGAGATGAAATGCTTTTCACCACGCGTTGAAGGATGCATATGTGTATACCATGGATTTGCTATGAGTCATCATCTCATTAGCTGTTGTGGGCTTTGGGGGAAAAAAATTGAACTTCTCGTACTTTCCTTGTGGATGTCCTGAACGATGCTGAAATTGCGGTATATGGTATGTAAGGTGAGGTGCAAGATACCCAATTCGATTTGCATGACCCGAGTCGACGAGGTAATATTTTCCTATAAAACTAAATTAGTAATGCAAATATCAAAATTAATGAAGGATACCTTTAGGAGGCAAATGAAATGAAGACAAAATTGCCAATGCATGCATGACTAAGGATACTTGAGTCATGTGCGGAACCTCGTCAAAGATAAACCCCATGTCAAAGTCACAAATAACTAGCACATTATGAGATGTATATCCATTACGACATGTGTGGCTAATCGTTTCGTCCAGTGGCACCACCACTTGAATACGTGAACCATCTATTGCTCCAATCGCATCTTTGAAGTATGACCAAAATCGATCCTCTATCACCCTTTCATGCTCCGTAGAAAAAGTAGGATCTGTAGGAATGACATTGTGTTTAGCTAACTTGCACAAACACTTTGACACTTCATAAAACTTGATGTGAACAGTCCAAAGTGACCGTGTGAAACGATTTTGTGATGTGCTCGTCGGAGGTCAACTTCGCTCGGACCACGCGGGCGCTAGAGGCACCCCGCAGCTTGCGAACACAAACGGAGAAACTAGCGTCCAGAGGCCAAGGCAAAGGTTCGCGTTGTTTTTTTTTTTTTCTTTTTCTGTTTTCGTAGTTTTGTGCCCCCGTAAATAAAGAAAAGGAAAATCTTTTCTCTCACTGTCTCTGGGCCAAGCCCCAGTTCTCCGTTCTCGGCATGACGTCAGGCAGTTTATGGGCCAAGTGGGCTGACGTCCACGATGCTCTCTATATGGGCTAAGTAGGTTTGCACGGAAACCAAACCACCTAAAAAAAAAAAAAAAAAAAAAACGGTCGATATATTACAGGGAGATTCCATGAGCATCTGACGAACACCGATGGCTATGGATGCATAGCCCCGGGGCCGTCGCTGATGATGATTGCCTTTGCCCGGCCGGCCATGCGTGTCTGCACGTACGAATGGCTGACAGCTAGGTAATGATGCATCCTGTCGCTGCATGGGCAAGAGCGAGCTAGAGATCTGATCCAGTGGCTCAGATGGATCGAGCCGGACGTACCGGACCACCACCGCATGCAATGCAATGCACCATCATCGAATCGTACACCGGCAATCGATTCATCAGACGAGATTAATCATCGGTAGGTGATCAAGGTCACACGTACGTACGCTGGCAAAATGGTTTGGGGTTAGCATGCATCGCCAAGAAACAGAGTCCAGGATCTACGGGACTTGAGAGCTGGAGACCACTCACTGTTATTGCTAGTACCATCTAAAGCTCATTCATCAGGGGGAAAAAGGCCATCAAGCCTGCAAAGTCTACCTTAATTAAAGCGAGCTGCGAGCCTCGAGGGTCCTTTCTGCCGCGCCCGCAGCGCACCACTGTTCAGCAGCTTAATCTGCTGTCATCAGACTCATCACCTCACGTTTCAACACCAGCAGTGACCGAAATTTCATCTCCTCATGGTCACATTTGCTTTTATGGCTACCTATCTACTATACCAAATGACTACTCCAAAGGACTCTCCAAAATTACCTGGGACACAACTGCAGAGTAACAAGCAGCTATAGGCTGGCCGATGTAAAAACTGGACTTCTTGAACGACCAGTTCTTTAGAGTTGAGACCGATCTAGCAAGGCTCGTCGTTGCCAATCCAAGTGGAAGCAGCTGGCTTGCTGGTCCCTGAATCATGAGGAGGTAGCTTCAGCAATGGCGTTGCATTGACGACGGCCAATCCAACGTCAGTATAACACTCCAAAGGCATTTGCATTGCCTAGCTGGTCCTCCGCTAAGCTGATTAATCATATGCAAGGATGCCTAGCGGGGTCACTCTCCGGTTGTCTGTATACCAATAATTATGCATGCACACACTGATGGAGATTGTGCGCTTCGTTTGGACGGATTCAGCAGGGATGCTATTGCTACCTACTCCTACCAACAGCCGCCTGCATTGCAGCAGTCCAGTCACAATTCACCTGCCACTGTGCATTCCATTTCAGCTGAAAACCTGAAACTGTGAGAAAAAGATTGCAAAACAAAGCGTGAGACGACGGTAGAAGCATACTCCCTCCGTCCCAAAATATGCGCCGCTTTTACGCTTCCCGAGAAAAGTGCCGGCAATTATATATAAAAAATATAAAATATTTATGCTAAGTAATTAGTATCACTGGAAAGATTTTTTTAAGTCTAGTTTTTTATCAAATTTATTTAAATATTTAAATGTTGCACGTATTTTCTATAAACTTACCAAAGTTGTGCAGACGAAAACCAACGGCGACAAATCAATTTGGGGACGGAGGGAGTATGCCACATGCATATGTGCATGGGCAGTTTTGATACTCCGGGATGGATGGATCGGATGATCTGAATATCTGCTTGAGAACTCATTATGGCATCAGTTGCCTAGTTAATTTGGAGTAGATATGTGGTAGGTAGAGTGGTAGCACATTGTACACGTACTACACCTGTCAAGGGGTTAAGGAAGTGTGGTAGTACACACACAGCCATGAGTGATCTTGGATCACTAGCCAAATGCATGCCACATGATGATGTTTTCGAACTCCTTGGTGAGAATTCCTCATGCCGACCTGGTTGCGAAGCTTCAAGGAGTAGTAAACTTTTGTTACTCCTGGATGATCTGGCTACTCTGGCCTGTGATCTGTCTAAGGACTCACATCCAGCTTGGAGACTCGTGGAGTACTATGTGGGAGAGTTAGTAGGCAGTGGCGGAACTGGAGATAAATTTTAGGGGGCCAACCCTCCACACAAATGTTTGGGTTCAAAAAAATCTAACAATATGTCGCTATATTTCAAGTATATATACTAGTTAGTCATGACTATGACAATTTAATAATTAATTACGCATGCAGTAGCAATACATAAAATAGAAAATATGAGAATATAGTTTAAAGAAGTGGTCAATATATCTGCTAATTATAAAAGGGTACTAAATTTTTTCCCAGCATTGAGGGGGGGGGCCATGCCCCCCCCCCTCAGTTCCGCCACTGTTAGTAGGAGTACACTGTTCCTGTGTCCTATATGTCGTTTTAGGACCATTTGACAATCATCAAGGGATTGAGCCAGTGTGGGTGTGGCATACAGTACAGACACAGCTACGGGGAAGTCTTTGCCTCACTTGCCCGAGGCCATGATGATGTTTTCTCCAATTCTCCATATGGTAAATCTGCGCACAAGCAACTTGTGTGACGATGCACGAAGAAAATGGAGGACCAGCATCAAATCCTGGCCCTCCAGTCACGTCCGGGGCCAACGAGGCAACAACCATCTTGTTTCCATGCAATGCAGCAGGCAAGCCCTACGATTGGCTTGGCTGTCTTTGTACTGCTAGCCTGGTACTCAAGTGGTTATTAGTACTACAAACACATGATGAACTCCGCCGAAATATTGCTTCAAAAAACTCCGCCGAAATACACAGAACTGAAATAAAATGCATTCTTTTTTCTGATTTACCAGTAGCAGAATGAGGCGAGAGAGGTGATTTCAACTGTCAGATGCATATCAATCCCCTGCCTGTTCATGCTCTGTTCAGGCTTAAAAAAACTCATGAAAGACAACCTCTTTCAAACGGCAGTGCTGCTAAGGCCTTGTTTAGATGGCTAAAAATTATAACCGAATGTCACATCATACGTTCAGAAGACGTTTCGTTTATTAGTGGTAAATATCATCCTACCATAGAGTAATTAGGCTCAAAAGAATCGCCACCGTAATGCATACATCTAAACTGTGTAATTAGTTTTTTTTTTACATACATTTAATACTCCAAACATATGTCTTTTGATGTATTTAATGTGATGTGATGGAGAGAAAGTGGAAAAAAGGTTAGAAATTTTAGCCATCTAAACAAGGCCTAACTATGCTAGAGTCTGCTGCATCTAGCAAGCAGCCATCGATAGAACTAAGCACAGGCAGGAACCAACCAGCAAAAGCATGCTAGTGGCGTGGCGTGTCCCACCAGGATAAACATGAGGAGCACCCTAATATCATAATATGCACGTTGCCAAATATATAAATCTGACAGTGGATCGAAAGCTCTCCTGTTGTGAAGTCTATCATCGCACAAGAGGTACAGCTAGCAAGCTCAATCATGCACAGACACACACACAGCTCTAGGGGGGCAAAGTAATTTATCTGAAACCAATGTCCTTTCAGGTTGTCACAGCCTAGACAAGCGTTGAATAAAAATATGCTGAAGGACATGCAGCAGTCACCCACCCCCTGTTGCCCTGACCCTGATCGAAAACTTCAGCTCATCGATCAGTCATGACTGATGAACAGCATTGTCCCCTGAAGAGCGAAGTAGATAGGCAGACAGTGAGGCAGTGACCATTCGATTCAATTCTGATCGATCCCAACCACATCACCCGTGCTGTATGATTAAGATCGTGCTTATGCGAGCAGCAGGAGGAATCCAACCACAGGACGCACCAAGCGACATGATGAGGCGACATATAATAGACTGATGCTGTCTCCAGTCTCCATACACTTCCTTTTCAGTAGTACAGGCAATAAAAGGTCCATTAGGAAAAATGCCAATTAGGTACACGGCTGCACTGGCTAATTCTCTTCTTGTACTGAATATAAGGTAAAAACCCTTGCTGTCATTCCAGTCGGAAAACATGTGCCGATTCTCTTCTAATGAGAGTAAATCTACGGCAAAACCCTTACCGCCGTGCTTTGATGGAGAAAACATTGGCATGGCAGCCACTTGTTCTAGGTCGAAATTGTGGCTCAAAAATTCTCCTCCTCTGCTTTCTAGAGTAGACTAGCAAGATTTCTGTTCCCAGGAGCCTTGTAATCCTGCATTCTTGGCAGTTTTCAAAAGAAAAAAAAAAAATGCAGCATTCTTGGCAACTGAAAGTCTGAAACGACAAGTATCGTCGAATATTCTGGCCGCTGCATGGCACAGGCTACTGGCGGTTGGCCCATGACAAACTCTCTGAGTACTCGGAGCTCGAAGCGCCGCCACGAGTCCCTTCGCCACACTGCCTTTCCAGAGGAAGAGGCCACGAGCTGCTCCAATCCAACAGGCTCTGCCATGTCCAGTCGGCGCAGCGGCGCCCAGCCCGTGCTGATCCGACGAGAGGAAGCTACGAGTAGTATTGTGTCGGTGCGGCCACCTGTCCGCGTCAGCTTCCGGGCAGCCGAGAGCTGAGCTGACGGATCAATGGATCATGACGAGCTAGCGGCATGCATGTCCTTCCAGTCGTCGTCGTCGCGTTGCGGGTTCGCCTGTGACTGACCGCGAGGCCTGTCACCTTGCGCCATCCATGCGCTGTACAGTAGTATGGGTTTGGCACTTGTAGAAACAGGGAGTGGAGCAACGTGTAGCTTGTTTGAGCGTTTGGCACTCGTTGCCTTTGCCGAGAGAGGTTTTATCGATCTCTGCTAAAAACACGCGTATTCTACTTCTGTATACTCCTACGTCCAGAAACGTCGGTTGCTGTATCTATATACCTAATAATAAAACAAAGAAATTTCTGCCAATCTGCCAAACAATCCGTCCGCTCCCTCGTCCGTGAGGCTTCGAAGATATCCGGATTCGTGTTTCTATCGTGCACGAACCGGACGAACCAAACCAAAGTAACGAGCTGCTTGACTCCGTATCCTTCCCCGGCCGCGTTCCTCCGCGCCGTCAATTTGGCGCGTGGCTCTCTCCCTTCGAGCCATCTTCTGTCGCCGTCCAGATCGCAACTTCCTGGTCTCTGTGCCGTCTGACGGAGGATTTCGTGGCCGCCGGTGTCGTCTGGACGAAGGATGGGGTATCATATCCATCGAGTCGTCCTTGCCATGTTTCATGTGTTTGCCGGTTGTAGGGTTTGGTGCCGCCGTGTGGCCAGGAGCTGGGCCATGGCCGGAGTGCCGGACCCGGACGTCGTTGTAAGTTTTGGTGCCTCCCTGATCGAGTTGGCCGGCCGGCTACCAGTTCCTTTATTTGTTTGATGAATGCGATGCTTGCTGCTTGCTTGTTGTGTACCTATCTGCTTATTGTCTCGTGGTATTTCTACTATCTCTCGCTGGCTGTGCATGGTTTTGTGATGCATTCTCCTGCCTGCTTGCTTGGGTGCTGGATGCTGGATGCTGCTACTACTACTAGATGATCACACGCAGAGGAAAATCATGTTCATTACACTCAAAATCTCTAACGAAACAAGCAAGCTGAAGGGGTCATCGGGTCCCCCAGGCTGCCGCCGGCTGGGAGTGGGAACCGCAGGCGATGAGCACACGACGTGCAAATCTGTCGCGGCAGCAACGAGCGGTGGAGGAGGCCCTCATGTGAAAAAAGAAGACACCACAAAAAACCATTGTGGGACCAAAATTTATTTTTTTAGAGGTAAAATATTAGGCACTCTTGGAGATGACCTTCTTTTTTTCTTCTAATATTTTTTCAAGAGTTGGGAAACATGAAGTTTTTAGGAGAAAAATTTAGGAAACTCTTGGAGATGCTCTTATAGCTATCTAAATTTTAGTTAGCTAAAATTTAGTTGGATGCATCTAAATTTATCTTAAAAGAGTTTGAGATTCTTTCCCTTTTTCCGATCCACCGTACATGATTTCCAATTCCTTTTTGTTTTCTGTTTTCCCAACGGCACAACCGTCATTTCAATTTGTTTTTTAACAACTTTTTAGGTTTTTTTTCTAGGTTTCAATTCAATTCTATATTTAGTTTTTCTTTTCAATAGTGCATCTAACAATCTCATCAACACATATGAAATCATACAAGATATCAACTCAATGACATTACATAACTTTTTTTTTGCAAGGTAACGGGCATCTTTTAAGCTAGTATATAAATAAATACCGAAAGCCTTGCCTTTTCGATCGATCGTGGAAATACGTATCAGCAATGTACAGGGATCCCTATCGTGACATATTTGAGACACCTGGGCGGCGTTTTCTCCTCATTGCCGGTCGCCGGGTGCTTTTGCTCAACGACGTCCGGCGGCGCCGGGTCCGTAGGGGCCTGCCTGCCGGGGCTCCACCGCCGCCCCCGCCCCTCCTCGTACTTGCTCTGTTCCGTCGCCAACAGGGCCACGCAGCGCCGGCTCCTCCCCACCCCCACCCGGGGCGTGGGCGCTCCTCTAACGGCGTTCCGCCGCCGAGGTGGACGACGATGTGAATGAGCGGTGATTTGGGTGGCGTGGCCACCGGGCAGATGCGTCTCGCTCCATGGTGGTGCGGGCGGGCGGCTGCTCGGGCGGTGCGCCATTGATGCCGTGGTGGCGTGATGGCGGTGTATCGCTCGCCCTCTGCGTGACTTGGATGCATGGAGCTCCGGCGAAAGCTCAGCCCGACGTCGTCGGGCGGACGACGACGACGCTTTTGGCGCCGCACCACCCCTTCTTGAAGGCGCGCTGCCTCTCGAGTCTCCGCGCTCCCTTCATCGGCCGTCTCTCCTCCTCCTTGGTCGCTATGGTCGTCTCGCGATCCTTTTTTGTGCCTCTTGTTTCCCATCTCCCGGGTATGTTAGATAGTGGTTGGTGCAGCCGCAGTCGTTCCCGGCGACGCTTCTGCCGCTGAGGTACTCTTTTCGTTGTTTGGGCGGATACTTTGCCGCCCATGTATCTTTGTTGTTCTATTACGAGCTTGCGTTTTCGGTGTGCACGTGTCTGCTGAGGTCGCGGTCGTTATGAGCTATGTGTTTCCGTACGTACGCGTGTCTTTGCCGAGGTCACGGTCGATACGAGTCTACGTTTCCGTGTGCGCGCGTGGCATTGAGGTCGCGTCGATCTCAGCGGATGCTTTACCGCTGAAGTGGTCGTCGTCTTTCCGCGCGAGATGCTTTGCTGCCGAGGTTGGTTGTCTTTCCGGCAGATGCTTTTCGCCGAGGGTGGTCTAGACAGATGCTTTGCCGCCTGTGTTCTAGCGGATGCTTCACGCTTTTATCGCCATTGGTCCGCATACACTACTAGCTACCAGGTGATGAGTTTATGGTTGTAATAGGATCAAGCTTTCGGTTGGTTGTTAGATAGAGGTCTGCCCCACCCTCCCCACCCATTGTTTGTTTGTTCCCCGTGTGTTTCGTAAGTGTAGATTACTTTTTAATCATTTATAAATTTCCACTTCTCTTAATATAATACGTGTAATGGTACGATTTAAAAAAAAAAGACAGATTTGAGACACAGATGGACTTGTCGACGTGCTTAACGGAGAGGTCAGACTCAGAGGGAGAGGTTGCTATTGATGCACAGTAGTGCACCACATCTGGCGACTGCAACATTTACTTGCCTGCATGTCGATAGTACTGTCATATGATATCCTCCGACAGGTGATCCCATCAGTGTGGGCTACCTATTTCAATTCGCTTCAGTAGACTGGTATGCAGTGATACTGACCATGTATCAATGCACGAAAACGACCGCCGATGAACAAACCAAATTAATAAAATTGTTTAATTTTCCAGTAGTAATCACAATCACATATATCACAGTGCAAAGTACATTGAACAAGCGAAGAACAGAACACGTATTAACTTTTTGATGGAATTTATAATACAGTCATACAGTCATGAACACGAACAGTAGACTACATACACGTACGACACAGGGCGAGGAAGTTTACAAAAGAGGCAGAAGAATTTTACCACCACATTCTACTGCAGCATTACAATTCGCCAGATCCTTATTTATTTACCATACAGACTTACGACCCCCAAACCCATCCATCCCCATGTTTCAATGCCCTTCGTCTCGCTCGATCTGGTGGTGCTATCGATCGATCGCCATTGTTGATGTTGGAGGAGCTAGCCTGTTGGACGGACGACGACGAACGGAGTCGCGGACACGGGGGCTACTGCATGGAGCACTCGGCGGGGAGGCCCTGCTGGTAGCGTTTGGGATCGGTGCAGTAGTTGTAGATCATGTACTTACGCTGCACCCACCGCATCCGCTGCTGCAGCGTCAGGTCCAGCTCCTGGTTGTACCAGTCCCCGCGGCGGCGGCTCCGGCACCACCGGCGCCCTCGGTGCCGACGGCACCGCGTCCGCCGCAGCGCGTCTTGCCGCCGGCGACGGCGACGCAGGCGTCGGCCTTGAATCCACGGTACGAGGCGGAGAAAGGAGCGTGGGACCAGTCCGTCTTGACGCGGCCGCCCTGCGTGGCCCAATCGTCGGCGTTCCACAGGCTCGAGTAGAGCCGCATCGGCTGGTTCTTGGGGAACGCCACTCCCTTACTCTCCAGGTTCTTGAAGTCCCTGATCGGCATCTCATCCACCATGAAACTGCAAGCAGTAAGTCAGACATTCAGTTGGACACCACCACGCTCTGATTCTGATCAATCACTCGATGAAATCCAACAAAATGCATGCATCCAGACAAGCAAGAAACAGTGATCGATCGACTTACATGACGTGCTTGGGATTCCATAGGATGGAGTAGGTATGAAACTCCTTGGTAGGATCAAACCACAGTCGAAACTGCTGCTCCCTCTGCCCCTGTCCCTGCGTGAACACGTTGGTATGGAGCGTGTACGGTTCGCCAGAGACGTTACCGAGGAACTCAAAGTCGATCTCGTCGTGGGTGTTCCCCTGCGACGAGAGGTAGTATGCGGTGACGGTGCCCGCGGAGTTGCCCGGCACCAGCTTCAGCTGCATGTCGATCTTGCCGAAGAGGTACTCGTGCCTCGACTGGAACCCGGAACCCGACGTCCGGTCCAGCGTCAGCGTCAGTAGCTGACCGTTGTCCTGATCTTACCACGACCGTCGCCCCACGTGATGTCGAACTCCTCGTTGAAGTTCGTCGCCGCCACGGCGATGGCGACGATGGCGGCGGAGTAGGCAAGCAGCGTGCCTAGAAGCAAGGACACACGACGAGATGCCATGACCGATCGATCGATCACTCTCGAGACCTCCTCGATCACTCAGCTATAGCTTAACCAAGTTACCAACCAACCAAACAAGAGACACTACACTGATCACTGGCTAGAGCAAGGATATGGAGCAGGTTGGAAGGTGCTCGATCGATCGGATGGATCAGCTGGGAAAGAGATGATCGAGCTTGTTGTGGTTTGTGAGTGGAAGGTGCGAGGGTGGTTTTATAGGGGGAGAAGAGAGGGGTTTGGGCCGGCGGCGATAAGAATGGGAATGGCGTGCCGCGCGGATGGTGCCGGGAAGCAGAGTACTCCGTATGTACTGCTCGTTCGTGCCCGGGATGTGTGTGAGCGAGGAAATGCGTGTGAGTTGGCGCCAGCCAGAGAAGGAGAGCTGCAGAGGAGGAGACAGGGCAGGGGCGTGCAGTACGCTACGGTGGGGCAGAGCGGGGCTTGCTGAGACAGCAGGCAGGGGAGGCCACGGCGAGTCCGCGATGGCACGCGCACAGCAGCGAGCCGAGCGAGATAGTTTTGGGGGTGGACCGGGACATGCAGCGAATTCCTTCATGGGGCATCATCGGATGATGATGTGGCTGGCTCACCCTGGGCAAATTACCCACTACCCATTACCCAAACCGAAATACCCAAACCCGGACCTGAAGTACCTGAATTAGAGATACCCGAAACCAAATTCGGATAGTGATTTCATTACCCGAAATTAGTTTGGGTGGGTGGTAATATCTCCCGCACCCGAACTACCCATTCTACCCGATCCAGAAAAAAGCCTAACATTATAGCCCCAACTCTCATCTCCTACGCTCATTCCGGGGCCATCACCCCACCTAAAGCCTAAGCCAAACAGCCAACATGCATCCCGACCCAGCAGCAGATGCGCATGCATCCTAATCCCAAGCGGCATGCATCCTAATCCCACCGCTCTGCCTTCTGCCCTCTCACTTCTCCTCGAATATCGGGTAGATTGGGTATACCCGAACCTGAATTTGCGGACCCGGTTATGTGGTATTGAATTTTCGGGCTGATTTCGGATAGCAGATTCTATTACCCGAACTTTTCAAAACCCGAACTATCCAACCCGAACGCCCAGGGTGATGGCTGGCTCCGGGACATAGAAATCTCTAGCGAGCAGAGACGGCGGTGTGAACACAGTAGAATTCTCTCGCGAGCAGAGCTGGTGTGGTGAACCGCAAAGAACAGAGTAGAAACTGCTCAAAGCAGGGCACGGAATGACGGGTAATCCTGTGTGAAAGAAAATGGTGGCTAGCTTATGGTTCTTCCTGCGTGCTGGATCACGCCATTCACCCACATTCACACGGCGGTGAAATTCTGTTTACCCGGCCACCAGGGATGCAGTTCTACCTACACACACACGTGGTAGCTGGTTCGTACAGTACCCCCGAAGGGTATAAACAACGAGGCCACGATGCTAACCGCATGTTAAGTAGTACTCCCTCCGTTCCGTAAAGGTTGCAACTATGGGTTGCGTGTCACATAAAAGAGCTCATTCACCAAGTTTCTAAATAATAGTATTCAAATTTATGACTCCAAATTATTTTATTATGAAAATATATCTCGTAATCAATCTAATGATATTTATTTAATATTATAACTATTTATAATTTTTTATTTATAATTAGTCAAACTTTGTTGACTAAAAAACAAAGACATTTGTCTTTGGAATTGCTTTGTTTTTCGGAACGGAGGAGTACTCGTACAAGAAGCACCAATGCGTAATATAAAAATGCCATTACGATGACTGTCATGACTGTTGTACGCACTGTAATACGCTGCCATGTCCTATCTTGATTCTTTAAACAAACCACAGCATGCATGTCATGATATTATATGAGTACTCATATTATATTACTTGTCAAAAGTCATGGATCAAGTTTCAGCTTGCTATTATTTTTATCACGCAACCAGTACGTTTTTTATGTGACTGCCATCACGTCCACAATAATATAAGCCTGAAGAACCATCGTGCTACTGTTACGTCTACCCGGAATACTACTCTCTTCAATTCTTATTACTGTTTCATTTGAGTCGATCCAAAGTTCCACACCGCAGTGGTTTGTTTCGTGCAATTCTTATGAATTTTTGCATTCTAAATGGGCCAGCAAACTTCGTCCTAGCTCTTGTGGACAACCACCGTCTTCGTCGCTGTATTTGCGCCACCCTGCATCAGTCTTCAGGCCTCCGTCTTGATTCAATCAGTGCGTACGGTACATATTAGTTTCCTGACACAGTATGTGTCATGTGTCGTTTATAAACCAAGAATATCGTTTGTTCGTGAGAGCTGAGTACTACAGTAGTATGTTTGAAAAGTTATTCCAGCGTGGCACAGGTGGTTGTTGAGAACCCTTGAAGCGGTGAGACGACCATGAGTTAGTATTGCGTCCGAACCACACACATTTCCCGATCGATCCACATTGGATACGTGCATGCACTTTACTACCCTAACCACCACGGATCATGTATCTTGGTTAAGTAGCAGTGCACGGCTAGCATTATCTCACCGTGACGACTGTACCGTACGCATGCACAAAGGTACGGTGAACACTGCTACAGTCATACAGTCATGAACACGAGCATTATCCATGCATCCGAGGGACGACGACACTGCTACAGTCCGAGAGCTAAAACAACCTCCGACCGGACCTACGCACACGGGACGCATCGATCTTTCCGTATACTATGCATGCGTACGTGCGTGTCCTCTGCGTAGCCGATCGAACCCTCCCTCCCTCGTCTGTTGAAAGTTGAAACTCAGATGGACGAAAGGCTAAAAAAGATACCATGTACAGTACTTTACGTATACTCCTACTCCACATCGGCAGCTAGCGCGGCAAAAACACAGACACGCGTTCTACGAGTACATGGTGCCTGCCACGGGGACGCGCGCGGGGCCCTCCAGTCATAAACGGACGGGGCCAGCAATGATCTTGTGCCAGCTCGATCGGTCACTAGCTAGCTAGGGTCAGGCATGCATGTAGCGGCACGGACAGGATGGGCCGTATGGCAACAGCCAGCCTGCCAGCATGCCGACGGATGGATGGATGGTGTCACGGAGTATGGTCACCACGCGTCCGGCGTTGCATTGCAATTGCAAGCTGATGGACGACGGGTGATCCAGCCGGCTAGCTGGCACTGGCATGGGCGGGGGAGGCGTATTCGTACAGGGAGTACTCGCAGCAGCAGGGGAGAGTTGAAAGCTCATTCACCCACCCACCCACACGCATGCCCCTGCACTGCGCTGGGGGCCTCGAGTCGTCGACCGCTGCCGGGCGCACGGGGGAGCGCTCCGCCGCGCGCCGCCTTAAACACGAGACGAGACCACCGCTGTATGGCTGGCTGTGCCTGTGTGTGCGCTAGGTGATGACTGATGAGTGATGACGAACGCGCCGCAGCGTCCTCTCGGTCGCTGGCAGGGCGGCACCAATTTCACAATTTGCAGTAGTATAGTACCACAGCCAACTAGCACGATTAAATTGGTCATTGACACACGGCCGGGCCACTCGATCGGCCAGGTATATTGCCGACGATGCCTTTCATGTGCTCGCGCATCGTGGTCGCTGGCCGTGTTAATTGCACACTTACTACCTGGCCTAGTACCAGTTAATTTCACGTTTGAATCTACTACCAACGAACGAACGCGAGACGACTGCAGGACTGCTACAGATCCGGTCCGCGAAGTCTCCCGAGAAGCCGAGACCACCCACGGAAACCAGCGTCCCCGGCCGGCCGACCGACATGCATCGGCCGCTGCTGATCGGCACCGTTGATGCAGCGAGACCGTCCATCGGTCCCGTCTCCCGTGACGCCCCGGCCGGCCACCCAGTCTCAACAGCCGTGCACAAGCGTGCCGCGCATGCACGCACGCAAGCCACCCCCGCCGCGTCGTCGTGCACGGGGACGTACGGCCGCCGGCTGTGTCACGTGCTGTCCTCTTCTGTGTTCGTGCACGCGCAGAGGCGTGTCGCGTTGCCGTCGTCCTCGGCGGCGGCGCTTATCTTATCCAATCCAATCGCCTTTTTTCGCGCTCACGGACCACGGGCCACGGGCCACGCGGCGGCACCAGCACGCCGAGCCCCCACTGCTCTACACCGACGCGAGGTTCGCCGCACCATGACGAGCCAACGCCGATCGCCGGAAGCCGAGCGAGCGATGATCCAGATTCGATGGATCCGGGTCCATCCAGCCTTACAAGTAGGGTTTTCATTCAAATCTTCTTCGATGCATCGCCTCGACCCATCATCTCGCGACGCCAATCCATCCAGAGCTAGCTGCCACGTACGTGAAGCTGATTCGAATCATTGTTGCGACGCGGGCGCTCATTTACTCGCCCCTTGGAGGGTGGTTGCCAACATTCATGCCCGCCGGGCCCGGAGGCAGTCACTCACTCGTCGTTTCCCGCCTGTCGCCGCTCCCGGCCTCGCGCGCCGATGCGTTCATCGATCCTGATCCTCCCATCCGTCGTCACCCGGCGGCGCGAGGATCCGATCCGCCTGTGCACGCTGCCGCTGCTGCACACATTGATCCACTCTGCCTCATCCGAGCCCGCGGCAGGCTACGGATGAATGCCTGGCAGCGTCGCTGGCACTCTGCTGGCTGCTGGCACACACACGCATGGGATTGCCTGTGCGGCTGAGTACGGCCGGACGACGTGGCGGAAAGGCAGGCGAGACGCGGGGGAAAAGTCAGGCCAGGACAGGACGTACGAGTACGGTGCTGAGGCTGAGCTATGCATGCGCGGCTGGCACTGGCATTGGCAGGGCAGCAAATGGCAACCAGCTGTTGGCAATCATGTGCAGTGCATGCATTGTCCGCCGCCGGCCGGATGGGTCCATGACTCCATGCCACGCTCCTAGTTTGTCAGTGTACGTCATCATGGCCTCATTCGCTCATGGCCCCACTGCCTCTTCTTAATCCTCTCTCGCAGATGGGCACTGGCTGCTTAAATTAATCATGTGTTCCTGGGGTACACATGTTTGATCAGGATTTATAGCTCCATCATCTCTAGTCTTATGAATAATGTAAGTGTGTGTTTGGTGGCCTAGATCTTCCCCATCTTAGCTAAGTGGATTTACATAGTCTAAGAAAGACGGCTGGTTGTCTACCAAGTGGATGCCATGTAAGAGTACCACCATAATTCCTGGTACGAATCTATTTAAGACGCCAGGCCCAATTATCCTTAAGAGTCCAGGCTCAATTATCCTTAAGAGTCCAGGCCCAATTATCCTTAAGATAAACTTCGTATTCCATTCCTCGGCCTCTTAGTTTGCCCATCGCCAAGCCCGTTAAGCCGTACTAAGTGTGTCCCCCAAGGGCCCAATAACGGCAGCCCATGCATATGTATATGCATATGCGGATGACGGGCTCAGTTTGGTTCCTAAACGTGACAAACGTCCAGCCCACCCACCCACCTCCAGCCTCTCAAGTTCCAGGCCACCTGGGCCTTATCGTACGCATCTTGAACCGCTGCTGTCGACCTGTAGGCCCATTTCTGTTGTCCCCACCTCTGCGACCAGTTTCTTGTTTCTAGCCCATATTCCCCTCGTGGGCCCAATTCCGCGTCCTCCTTTTTCTTTGTGTATTTTTTCCAGCTAACAGACGTGGACCTTTGCTCAAAAAAATAAAAATTAAAAACAGACGTGGACCTCGCGCACAGTCCCGTACGGTAGACTCCGACACAAACCGAGGAGCAGTAACAACGGCATTTCATCCTCAGCTCCTGTATACACTGAGGGTCCGTAAGCTACTGAAAAGTTGTCATATCCAGGACAAAATGCACATAGGTTGTGGCTGGTCCTCCTAAGCCCCGGCCCTCGCCCAAAGAACCGTATATCATTCATATCGCCCTGCGTATACAGGCTTTTCGATCGACGTAGTACATATTACGTGCATCGTAAGGAACCAGTTTAAGGATGGATTCTTATATGTTGGCGTATAGTATTCATGTGGCAGTACGTAGTAGTTCTGCAGTGAGGGGCCACGATGCGTCGATCGATGCAACTCTACTGGACTCCAGAGATCAGCGAGCAAAAGCTTACACCTACGAAATGTGGCTAGTAATAAATGGTGGTAATTGCTAATTTACCGCCGGCCACTTGTAATCCGTATTGCAAGAGTTTACTCACGGAAAAATTAAAACGAAATCATCGTAGAAGTTTCAACTGATTGAAAAAAAGAAGGAAAAAAAGTGGAAATTTAAGCCAACCAAGATGCTTCATTAAGGAGCTAGTGTTACTGATGTACCAGTAAAATATTCATAGCACATATGCACAGCGCACCCCCTGTTTAGTTGGTGAAAAGTAAACCCAAACAGTGATACAAAGACTGGCCACATCAAATCTTTTAACGCATAAATGAAACATTAAATGCAGGTAAATAAAAAAAAAATTAATTACATAATTTGACCGAAAAGTGCGAGACGAACTTAATATATACGGACAAAAATGAAGTTTTACAACAGTAGTGCGCTGACTGCATCGAACACATGTGCACAACACACAAATGAAGTTTTACAACAGTAGTGCGAGCAGGTGCACTGCTGTAGAGGTCATTCTGAATTTCTGATCTGATGTTACGTGCCACACATCATACTGTGTGTGATACGTGGTGGTACTGGTGAATGCAGTACACAAATGAACACCTCCCATCGAATCGACGTGGTGCGGATCTGAATCTACGGGTCGGGCGGTCGGGGAGCCACCGATCCATGCTGCGTGCCATTTATGGCAACGCGCCATGTACGCTGCCCGGCACTGTGCAGGCGAATGCATGATTCGTCGTCTGAAAAGCACGCACGCCCGGCCCTTTCGCTCCACAGTCGACACCGCGCCGCTGCAGCCTGCACAAGCTATAACACAAGTGCCGACGACGACGAGTCGACGCCGACGCACGACGCTCACCTCGACTCCGGTCGTGCCAGTCCGAGCAAATGAAGCAAAAAGCCAACGGATTCATCGGAGGAGACGGAGTCTGTATATGCAATGCACGCTTCATCTTTTTGGTACGGTATATATATCTTCAGAGCTCAAACATGAACACGGATGAACAAGTTTTGTACGTATAAGCTTTGGTTCGTTTCCATCGAATTTCACATGTTTAAAATTTTAATAACAATATAATAGTGCAGGTATGATCAGGTACGTGTATACGTGTGCATATTTATTAGCAAATAGACACGAGAGCCAACGACGGCTGCAATTTCGTCAGTTTCTTTGTAGAGGCTATACCTTGTTCGCTGATGCTTGTCTCTCCAGCTCAGTCGCTTGCTCGCCATCCACCGTCTCATAAAACCATGGAAACAACAACTAGGTGAAAAACGATGGATCAGAGGATAGCAACGACTGCAGAAAGGCAAGGAGGAACATAAATAATCGTCATCCTCTCACTTTATTTCCAGGGCATGCATGCATGCACACGCATCAGGCTGCCGCTGCAGGCAGGTCGATCGCAGGCTTTGCGACGAGCTACACGCATATACTTTGCCGGCCGGCCGGCCCATCCTTCGCGCGCGATCGAGTACTACTACATTTGTAGTAGTAACTGTCATGCATCAGACAAACGCTAGAGCGACAACGCTAGGGACAAGCCAGGAAAGCTTTGGAAACATACTGTATATCATGCATGGGAACTGAATTCAAGCACATGAGAAGTGATCATGATCCGGGTAGACTATAGTATGTGTTTCCTGAGTACTCCCTCTGTTTTGTAAGTCATCACTTCTCAAAACTGATTCTACGCTATGGTCAAAACAAAACAAAAACTGATTCCACGCTAAGTACAACAACGACAAATTGATTTTCAGAGAGATGATCCTCTACTGATTTTGTGAAGTAATTATCTGAAATAAACTAAAAGACTGGTACTATAAGAAAAGTAGCTTCTCCTAACTATGTGAAGTGACAATTCACCGTCGTGATTTTGAAAGTTTACACTAAATTTCAGCCACAGAATCACTTCTCTTAGAGAATCGGCTCTCATGAAGAACTAGAATATCAAACAAGCCTTAAGGAGGGTTCTCCAGCTTTAGCTCCTTTCTATACACTACTCCTCCTGCTCCAAAATTATTAGTCACTTTGACTTTTTTAGATACATTCATTTTATTATGTATATTGATATTTGGAATTCCTGAGTAAAATCGTCCTCGGTTTCTTTTGAACTTACTCCCTCCCGTCCCACAGTAGGCTTATGCTTTAGGACTCAAATTCTGTCAAAAACAATGTCGTGCCTCTCTGTGCGCACCCGTCTTATCCACTCGTCCCATCCCACTTCATCTACTCATCCTTCCCGAAACAGAGAGGGATGGTGTGGCCTCTAGCTAAAGATTCTATCGCATTTGAGAGGCTCGCGCCCGCTACGCATCGGCAAGAAGAGTGTTCGTTCGGGCATTTGAGCGTAGCGGTCGGTGAGGCGAGAGCGGTCCATACGCCAGCGAGCTAGAGGAGGAGGTCCGGGCTGACGCGGCGAACGAGGTGGAGGTCTAGGTCCACGAGGCCGTATTGGGTGCACGTTGACGGAGCTAGAGAAAAAAAAAAAACATTGTACCATGACCGATAACTTGAAGCGAAGAGGGGTTGCAGAACGGAGGAGAGAAAAGGAGAGAGAACGCAATGCTTATTGGAGTATTTTGTCGGCAATGTCCTTCGCGGAGGTCCTCTTCCTGACCAAGGGACGTACCCCTAAAACCGGTGCTAGCAATTAACGACATGTTTGCAGGGCACTCTATCACCCAGCAGTGAGGGCTGCACGTTAGGAGTAGTAGTACTGATGATGAAGCACCGAAGACTGAAAAACTGCCGCGTCTATGATTTCAGTGCTACGCAGGCAGGCACCAGTCAGTTCGTCCGTCCACTTCCTCGGGGACATCCCACAGGAACCGTACTGCGTGGCTGCGTGCTCCGCCGCTGACTGCTCAGCCGGCCGGTATGGGTAGTACGTTCCTAGGCGGGCTAATCTACCCTAACCTGTATAGGTAGTAGATGTCGAGAGGACGACCCTGCAGAGTACAGAGAAGGAGGCCGAGGCCGAGGCCGGCCGGCACCAGTGTGCAGAGTAGATTCATGGACTCGTAGAGCTAGCTGATTGATCGATCATGGAGCCCAGCCCGCTGCGCATATGCGGAGAAGAATGCCTAGTACTGCAATATGCGGCATGGGCACGCACATCCCCATATGAATTGCGGGGATCGAGCTGGATCTCTAGTGCTAGATCGATGCCAATATGCCATTTGCCAAGGCAGCAAGGCGTCCGACGCACCGGTGAGCATGCAAACGGCATCGGTCAAACTCGCCGCGCGCGGCCGGCCAGCCCTTCTGCCGTCTCGTCGAGGTCGATGATGATGGGTCTGACGGATCTCAGTTCACCCCAACACCGCCCGCGCCAAAACTTGCCATTGGCAAACAAATGGCGTTGCACCAGAGTGAGTGAGGGTTGCAGGCTAGCTGCAGCACGGCGACCGGCCGGCCTCGAGCCCCCTCGCATTACCCGCCGCGTGCTGCACTGCACTGCACTGCACTGCACTGCATGCAACTGGAACTTTTAACTCTGAGAGTTTGCGCCTCATTTATCACGCCAACGCACACACCTCACCGTGCCCCTGCTCCGGCCCGCCGGCCGGCCAGCCTCCGGGGACGCCGGCCGCGGCCGGGTCTTCCTTCCTTCAATTCCTTTCTCGCCGATTGACTGGGGATTCAAGGCTCATCAATGGGGTTCGGTGGGTGCGGCACGGCATGGCGTCGTGTGTGTCTTCACCTGCGCTGCGCTGTGCTGCGACGAGGGATGGCGGATTCAAGGCTCTTGTTGCTGTGCGCCCTTTGGCTTTTACTTGCTCTGCCACTTCAGTTGGTTATCGTATTTTTGGAGTATTAAATGTAGGTAAATAAAAAACTAATTGCATAGTTTGGCTGAAAAGTAACGAGACGAATCTTTTAAGCCTAATTAGTCTATGATTGGACACTAATTATCAAATACAAAACGAAAAATGCTACAATAGCTCAACCCAAAACTTTTCACCAACTAAACACCCCCGCAGACTGGTAGTAAAACTTCTGCAAGTTGATCATAGTTAATTCCCACCTCTACTAAGCAATTACTAACGTGCCCCAATCAAATGGTGAATCTCACCAATGCCAAATAGTGCTTTTCCTCAAAAGTTAAAATCTAACTACTACATGGTCAAAGTGAAAATCACCATAGAAGCCAGTAGCTAGGCTGCAAGTTCTATTCATCCATGCCAGTTCCCCTCTCGTGCGCCATCAGCAACTATTTACACCACTTGTTGAGCTAGGGGTTCTCAACACGGGGTGATATCTCTGCTCAGGCGGTGCCCTGAGGGAGGCTTGTAAAGGTGAAGTACTGAGGACACAGGGATGCACAATAACCGCCCCATAAATGATATTCACCAACCTTCCAAATGGGGAGTAGTCCTCCCTATTTATAGTTTTATTTACAACCGCCAAGGAATTTAAGATTACAAGTTTGCCCTCCAATATTCCCGGCATATTCCTTTATATTTAAGCACGCGCTGGGTCTTCATGTACTTATACACTCCGCGCCGCCTCCCCACCGGGCCTGACACGCCAGCAAGGGCCCGCTCCAAGGGACCTCCACCGGCCCTCCGTCGTGACCCGCCGGGGCTCTCCACGAGTCCGCCTCTCGGTCTCCTCTTGGACACCGGCGCTGAGCGGTCGGAGGTGGCGACCTCCGCGACCGGGCGCCGTGGACGGCAAAAACCACTGGGTTCGGGGAGCTCCGCCAGCGGAGGCGAGGAGGTCCGTAGGATGCTCGACTTACCCGACGCATCACAACACAGACTTGATCGTTAGCACAAGCCTCCACGCGCTTCCTCCCGCCGCGATCACCCGCGCTGGCGCTGGGAGTCGTGTCCCAACAGCCCCCCTTTGAGGGCGAATGGTCGCAGCCGAGGCGTGCCTTCGCTCTCACCGCATCGAAGGCGCCGGGCGGAGGTGTTGAGGGTCCCCTCGGGGCGATTTCGAGGGACCGGCGTGGAGAATTTGAAGCCGGGTCACAATCAACGATTTAAAACGCGCCCCGAAGGCCGATGTGACCGTTTTTCTCGCCCGCTGGCCGCGCCGTTTGTTTTGGGGATGCGAAGGGTCGCCTCGACGCCTATAAAGGGGGAGCCGCCCGGCGGAGCCGAGGGTACCCCCACCCATCGCTCTCTTCCCACCGCTCTTGCTCCCTCGCTCCTTGCCCTTCGCGTAGCCCCGCCGCTTGCTCGCTGGTTCTCCTAGTTGCATGTGTGCGGGTTCCGGGCGTTTAGCGTAGGGGCCGCTTCCCTGCGCACGCAGCTCCACGGGCCCCACGCTGAGCTTCTCCCCGTGTCGTTCGGTCGGCTTGCTCGCCTCTACGAGGATTGCATGCCGGACGCCTGCTCGTGCCCAAGACTTAGAAGATACTCTTTCGACGCTGAGGCTTCGCCGAGATCTAATGGCTCGCGAAGAGGTTGACGCGACTTACGAAGTTGGGGTCAACAAGGATGACCCAGCGATGATTGATGAGCTCCGCCGTAAGGGTTATATTTCTTCTACATACGAAGTTGAGCTGCCTAGGAGGGAGTCAATTGCCCGAGCTGCCGGAGCCCAAAGATCGCTGGGGTATTGTTTTCAGGATTTTTTACGAGCGGCCTCCGCCTTTCCTTACATGGCGTTTCTCCGCGCGGTGCCGGAGTCCTTCAATGTTCGGGATTCATCGCCTTACGCCTCATGCGTTCCTCGCGGTGGTGAAGTTCGTGTGGGCATGCGAGTCCTACGGTGCTAAACCGAGATAAACAACTTTGTGGAGTTCTATGAGTCGCATAAGCAGCCGAAGGTTCGGAAGATGGCGGACGGTAGTGAAAAGAAACCGCAGTATGGCCGCCGCACATTCAGCCCCCGCCGCCACCGTGGTGAAGAGAAGACGGAGCTCTCCTTTGCTCGGAAGAACAAGTGGGATCCCGGCTGGATGGAATTCTAGTTTTATGCTCGGTCCGCGAAGTTCTACGAGGATCGTAGATGGGGTTGATGAGGTTCGTTACCCCTTCGCGCCTACTCTTGTTCCGTGGATATTGTGTCGGCTGTCATCGTAATGACAAGATGTCGAGAAAAGGTCTAAGTGTCGCGAAGCTTTTTGTTGGCCTATCGGTACTCCGGTGGTCGGGATATTGTTGAAGAGTACCGCTTATTTTGCAAAATACTCTCCGCTTGCCAAGAGGAATGCGGAGTTCCTTGTGGAGAGGATTAATCTCCCCGTGTTTGGTGGGACGGAGATGGTCCCATGCCCACGCCTTTGGAACTCAACTCCCGGAAGGTGTTAGTTAAGCACGCTTTCGTGATGATATTTTGGGTCCTATTGGTGTGAGGGGGTTCCTCGCCGGAGGTCGCAGGGCGGGGAACATGCCTCGATTGAACCGTGTCTTCGAGGGATGGGGGGTCACTTATGGTCCGCATACGGTGCCCGGCCGTGTTCTTGCCGACATTGCCAAGCGAGGAGGAGGAAGCCGCTAAATTGGCTAAGATGGTCGCCGGTGTTCCTCCGCCTCACTCGAGGCCGAAGGCCCCCGACGACCCGCGAAATCGAAAGAAGATCAAGACGGATAAAGGACCTCCGCCGAGCCCTCCGCGGCCGCAGCCGCCGCGACGGCCAAGGAGGGAGGCCAAGAAGAAGAAACAACCGGCCCACAAGCAAAGCTGTGCGGAGAAGTGTGGCTCCGACGACCGTTGTTAGCGATGAGGCCGGCGGTGATGAGGGATCTCGCTGGGGGTCCTCTCGTGTTGCGGCTGCTTTTGGTTGGCGGTGGGGGCTGGTTCGGTAATGAGATCGAGCCCGCTTCCCCTACCGTTGACGCCGCCGACGCTCTCGACAACAAGGCGTCGCCGGAGGTCTAAGGCCATGGCTGATGCCATGGCTGATCTGCGCTTTGTTCTAGCGCCCGCCTCCGCCGATTCGCGGGCCGGAGCATCCAGGGAGCCGGGCGTCAGGCTGAAGTCGCACGTGAAGGTGGCGGAGCAGGAGGTAGTGGTTGATTCTCGCCTCGAGGACTCGTTTGTACCTCCGCCGGTGTGAACCTTACTTACACCCGCATGCGTGAGCTTCGTGGCCGTGCATGAGGCGTCTAGGGGCAAAGATGCCGAGGCGGAGAGTTCAGTGCGAAGGTTGTGAAGGCCGCGGATGTGTTGGAGGTGTTGCGCACTGGGGCCGCCTACTCGCGCCGCCGATGAAGGTTTGCTTTATTGGTTTGTGTTTTGTTCTTGTTTTGGTGTTTGGTTTTCTAGGTGGCTTATTGTTTCTTGTTTCGGATGGTGGCGAAGCCGCTCTTGGCCGGGTGTGAGCTCCCCTGATTGTCACGAGGGTGACTTGAGTGAGTGTTCTAACTCGCTTGCTTTACTTTGTTTTATTTTCAACTTTTTACGAGCTTGCTTAGTCTTTCGATTAGATACTATTCTTAAATATTTTTCAGGGGGACGTCTATGAGGTCTTCAACAAGGCTATAGACCGTGAGTCTTTCGGTGCGGAGATGTTTTAATTACGCGCTGCTTTCTACTCGCTTTGTTGGCGAGGGTCTAACCATATGTTTCTATAGATGACCACCAGCCTTGAGTGCGTTTCGCTAAGGTTCACCAAGAACTTGTTGCCCGCGACAAGATTCCGGTGGATTTGAAAGCGAGGGCCTCCGCCGGGGTTGAAGAGAAGGCGCCCTGGAGAGGATGGTGACCGAGGGGCTGGAGCTTCGTTTGAATGAAGCCGCGCGCGCCAAGGAGGCGCAGGATGTGTTGGCGCCCCGCTGAGACGGCTGAAAAAGGCTTCACGAAATTGAAGCGGCTCGAGGAGGCCAACGCCGCCTTATTTTCGTCGCGTGCCAGCGCGGCCGGACTGGCAGAGGCGCTTGGACGGAATTTCGCGGCCCCGTACCTCTATCGCTCACGATGATACGCCGAGGCCATCACGCCTTTGGCGCGGTGGTCGCCCCATTTCCTACGGATGGCGAAGCGCGGGCGTGTCGGGCGTGGATGGCGAGGAATGTTGCCAAGCTTCCGGCACGCGCCGCGCGGGGCGTCTCCGACTTTGGAGCCCGGGCCGCGGCGACGAATATCACTGCATCCTTTCTAGCGAGGGGTGTGATGATGTTGCCCTGGGCGTGTGAAGGAGACGCACCATCCATCGCGCCGGGCGGAGCTTGGAGGCGGGCCCTGAAGTTCGTGGGCTCGCTCATGAAGAAATTCGGTGGTCCATGGTCGCGGCGGAGGCCGCGTCCCTCGCCGTTCTCTTTTTCCGTGTAATTTTGGTATTCACGCTTGGACTCCTAGTTTTTCGCTTTCCTTGCCCGCTAGTCCTAATCGTTTTTTCTTGCGCAGAAGGCGCTACTCCGGCGGAGGTTCCGCCTGAGCGGATCGGAGCATCGACGGTGCTTTCGGAGAAGCGCTCCGCCACCCAGCCTCGGACGCCAGATAGGAGGCCATCTATCGACGCCGAGGACGCGAGGATGCGGAGGTGTAGGAGATTAGGAGTTTTCTTTTCTAACTTTGTAGTTCTTTGGTCTTTTGCGCGGATATCTCGCTTTCCGCTTGTACAAAGTATTAAAATGTTATTCAACGAAGATCTAATATTTTATTCATGTCGATGAATCCTCGCGCAGTCCCCGAAGAGGAGCCTCGCGCAGAAGTGGATCCCTTTGTGTTTTTATCGCGATGGTGTTTATGTGGACGGAGGTCTCTCGGGTTATTTTGGAAAGACACCTTCGATGTTCCTAGGGTAGATGACATGTTTGAGGATGTTCTATTCGACTTAGGCGATGCTCGGATGGCCTTCACAAACGATGTAGCTTGGGAGGGGCCTCCGCCCCGGTCTATCTAGGCTCTATTTGCTAGAGCTCAATTGTGTAATGATACAGTTTTTATCAATAAAGCGATGTTTGTTAGATTACTTTCGATTGCTTGGTTTGGTTACATAGCCTTCTCTTGTGGATTTGACAAATGAGGATAGTCATTTGTTTGCGGCGCCAATTCGCTTCCTTCCGCCGCTGAAGTATCCGCGTGGAGCAGCGCTTTGTCTTATGCGTTGGACCTCCGCTACCCGTGGGAAGCGCTTCTTGTTGCTCCACTTCACGAAGTCTTCGCAAGGATCTCGCATTTGGTTGCTTTATAGGATTTTGAAGCTTCGGGGATGTTACGAATTTACGCGGTCTCCCCCGAAATTGTCCAAGTGCCGGGATCATTACGAGTTCTTACGGTTTCTTCTTATTCATGGTTATATTGGCGGAGGTTGACATTTGCACTCATGTGTCGCTTTCTAGTTTCCCTCGTGTAATTTTTTTCTTTTGGAATGGCGGACTGTCGTATGGGGACGCCGGGCTTGTTTTATAGGGTTTGGATCATTAAGGGGACTTATTGATGTCGCCCTTTGGTAGGTGTGTTAGGTGGACTAGGTTAGTATATAACTCATCGTCCCCCCTTGGTTATCTCGGGTGATGATGGGTCGGTCTAGCGGTGGCTTAGTATCCGCAGTATTGATACCGCGTAAGGATTCGTATTTGATGGTCTAGGCCGTCTACTTGGTTGTCCTCCTATTCGCTGGTCGGAAGCTCGACTAGAACAGCACACGGAGCTATTAACTCTTGCCCATGTACTATCAATTCTTGGCGGTGAGTTCTCGTGGTTTCGATAGCTACTTGGCCTGCTCGGGACTTTGCCGCTTGAGTTGGACCTCCGCTAGGGCTTACTTCAAGTCTATTTCGTGCCCACCCGTCGGAGGTCGACTTGGATGAAGGGGTCCTATGGTGGTCCGGTGGTCGTATGCACGAGGACGCGTTGACGCTAGCGAGGCTCCCTTTGCGCGCACGGAGTGAAGCTGTTGCCTAGTGTGGTGGTGTAGCTCATCTCCTTTGTCTTCTTGCGGTTCGTGCTACACATCGTACCATCTTCTCGCGAAGATGTTTGTAGCTTCGACAAGCATACAATGTCGAGCACCCGTGTAATTTGTGAATATAATAAAAAAAAATAAGTATCCTCGAATACATTGATGCTTTTGTGTTCACCCTCCTTGTTGCCTTTGTTGGCGGAGGTGTTGCCGATGCCCGAGGTGGATGTGTCTTTTTTCAGCTTTTTATTTTTGACACATACCGTTGTGCCACCTCGATGCCTACGCTCGGGTAGGACATTTTTTGAGGATTTTTGAGACCGTTTTTGTTGGTCTTTGGAGGTCATTTTTAGGTTAGAACCTCCGCGTTCTATCCGTAAAAATGTCCTCTCGAGCATTTTTTCCACCTTTGTCGAATGCATTGGATCGTTCTTTGGTCACTTTCGACTTTTTTAATTTTCTTTTCGCTTTGGGGAAATTTTCTCTTTATATTTCGGAGGATTTTACATTAGTCTCGCCTCATTAAAAAACCTCACCTCCGCTAGGAGTTCCCCGTGAGGAAAAGAGTGCGTAAAACCTTGATTGAAAAATCAGAAATTCTACCGCTACTTCATGGAAAGGTAAAGTGGTAGCTAGCCTCCGCTTATACTTCGCGGGTTGCGGCTTTACACGTAGTACTTGCGGAGGTTGTCGACATTCCGTGTATGATCGGAGGTTTTGCCCTCACCATCTCGTCGCGGAAGGCTCCTTGCCTTGTTGTTGCTTTTGCGATGAATGGGCCCTCCCACTTTGCTTGTAGTTTTCCTATGGTTGAAGCATTTGGTTTTCTCCCCGAGTACCGTGTCTCCGCCCTCAATGTTCTTCTTTGCGGACCCGTGTTGTCCCTCCATTTTTGGTCTCGGCTTGGTTTTTTTGTATGTTTTCTACGGCTTCCGGCCTCTTGAGTGCTCAGCGTTTCTTTGGCGTACTCTTTCATCTTCTCGCCATCTTTTGCCTTATGACGCGGAGGCTTTCGTGTTTCGTTCCTCGGGAGCATTGCTTCTTCTCCATACATGAGCTTGAATGGGGTGAACCCGTAGTTCGCGAAGACGTTGTGTTGTGGGACCGGATTACTTTGGGTAGTTCATCCGCCCATTTGCCTTTGCGGAGGTTGAACAAGGTCTTTGATATTGCGGAGAATATTAATCCGCTTGCTCTTTCCACTTCTCCGTTTGACTCGGGTGGTAGACCGATGCGAAAAGCTATCTTTGTTCCCATTTGGGAACGTAATTCTCGAACTTGTCCGAGTCGAATTGTTTGCCGTTGTCAATCGTTACCATTCTTGGTACTCGAATCTGCAGATTATGTTCTCGCCAATAGAACTTGATGATAGACTCGATGTTATTTTCGCCGGGGGCTTCGCCTATCCACCGGGTGAAGTATTCGGCGGCCTACAATCGCGAATTTGTTTCCTCCTTGTCTTTGTTGGTAGCGGACCGACAATGTCTATTCCCCACCGTAGTGGCCAAGTCGAGGAGGTATTAGCCGTGTTTCGCCGAAGGGTTTTTTCGGTGGGGTGCGAAGCTTTGGCAGGCTTCGCAGGTTTTGACGACTTGCTGAGCGTCCTTTATATGCGTGGGCCAGTAGAAACCTTGGCGGATGGCCTTTGCTGACAAAGCTCTTGGTCCGATGTGAGATCCGCAGACACCGGCATGTATTTCTTTTTGAGTAGCTCTAGGCCTTCGCTTTGTGGGATGCACTTGAGCATCGGTTGCACCGATCCCCTTTTAAAGAGTTGGCCATCGATGAGAGTATAATTTCTTGCTCGTGCCTCCGTTTCCGCGGCCTTCGCTAGATCTTCCGGATAGCTTACGTTGTTGAGGTTATCAACTATTGCTTGTCTCCAATCTTCGCCGTCCACCAGCATGATTGTTTTGAATGCTTTTTTCAGTGTTTCTGTTGCCGGTTTGTATGCCACGTTATAGACGGTGTTCTGGGGTATGCGGAGGTTGTTTTTCGCCGCTTTAGCTAAGGCGCTCGCCCCATTTGCTCGCCTCGTGGGATGAACTTGACCGTGAAGCCCCGGAATCTTCGTTCCATTGCTCTGACCACCGCGAGGTAGTTCATGAGTTCTGGTTCTCTAGCCATACACTCTTTTTCCACTTTGCCTGCTACTAGCATTGAGTGTGTTCTGACTTCGACTAGTTTTGCTCCGTAGGCCTTCGCTTTGTGAGTCCTAGTATGAGCCCTTCATACTCACCGTGTTGTTTGTCCGGGTGCATTCTAGTCGCGGTGGCTAAGTATGACTTTACGCCTAGGGGTGACATTATGACCGCGGATGCTCCTCGCCTCCCGTGTCTCGCCCCCAAGCTCCCTCAGATAGACCGCCCACGCCTCCGAGTAATCATTTTGCTGTTTTTTTTTGTGTGTGGTGTCCATTCTCGCTAAAAAATCCGCTAGCACTTGGGATCGTATTGCGGACCCGTTAACGAATGTTATCTCAAATTGGGATAGCTCCACGCTGCCCATTTGCCGATCCTGCCCGAGGTTTCCTTTGTTTCTTAGGACCTCCGCTAGTGGCCGCGAGGTGGGTACTATCACTTTGTATGAGTGGAAGTAGTGCTTGAGTTTTCTCGGATGCGATCAAGAGGGCGTATGCTATTTTTTCTCTACTGTGTAGTTGATCTTGGCTCCCTCGGAGCGCCTCCGAGACATAGTATACCGAAGCTGGGTGAGATGGTTATTTTCGACCTTCTCTTGTACTGCCACTGCGCTGACGGCGTAATCTGATGCTGCGAGGTATAGGAGTATAGGTTTCTCTTTGTCCGCACCGGTCACGCTTAGTTGTTCTTGTAGATATTCTTTGAGCTTTTGCGAAGACCTCCGCTTGCTCTTCCCCCATTTGATGTTTCCTCCTCCCCTTAAGGCTTGGAAAAATGGGAGGCTTTTTTTTTCACGATTTGGAGATGAATGCTCGAGCCGCAATTCGCCGCGTTAACTTTTGTACTTTCTTTTTGTCTTTGGCTCCGCCATGTCTCTCGATTGCCTTTGTCTTTTCCGGGTTGGCTTTGACCCCTTCGGCCGACGATATATCCGAGAACCTTCGCTTTGGTTACCCGAAGACACATTTTCGGGATTTAATTTGAGACCCGACTTTTTCAAGTTCGCGAAGGTTTCCTCTCAGAGGTCGGGATGTGGTCCCCGCTCTTTCTTGCTCATGACTATGAGATCGCCTACATAAGCAATCATGTTTTTGAGCAGCCTGCCCCATCAAGACTTTGCCCGTCATTCTCGAAGGTTGCGCCGGCTTTTTCCGTGCCTTCCGGCATTCCGACGGCAAAGATGTCCCGAATGGTGTGGTGAAGTGTTTTTTTTCTTCATCTTCCTTTCTTAGCCATATTTGGTGATATCCCGAATAACAAGTCTAACAATGAGAACCTTCGACATCCCGCCGCCTTGTCAACAGATGTGTCTATCCTTGGTAGGGGGTAATTGTCCTTTTTTGGTTGCTTTGTTGAGGTCCGGGAAGTCTATGCACATTCTCATTTTTCCGAGGTCTTTTTGGAACCAAGACAACATTTGCCACCCGGCCCGGTCGTGTACTTTGACTTCTCTAATTATTTTGGCATCAAGCAGTCTCGGACCTCCGCTTGAGTCGCTAGTATTCTCGTCCTCCCGACATTTTCCTCTGTCGCCGCTTCTTTGGCCTCATTTTTGGGTTGATATCTAGGACATGTTCGATGGTGTCTCTATCAACCCCTCGGAGGTCCGCCTACGACCAGGCGAAGATTTCTTTATTTTTAATAAGGAGCTCCGCCAGTTCCTTCTCTTCTTGTTCGGGTAGATCTCGCGCCGATTGTGACCGTGTGATCCGGATCGCCATCTATTCTTATCTTTTTGACTTTCTCTTGGCCCTTGGAGACAAGTGATCAACCAAGCTCAAGCAATCAAGTACATCATCTCAAGCTCAAGCAACAACAAGTGATCAACCAAGCTCAAGCAATCAAGTACCAATACTCCAAAGCTCAAGTGTTGCTAGAGATCACCCAATTGATCAAATTGTTGGTGATATTGCAAGTGGAGTGCAAACAAGAGGAAGGCTAGCGGCATTTTGTGAACATTTTGCATTTGTGTCACAAGAAGAGCCCGAAAAGGTTGGTGCCTTGAAGGATGAAGAATGGGTCATTGCAAAGCAAGAGGAGCTCAATAACTTTGATAGAAACAAAGTTTGGGAATTGGTAGAGAGACCAAAGGACTACAATGTCATTGGAACCAAATGGGTTTTCAAGAACAAGCAAGATGAAGATGGCATTGTTGTGAGAAACAAAGCAAGACTAGTTGCACAAGGTTACACTCAAGTTGAGGGTCTTGACTTTGGTGAAACATATGTCCGATTGCAAGATTAGAGGCAATTAGAATTTATTGGCCTATGCATGTGCACACAACATCAAGCTCTATCAAATGGATGTCAAGAGTGCCTTTCTCAATGGCTTCATCAATGAGCTAGTGTATGTTGAGCAACCGCCCGGTTTTGAAGATTACCATCATCCCAACCATGTGTACAAGTTGAACAAGGCATTGTATGGGTTGAAGCAAGCACCTAGAGCATGGTATGAGAGGTTGAGAGACTTCTTACTCAAGAAAGGCTTCAAGATGGGCAAAGTTGACACTACTCTATTCACCAAGAAGATTGGGAAGGATTTGTTTGTCATGCAAATATATGTTGATGATATCATCTTTGGATCAACAAATCAAGAGTATTGTGAAGAGTTTGCCAAGATGATGGCAAAAGAGTTTGAAATGTCTATGCTTGGAGAGCTTACATATTTCCTTGGTCTTCAAATCAAGCAAATGAAGAATGGCACCTTCATTAGTCAAGGGAAATACATTAGAGACATGGTCAAGAGGTTTGATTGCAAGATGCCAAGGGCATCAATACACCAATGGGTACCAATGGATCATTGGACAACGATGAAAGTGGCAATATGGTTGATCAAAGGTACTATAGGTCATTGATTGAAAGCTTACTCTATGTGACCGCTTCTAGGCCCGATGTGATGTTTAGTGTGGGCAAGTGTGCAAGATTTCAATCCTCACCTAGAGAGAGTCATCTCACCGCATCAAAAAAGAATATTGAGGTACTTGAAGCACACATAAAATGTTGGGCTATGGTATCCCAAGGGGTCAAACTTTGAGCTTATTGGATATTGGGGACCGACTATGGGGATGCAAGGCTGATAGAAGAAGCACAAGTGGCACTTGTCAATTCCTTGGAAGATCTCTAGTGTCTTGGTCCTCAAAGAAGCAAACCGGTGTGACACTTTCAACCGCCGAGGCCGAATACATTAGTGCCGGTAGTTGTTGTGCACAATTGCTATGGATGAGATCAACATTGAAGGATTATGGATTTGATTTCCATCATGTGCCTTTGTATTGTGACAATGAAAGTGCTTGCAAGATGACTCAAAACCCGGTCCAACATACAAGAACTAAGCACATTGACATAAGGCATCACTTCATTAGAGATCATCAACAAAAGGGTGACACTACTATTCAACCTATTGGCACCGAAGATCAATTGGCCGACATCTTTACAAAGCCACTAGATGAGAAGAGGTTTTGCAAGCTAAGAAATGAGTTGAATATCCTTGACTTCTCCAACATGAGTTGAATGCACCTCACTATCATGACATGCCCCTCCATCAAGCAAGCAAAGGTATCATTGTTTGACATGGCATTTATGATAACTAAGGACTTGTTAGAACATATAGACATATAACTTGTGCCTTAGGAAGCATTCATGGAAAATAAAAGGATTTCAATGTATGTATGCCATCACTATTGCTCTTTATGTTTGATTGACCTAGTGATGACATATGACATGTTTATGGGCTTGCAATCTCAAGTGTTGAATTTGGCTATCTTTTTCGCACATATGCTTCAACATAGGCAAGATAACCCTTGTCATGAGGTGTGAAGAAGCTTGTCTTTGGTTCAAACCGAAATATATGTTTGACAAGTGATCCAAATTTGACCAAATTTGAGCACTATTCTCTCTTCCATAACACAACATGGTCATACCTTTTGTGGAAATTGTCGACAAAGGGGGAGAGATTAGTGCATGAAAGGTTTTGGAAAATTAAAAATTTCACATGTTTTTGAAAACCTCTCATGTGGTTCATGAGTTAACAAGTGGTTCACACAAGTAGGGGGAGCAAGCTCATAAATAATTTGTTGCATTTGATTGTGCACTAACATATGACTTGCTCATTGCACATGTATTTAAATTCTATATACATGCTTGTGTGGTGTATGCTAGTTGAGTAAGATGCCTTACAAGTGGTTGATAACTAGCATGCATAGGAGCTAGCTAGATTTTCTAAATTCCGCTCTTAATTCAAGTACCTTGCTTATAAAGTGATCTCACGTGGTACTTTGAGTTTTGATGAAAATCTAGTTACCTTGATGCTTGTATGGTGAAAATGGCGCAACTCCGATTGGTATCACGCTTCAAAGGTCCATTTCTTTCACCCTAAGCATCATTTTGGTAACATAGCTCACCCTCAATTTCAATATTCATACATGTATGCAATGCTTCGTTCCAAACTCGTGGCATACATGTAGGGGGAGCTCTTGCTACCAAAACCGAACTATGATGATTGTCCAATCCTATGATTGTAAGCAAAATGCTTGGACAACCGTTGTATGTTCAAAAACTTTAATCATAAAACCTTTATGCGGGTTGTCACCAATTACCAAAAAGGGGAAGATTGAAGATCTCTAGTTTGGTTTTGGCTAATTAGTGACACCTAAGGACTAATCTCTCGATGCTAAGTGTTTGATTAGATTGGAGATTGGTCGTGCCGGAGTTGGTGCATTGTGATCATGGATGAAGGGTCAAGGTGATCCAAAAGTTGATCAAGCATGCAACTCGGTGGAGTTTCGAGATCAAAGGTCCCAAGGCAAAGGTATGACCATAGGGCTTTTGATTTCACACCCAAGACACCATAGAGGGTGTGGGTGGTTATAGGATCGATAAGCCGTACTATAAAGAGGGGAAAACTTTCGTGCATATCGATCCTCACGTGCCTTTAGGTTCAAGTCTCATATGCATGCATTCTAGCCTAAAGTGCTAACTCCGTCCTTGTCGAAAAATGGTTTCAAAATACTAACACATGTGTCTAGGTGTTCTTCGGCGTGTCGGCAACAAGAAACAAGTGACGGAAGTCGGTTTGGAGCAAAGGCGTAAGGAACGGGCGACAAAACGACGAAGTTTTCGCAGCCGGGCGTGACCGACGCACCAACCGGAAGCTGGTCGGAAGTGACCGGACGGTCCGGCCAAGGGCCCGCGTAGAGCATGTTTGGGAGCGCCGAGGGCCGACCGACGCTAGCGCGATCGGATAAGCTTCCGTGGCCGACCGGAAGCACCGATCGGACGCGACCGACGCTCTAAGGGCAGTGGTCCAGCGCTGGTTTTGGCTTAGTCAGCAGATCGATTTCCACCGACCGGACTCACCGGTGAGTCCGGTCAAGGCCCGGCGTATGCCAGTAAAGTGTGTTTTCCACCCTTTCCACCACATTTCGTGGTGTGGCCTATATATACCACCTTGGCCGCCACTTGTTTCCTCTCTCTCTTGGTCATTTTGAATCACTCCTAACACCTTTGAGCAAGCAAGCAAGCCTCCCTCCTCTCTCACTCTTGATTTGAGCTTCATTCTTGAGAGAAGAGTTGATCCAAGTGCATTGCATCGAGTTCTTGCATCTAGAGGCACTTGGAGATCGTTGTGAGACGGTGGATTTCCGTTTCTCTTGGAGGCACCGCCCTAGCCGGCTTGGTGAAGTGGTGGAGTTGTTGGCAAGAAGAGGTGATTGTTTCTTGGCCACCTGGGGTTGATTTGTGAGAGGATTACGCACTCCTCGTCGTGAAGACAAAGTGCAAGGAATACATTGCTCGTGCTTTGGGTACCACACTTGTTGAGTGGTGTGTTGAGGCTAGCAAGGGCACCGCCTAGCTCAAACACCATCCTTGTGTTGGTCGGCACAACCGAGAGTAGTTGTCGGTGTACAAGCTTAACTCCGGGTGAACAAATAGACTTGTTCATTGTCTTGGTGATTGGTTCTCCATCTCATTGTGTTGATTGGTTCATCCTCTTCCCGGTGATTGGTTCATAGCCTCTACAAGTCGGTATAACAAGTCTCTCACTGCATTACTTTGCTAGATTACTTTGAGTAGAGAGCTAGCACTTGCTTGTGTAGGTTGTTCTTGCTAGCATAAGGACCATACAAGGATTGTTCACTAGTTAGAGTAGTGACATAGCTCTTGTGTGACATAGAGATCATAGAATTTATTTAGAATTGTCACTAGAGGCTTGCAAGACAATAGAGCTAGCGCAAAACCGCTTTTACGTGTTTTATACTAATCGGTTTGTTTAGTTGAGCTTGTAGAAATTTTTTATAGGCTATTCACCCCCTCTAGCCATCTAGGACCTTACAAACTGCCCCTCGTGCTCGCTTAGGTTGTTGCTTTGTGGAGGTTCCGATTGCTGGTTCCTCTTGTTACCCTTGGCCTGCCGTTGTCCATGTTTTGCTCCTCTAGCCTCTTCCGAAATCCTCGCCCTGATCGGATCTAAATTTCAAATTTTTCACATAATTCTTGCATCGTTTTTGGCTTGTTTGGCGCTAGCTCTCCCGCGAATGGCCCCAAAGCGCGGAGCCCCCGATGGTCGTGCATCTATCGCTACCCGGTCCGGGGGACATCGGGGCCTTCGCTTTGAGCCGCAGGAACCTTTTGGAAGTAGTCCTTCAATGGTTCATTCTGGCCTTGCTTGCACCGAACAGTCCATGGAGGTGAGCGATCGCACGACCGGTCCTTTGAAATTTTCCAATATCTTGTCGCGGAGGTTGTCCCATGAATATATGGTCTTCGGGTTTCAAAGATGGAGTACCAAGCTAAAGCGCTCCTTCGGCGGCGATTATGAAAGCCTTCGCCAAAGACCGCGTCGTTGCCACCGGGCGGAGGCTACCGCTGCCTCATAACTCATTATGAACTGATGTGGGTCCTGTCTTCCCGTTGGAACCGTGGGGCTGGGTGGGCTTGTTTTGATCGGCCATGGTGTCCGGCCGTATTCCTTTCGAGCAGCGGAGACTTGGGATCGAATGGTTTTCGATCCCGTGGGACATCATGGACGATCGGTGGGTTGGGCTTAAACTGGGTCGATGTTCATCGCTATGTGATTCGATGTGGGGATGGATGGGATGATCGCGGGCGGTTGGGTTTGGCTGAGGTCGACCGATGAACTGGGCTCGAATCTCCGCTTGCGAGAGCGCTATTCGCCGCCGATCTCTCGCCGCTTTGAGACGCTGTACTGTGCTTTGAAGATTTCGGCGCAGGCGGGACCCGCTTGTCCCTTCCCTGCCGCAACCTTTGGGTGAGGCTCGTAGTTGGCGCAATTCTGGCGTGCGGGCGGAGGTCCCACCCCCGGGTTCGGTCGTCTCTTCACCTCCGTCGCTACTTCCTCCTCTTGTTGTTCCTCATCAAGCGGAGGGTCCTCCCCCGCCGTCTCTCGAGGTACTCCTTGTGCTACGTTTGGGTCGGGTGTTCTTTGGTGGGGCCTTTGTTTTCGTGGTAGTCCTCTTCCTTCTCTGTGGAAGCCATGGTTTTTACTTGCTCGAGCCCCACGGTGGGCGCCCAATGTTGAGCTAGGGGTTCTCAACACGGGTGATATCTCCGCTCTGGCGGTGCCCTCGAGGGAGGCTTGCAAGGGTGAAGTACCGAGGACACAGGATGCACATAACCGCCCATAAATGGTATTCACCAACCTCCCAAATGGGGAGTAGTCCTCCCTATTTATAGTTTTACAACTGTCAAGGAATTTAAGATTACAAGTTTGCCCTCCAATATTCCTGGCATATTCCTTTATATTTAAGCACAGCGCGGGGTCTTCATGTACTTATACACTCCGCGCCGCCTTCCTCCCCCACCGGGCTTGACGCCCGGCTCGGGGCCCGCTCCAGGGGGACCTCCGCCCGGTCCTCCGCCGCGGACCCGTCGGGGCTCTCCACGAGTCCCGGCCTCTCTCGGTCTCCTCTTGGACACTTTCGGCGCCGAGCGGTCGGAGGTGGCGACCTCCGCGACTCGGCGCCGCGGATTCGGCAAAACCACGATTCGGGGACCTCCGCCAGTGGGACCACGGCGGAGGTCCAGTAGGATGCTCGACTTACCCGAAAGATCACAACACGAGACTTGATCGTTAGCACAAGCCTCCACGCCGCGCTTCCTCCCGCCCGATCACCTCCCGGGCGCCGCTGGGGGAGCCGCGGTCCCAACACCACTAGACGCGGCGGTTAGCCCGGCGCAAAAAGTCTGCCAGCGATCGTCCGCGAGTTAATCTAACTTTCGCGGACGATCCGACCGGCCCGATTGTCTTTTTTTTATTCTCTTTCTTCTCCCTCCCCGCTCTCTTTCCACTGCTCTTTTTTTTTTGTTTTTTCCTGCATGTGCTGATGTCGGCGTTGACGTAAGTTTAAAAAAAGCGAAACATTTTTTAAAACCTGCTATAACTCTTCAATGGTGTATCCGTTTTTAATTCCGTCTCCCCGCACCGGTGTGTTCTACGTGATCTAAACGAATAAAACTAGATCCCACTTGACTATGTTTTGGAGATTTTATTTTTTTTGATATTTTTATAATAGCAAATTATGTATATTAACTTTCCTTTCCTTTTTTTTTTTTTCATTCTCTTTCTTCCGCCTTTAAGTTACGGTATTTTTTTCGCGATTTTTTTTTCCTTTTGGGGAGACAAATCATTCAGAGAAATGGTATAGGGATAGTAATAGGTGGGAAGATAAAAATAAAAGCAACTTTTATAATAGTATTAAGTCATATATATTATAAGTTATACATATAACCTATATTGTATAACTTATAAAACAACAATAAGACCTAACTACGACGTAATCGTCCAACATATATATATAACTTATAATGTAATTTATAGAACATAAATGTAAAAAACCAAACAACTTATGAAACAACAATAAAACCTAACTATGACATGCAATCGTCTAACATATATGTATAACTTATATTATATAACTTATAGAACATAAATGAAAAAACCAAACTACAAGATGTATGTGTGTAACATATATGTATAACTTATGGTGTATAATTTATAGAACAACAAGAAGACCTAACTATGACATGTATTGTCTAAGATATATGTATAACTTATATTATATAACTTATAGAACATAACAAAAAAACCAAACTATAAGATGTACTATGTAACATATACATATAACTTATAGTGTATAATTTATAGAACAACAATAAGACCTAACTACGACATGTACCGTCTAACATATATGTATAGCTTATATTATATAACTTATAGAACATAACAGAAAAGACCAAAACTATAATATGTACTTGTGTAACATATATGTATAACTTATAGTGTATAATTTATAGAACATAACAATAAGATCAAACTACAACATGTATTGTCAAACTTATACTTTTAACTTATAGTGTATAACTTATGAAACATAACAACAAGACAAAACTAGGTGATGTAGTGTCTAACATATATGTATAACTTATAGAACATAACAATAAGACCAAACTAGATGTACTTTCTAACATATATGTATAACTTATAGAACATAATGTAAAAGATCAAACTACAAGATGTATTGTCTAACATATACATATAATTTATAATGTATAACTTATAAAACATAACAATAAGACCAAACTACAAATATGTACTATTTAACTTATAATTATAACTTATAGAACATAACAATAAGACCAAACTAGAAGATGTCTTCGTCTAACTTATACTTTGTATAACTTATAGAACATAACAGAAAAGACCAAACTACGAGATGTATATTGTCTAACATATATATATAACTTATAGTGTATAACTTATGGAACATAACAATAAGACCAAACTATAATATGTAATTGTGTAACTTATAACGTATAACTTATACAACATAACAATAAGACCAAACTAGAAGATGCACCGCCTAACTTATAGTGTATAACTTATAGAACATAATAATAAGACCAAACTAGAAGATATATTGTCTAACATATAATTATAACTTATATTGTATGACTTATAGAACATATGAGAAAAACCAAACTATAAGATGTACTTGTCTAACATAAACTTATAACTTATAGTCTATAACTTATAAAACATAACAACCGATATTAGAAAAAAAAAAAAAAAAATCTTGAAAAGATAGTCAAGTGGGATCTAGTTTTGTTCGTTTCATCGTAGAAGAACACAAACCGTGCTTGACGGAATTAAAAACGGATACACCATTCAAGAGTTATAGTAATTTTTAAAAAATATTTTGCTTTTTAAGTTCGACATCAGCGCATGCAAAAAGAAAATAAAAGACGCTACGCAATGTCGGATACGCCTCTCAGCTTTTAAAAAAGAATAAAAAGCGGGAATACGTACTTTCCTAGATATAAAAGTTTGGTTGGTCGTCCGCGATTTAGCGACGCCCGTTAGCCGGCCTCGTTCCAGGCCTGCAACTACAATTACTACTTGCGGTCACCGGCCAGTGGTCACCACTCACTCACTCACTCACTCAAGCCTGAACCCGAACCACCACGCGCGCGCGCGGGGTGCGGGCGCTGTTAAAACTCAGACCTCACTCGGCTACTCTTACTCCCATTTGTTTCACCACCTCACCTGCCGGCCGGCGCCCAGTGGCCGAGCAGTGTCTCCCCGTTCCCGTCTCCTCGGAATCGCCCAATCCCGAGGGCCCGTGCCGTGCCGTGCCGTTCGTGCGGCCGCGCGCCAGCCAGCAGACCAAGAGAGCGCAGCGCGTTCGGCCGTGACGCCGTGACGCGGACGGCGAGAGCGAGGTCCGCGTACGACGCCGCGGCGAGCGAGCGAGACCAAGGCTCATGAGGCGGAGGCGGTGGGCACGCGTTGCCGCCACCGCGCTGTCGTGCCTCGTCATCGCCGTCGTGCTGCAGCTCGCAGCCGTCGCTGACGGGAGGTCGGCGCCGTCGTCGTTGCTGCCACCGCCACCGAAGCGCGCACACGGTGACGGCCACGCCCACGCGCGACCTCGCGCACACAGCGGAGCGGCTGCCGGTGCCGCCGTCGACGGCTGCAAGTGCAGCGACGACCGTGCGCCATGCCGTGGCCGCGGGAACCGTCGTGTCAGTCCGCTTCGACGCCGCTTCAGGCGCCGCCGTCCGGTGTAAGAGCGGCGGCGGGTGGAACACAGCGAGCGGCGTTGCTGCTGCTGCTGGTGGTGCGTGCGCCGACGCCGAGGACGAGGATGACAAGCGGCGGATACCGACGGGTCCTAACCCTCTGCACAACAGATAGACGACGATCGTCAACCCAACAAGCTGATCCATGTCATCTAACAACAGCATGCACCGGCTTTCTTGGTATTTACGAACAAGCTCATCATCTCCTATTCCTCTCTGTTGTGTTCATCATGGACATGAACCAGAACATAGAGTAGTAGTGATTAGCAGTAGTAGTTCACTTCAGCTTCAGTAGTGAAAATTCCATTTTTTTTTTTTTTGGATATGCTATCCATATCCACTTCTTTTTCGAGCTTTTTGTCTGGCAGCACCGGGTGTATATTCTGCCTAGTAGCTAGCTGAGCTGTGCCTCTCTTGTTCTCTGTCAGAAGCAAGAATTGTTTGGGCTCAGCTCTGAATCTCTGATCTCTCCCAGCTTTCCTCCGTTGGGCGCTTGTTCCCATCCTGGAAACGGAAGATTCGGCTGTTCGTCATATCTGACCATTCCAACCAAAAGCTAGCTTCACAAGCGTAGCCACACGGCCTTCTGAACGCAAAGATCTCCGGCGATCCTATGACCATCGTATCTCCTGTAGGCCCTGTGCTGTGTGATCATGGCAGAAAGTGATTCATTCACCTTCTTAACTGAAGGTATAAAAGAATGCTCCTTTTCCTGAATGTAATATCGTTGTAAAATGCTCTTTTTTTTTTTTTGGTAGTGGTGGGGCAATGAAAAACGTAAAGCATGGTGGGGGGCACCCAAAATTTGGTGCAAAATTTTGGAAATAATCTGAAGACGTTTCGCTTGAAAACGTAGTAGTAGCATGCTCAAAAGAATTTGTTTTTAATGTACATCTAAACTGTATAATTTACCTATTTTTATCCATACATGTTGCCGGCCGACGGATGTGATGGGGAATCTTCTTTTTGTACAGTGGAATTTGGGAGGAATTTGGGGTGCTAAACACGCCCATTGTTTTTAAGTGCTAGTTACTCAGACAACGCTGTTGCAGCCCATCACCTGAACTGCTCACTAGGAATGGGCATGTGTTAATGCTCTTGTACCCTTTTGCCTGTCCTTGGTCTTGATCAGCGTCTGATGCTTGAATTCAAGGCCACTCTGCACAACATGTCTTCTCGGATTTAGTACAGGCGCCAGTACAATTGCTGGGCAAGGGCGGGCATGCATGATGAGTAGTATGGGGTAGCCAATGTGAAGCGGCAGCAGGATTTGTATTGTATCTCTCGAGATATGATATGATCCCCGGGAAAAAGCCTGAGCCACTGCTCTAGGTGCAAATGCAAATGAGCAGGACCCAGGAGGCGTGCTCCATGGATTGTTCTTGGACCAGAGCTCCTTGCCAGCTCTTCAAGCTCTGTTGGAGAGCCAGGCAGTGGTCCTGGTCCAGCCATTTGAATCTTCAGTCCGTTTTGGTTTTTGGCAAATGGTTCTTGGAGCCTTTCTGTGGCACTGGCTGGCAGGGGAGGTGCCACAGGCGCTAAGGACTCAAGTTTTATTTTATTTATGCACATACAAAGGCTTCATATATCCTCGTCTATATCTGGTAGGAGTAAAGGCTTGTTCTCCTGGGCCTCAGCTGCTTCTTGTCCTCATGGAGGCTGGGAGGGAAATGGCATGTGAACTTTGTAACCATCCTAAAGCAAGCATGTACTCGCAACAGCTGCCATCTGGGGATTCATCGATCAGATGCTGGAGATTGAGTGGTCCAATGTTCTGATACAACTCCATGCCACTACCTGATTATATACAGCAAAGGCGGGTAACTGATGTACAATTATCATGCACATATCAAAATCCATGGTTCCATGCTAAAACAGCCTTCAATTCAATAGACCAACAGGTAGAACGACGATAATATTATCCAACATGTTTAACGTGGTACTACAAGTCATTTCTAACGATCCACCATGGAAAGAGTCCACGGATATATGGTAGCTAACTATTTTTCCTCAGTTTCCAACTTCTTTATAAGAAGAAACAGCTTCTCATCTAGCTTGAAGCTAGCTTTAATGGAAGGATCACCCTTAAGCATCATCAAGAGGCCACCAAAAGATGCATAAACCTCCCTAGAATGAGGACCAGAGGGGCGTTGAGTTAGAAAATGTAGCACGTAACAAACTGGCCAGAAACACAAGGGGGGTATTAAAAACGTAGCACATAACGAACTGGGGAAAAACAAATAATTGAGGAATAAATAAACATTGAACAGGCCATGCCAGGTATGTGTGCCCTGTGCAATCCAGTCTATATTGCAAATCTTCTCTCTGAAATACCAAGTGCTTAACAAGATGACCAAAGTTGAATATCATGCAACTAAATCAGCAGATAGAAATGCCATGCATCTGAACTGTTTCATCAGAAACTAAACTACACCAAGTTACTTCGCCAACCATCTATAACCACGTATGGCATACTTAGCCATGCTCTATAACCCATGCATCAAATTTATCTAATTAAACCAATTGCTTTAAAAACAATTGGCCTTGCAATGATTTCAATCTTCTTGGACAGATAACAAGAAACCCCATAGATCTGTAAAATAATTACTAACAGTAGACAATTCATTGATCAAGTTAACATTATTTATTAGATAATTACAAACAGATACTCGCATGGCCACAAACTGTGGCAGTATTTCATCACCATGTAGATCTGTAAAGTAATAACAACTTAACACAAAACACAACATTAATCAATAAGAGTACCTTAGGAAATTCAAATTTAACAGGATAAAACAGATCAAGTACTAGTGTTTGTCAAGAATTGACAAGACATCTATCACATATTCACATGAAATAAATTATTTGGATCTTCTCACTTACAGACACCAGAGGGTAAATCTAAAAGAAAACACCTTGTGGGATCCCTGTTCCAACTTATGTTGTGGATCATTTCACTAACTTTTAATTGGTTACACTTACACAGGCTGTTAGTAGCTATATGGGCGACTTCAAAAAAAGCATGCAAAGGGCAGGGACATAAACCAGTGTCACACTAAACAGTGTACCATCATAAACAAGTAACATTGCTCAAGTTCAGAGAAAGCATACACTTTAGTAGATGAATCGCCATTACTGTCTTTGGTACTGTCTTCTGATATCTTGTAAACCTTTCCTTGCATGATGTATTCATAATCGTCACAAAGCGTTTTTCTTCCATCCTGCATCAAAGGAATGGCATCATGTTGTTTACCCAATAAAACTAAGCCTCACAGAAGACAAATCCAGAAAAGTGAAAATATCACGGCAAACACATTAGAATACATATTCCCATCACACGTGTCAAGATGCAAGATCAAGCTATTCCTCCATTTTTTTACATGTTGTATTAAGTTTGTCCTAAGTCAATCATTCCTAATTTTGATCATCAATTTTAAAAAATCATATGGTTTCACAGCATATGAACTCTGTATTATGAAAATATCTGTGAACCTAAAAACATAAATCTAATATATATTTTTTAAAATGACGGTCAAAGATAGAAATGTTTGACTTAGGACAAAACTAACAGAGGGGGTATGAGACTAATTAGATGTGTCACCTGTTTGTAGTAGCCAGCGTATGATGATCCATCCAGATTCAGAGTGCGAGCTAAAACCATGATGAATTTTTGATCTTTAAGCATAGGATAGACCTCAGAATTAACATCTAGCTGCATGATGTGCATTTTGTTCTCGCTAGTAGCTTGAATTCGAGTGACTGTCCATGGGCATTGTTAAAAAATGACATTACATTAGTCGATATTTGCAGCGAGATAAAGCAGAAATCTAAACAATTGTGCTAGCTATGAGCACCAAAAAAAACATGCATAATGCAGAGCAAAGTATTCAATTGGTAGCAACAACTTACAGGGCAGCATAAATGCAGAGAAAAGTATTCAATTGGTAGCAACAATTTACAGGGCAGCTTCACAGTTTCAGAAGAGGAAAGCACGTCTTTGGAAAAGCTAGAGATAAATCACCTTTGTCGAACTTCTTGGCATCAGGATCGAGCCCGGTTACCGTGAATGTATCCTTGAACTTGAAGAGGTGCTCGGCCATTTTTTCTGCAAATGACAGATAGCAATAGATTAGCACACTTGGATGAGTTAGAAATTCCAAAAGTTCCCCGGGGCCAGAACGTGCAAACCAACGGAGATCATGGGAGCCAAGATATGAGATTGCATTATATGGGGCAGCCTATTGGGGGGTTTTTGACCGCCGAAGAACCCGGGGTTTAGCCGTTTATTAGGGTTTAGTTGGGCAAAACCTACAGCGAGGTGATTCATCAACCGTGCATGCCGAATGACCTAAACGAACCGCGCGAATTGGGTTGATTGGTGGTAGGGTTGCACTACAACGCACACGAAACCACAACGAACATCTGTCCCATAACACCAGGGGCGGATCGGAACCAGTACAGGGCCTTAGGGTTTGGGGCGCACGGTTTCGCACAGGAGGAACGGAGCATAAGTGGGGCGAACCGCGGTCATAATACCTGGCGGGTGCTCGTCGCCGGCGCCGATCTGGCCAAGGGTGGCGGCGCTCGCCCAGTCGCCGCCAGTCGCCACAGCCAGAAAGACACGAGAGAGAGAGGCGAGCCAAAGAAGCAAGAGGGACCCACGCGGACAAGTCAGGATTGCTTATTTATCCACCGGTTCTTTTGGAACCGACTTGAATCGTCCGTCGCTAGACTCAGGCCCAAGAAAGTTCGACATGCCAGCCCACTTAGAACAATTCTAATTACCGGTTTCAGAGTGTGCCGTGCAACATCGTCCTAATCATTTTGCATCATCCTCTGCAACATTGAAGCCGTATCTTGGCCTCGTCATGACCCATTGCGTAGTAATGATACTAGAAAGCAAAATTCTCTTCTTCCAAATTTTAGTCCATCACTTTTCTCGCAATCAGTGTTTCCCACCACTCCATATGAACAAGATTCACACGATAAAGTTGTGGTCATGTGCGTGACTCAAACTATCGTCTATGCTCGAAGAATTTTCGTATCGAGGAACCCATAGAAACCGAACTCGGAAAACGTGGCTTCTTCCTGGTCCTCATAATTGACACAAATGATTACAAGACTATCCTTGAATTTGTTCTTCTTCTTTTTAAAAAAACAAAAAAAAAACATGACACTTCAACTACATTAGAAAAGCTATTTTATAAAAAAATAAATTGGAGCTACTATTAGTAGAAGCCAAAATCCTTGCAACCCGAGTACCCGACTTTAATGTAGTGTTTGCTCTAAAGAATCAGGGCTTGCTTGGTTTAGTTCTCATCAAGCTTCGGACGCATCAACCTTGTCTCTGTGTCGTTTTCTGCTGCTGCTTGACTTGTAGTGTGTGGCAAGTATGGTGAGGTTGTGGCATGTGTGACCGAGGATTCGGCCGCCACGGTTGAGGTAGGCCACACTGAGCCACAATGTTGCGTGGCGATTGAAGGCCGGGAATCAAACAAGCCTAAATTTTGTTATAGATCAAATGATGTATCAATTTTAGTGGAATTGTTTTGGTCATGGACTAAAGTTTAGTCACCCCTTTGGACTAGAGGGAACAAGAGCACTCAATCGCCTTTTAGTCACCTTAGTCACCCCTGTTTGGCATTTTAAGGACTAAAACGGGCTGAAGTTTAGTCACCCAAACCAAACAAGCTTAGAAATAATATGGTAATACTCAACTCATTCTATTTCACGCAACAGACAAAAATTAAGAAGTGAAGTACTGTGCTTCATGTTCCTTAGCTTGGACCTTGTCCACTTGCTTACTTTACTACTATAATTAATCAAGAGTTGGCGCATCAGTTCCTTGGCCATCACGGTTCAAGCTGCTCGTGGTTTTGGCGTGTGCTTGATTCCCTTGGCGATTGGGACCCTTTAATAAGTACCAAGAAAATGACTAATCTAATCCATGAACTAACAACTACTGCCACTAATCATGTTCCGGTATCTTCCCTAAGAAGAATCATGTTTTGATCCGAACAGCAAGCAAATGACGCGTTGTTCCTCAAGTCAACTCACTCGCCGCATCGGTTTTCGTCGCCAATCTGACGACTGGCCAAGAGCAGAGTCGGTTCCGTGAGCCTATACATTCGCGCGAAAAACACACACCAGACACCACAGTCCGCCATTGATACAGTCACGTACGTCACTGACAAAGGAAGGCCTGAGCTGCATTGCAAGCTGCAACACACATGAAGACGGAATCTCTGAGCTGGAGCTCCCTGGGCTCGCTCGTGGCCACGGCCGTGGTGGTGCGCACGGCGGTGCGCGACGTGCTCCCGCCGGAGGCGCACGGCGCGCTGCGGGCGCTCGTGGCGCGCGCGCCGCGGCCGCCTTCGCCCAGCCGCCCGACACCATCGTGCTGCACGAGACGGACGCCAACGGCGTGCCCAAACGAGCTCTACGACGCGGCGCAGCTCTACCTCGCCACGCGCTGCCTCGTGTCGGCGCCGGCGCTGTACCTCCACAAGGCGCCCGGCGCGCCGGACCCTGTGCCATCGCTGCCGGACGATCACACCACGCGGGACACCTTCCGTGGGGTCACCGTCACGTGGGCGACGCGGCGCGCCGAGTCGAACGGCGTCTACTCCCCGTCCGGGTTTTTCGGTGACGTTGGCGGCGGGTCGGGCGGGTACTGCTACCCGGTCCGCGGCGGCGGGCAGCGGCAGCGGTGCCTGGTCCTCCAGTTCCCGCGCCGCCACCGCGACGTCGTGCGCGACGCGTACATCCCCACGTCCTGGACGTGGCCGCGAGGCTGCGGCTCAAGATGAGGGAGCGGAAGCTCTACACCAACAGCGGCTACGGCGGTGGCGGACCGGACGCGCACGGAGGGATGTGGTCGTCGCACCCGTTCGCGCACCCGTCCACGTTCGACACGCTCGCCATCGACCCGGCGCTCCGCGACTCCATCCGCGCCGACCTGCTCCGCTTCGTGCGTCGGCGGGAGCACTACGCGCGCACCGGCCGCACATGGAAGCGCGGGTACCTGCTCCACGGCCCGCCGGGCACGGGAAAGACCAGCCTCATCGCGGCCATCGCCAACCTGCTCGAGTTCGACATCTACGACCTGGAGCTCACCACGGTGCACTCCAACACCGACCTCCGGAGACTGCTCGCCTGCACGCGCCCCAAGTCGATGATCGTCGTCGAGGACATCGACTGCTCCCTCGGCCTCCTCGACCGGACGAGGACGACTGACGATGCCCAGCGTGACAATGCTCCGCCGCCGCCGCCGCACCATCTCACCATGTCGCGATTCTCACCGGCGATGGGAGGAGGCCCAGGGATGTACGGGGAGAAGATCAGCCTGTCCGGTGTGCTCAACTTCGTCGACGGGCTCTGGTCGTCGTGCGTCGGGGAGCGCCTCTTCGTGTTCACCACCAACCACGTCGACCGCCTCGACCCGGCGCTGCTCCGGCCTGGCCGGATGGACCGGAAGATCGAGCTCGGCTACTGCAAGGGCCCCGCGCTGCGCGTGCTCGCCAGGAACTACCTCGGAGACTGCGGCACTGCCGGCGACGACGGCGATCACGAGCCGACTAATGGAGGCCACAGGTACGAGGAGATGGTCGGGCAGGCGGAGAGGTTGCTGGAGGAGGTGCACTTGACGCCGGCCGATGTCGCGGAGGTGTTCATGGGGTGCGACGGCAACGGTGCCCTCGCCGCACTGCAGAAGCTCGTCGACGATCTCAGCAGCAAGAGAGTCGTTCAGGAATGCGCCGCGAGCGACGTGTGACGACATGTGTCCATGTGTGGTTCACATTCACGTTCGGAGTCTCTATCAGGTTGAGGTTGTCACCTATTAAGTGCCATCACTTTTGATGGACAACGCCATGAGTGTAAGCTTTCACATCATCACATGGTAGAGTGAATCAGGTGAAAAACTTTTTAACTATTATTTGGAAAGTTACATCATTAACAAATATTATCAGAGGAACAAATTTACAAAATGGCAAGGGAGATGCCTCCTATCTGGCATGACTGAACACCAAACAAAATTAGGAATTGTAAACAACTGGTTTGGTTTTAGCGATATTAAGGGCCTTTTTGGTCCATGGGACCAGAGACTAGAGACTAAATGAGATTAAAGATTAGTCCCTAATCTCTCCCAAAAGTTTATTGAAATAGGGACTAATTAGAGCTAAAAATTAGTCTCTTGTCCTCATATTTGGTAATTTAAAGACTAAATGAGACTAAAAGGTCCCTAGTCTCATAGGAACCAAACAGACCCTAAGTCACGGTCAGCCACTCATGGTCGCGCCTGGCCCTTAATTAGCAGCAATGTTTTCCGATGGGAAGAGGAATTTCAAACGGAAATTCTATAACGTGGGAACGTAATATTCTCGGAACAATTTATGAAACGAGGAACATATCTATGTTCCGTATTTTCTGTTCTAAAACACACGGACTCTGTTATAGAAGGAAATGAGAAAGAGGAATCCTAATCCTAGTCCGTTCGTACGTGGGCTCTTACCAAAACTCTTAGGCCTTGGCAGAACTATATATATGTGGGAGCTCTATTTTGTAATTACTAATATTCAGATGAATAAATAATAGTCTCCTTATTTTGTGTCTACTTGTTCTACTTCTCATCAACTGTGTTATCGTGAGAGACGGAGTGGGGAAGGTCCTAACCGCTGACGACATGTTTTATAACAAATTCTACCACTAAGGGCATCTTCAAATTAATGGTCTAGCTTAGAGTTAGCTAAATCAGTTGTGTATATTCGTTGAATAGTGAAAAAGACAAAAGACTCGCAAGGAGTTTTTTTTTACACAAAGCACATATATTATATTAAAACAACATTCTTACAAGAAGGCCCTTAACAAAGGGGCCAAAGATATCAAGAACCCTAGACGCGGTTTCTGATTCACAACCAGAGGGCAGTTTGCCGGCGGACGGCTGCAGAGGCGTCACGGATGCATGGTGCCGTTGTTGCGGAAGGGCCTCGCCGAGCGTAGGCTTGAAATGGTCGAGGACGACGTCATGGAGATGCATCGCCAGCGAATCAATGATGTTGTTGTAGAAGTCGCCGGCGGGTAGAAGACCGCTGTCCACAGAGCCGGTGGGTGGCTCACTGCTAAGCCGGTGACAAAGGAACATGAGAGGACTTGATGCATGTTGCTGCTGTGCTACTTGGTAAAAGCTACAACTTCACTGCAGTGGGCCGCCTTTCTTGACTCGCAAGGAGTTTAAACGTAGTCTTGCACGTTTCGCAATACTCTCTCCGACAACATGTAACTATAATTGTCTCTCCCACTTTCCAAGATTGTCAATTTATAGCTATCATTAGCTTATATTGTTAGAGACGACCTAATGGGTTGGCATCCTCCTCTCCCTCCAGTGACACTATCGACGGTGAGGGGGCGTCGGAATCCATGCTTCTTGTTTGGAAAAAACTTGGGTGAGCCCAGGGTTCACCGAAGCCTGCGTGCACCCCCTCCTATAGATTGTGGCCACGTGTCCGAGCTCACATCGAATGGTCAATCTTACTATGCGGTTTTGGCCTGTCAGCATGGCTCGTTTTTTTGCCTCGCGTTCGGCTTCGTAGCGGACGGACGACTCGGCCCGTACGCCATCGCGTCATAGTTGTCTCCGGTATGCCCGTCCTAGCGCCGCCATTGCCCTCGGCGCCCCTGGAGATCAGATGCTTCATGTGTTTTCCTCTTTCTATGGTTCATGTTTTTCCTCTCCCTAGATCAGACACTCATCAGACACCTTGAATCGCTTCGCCGCCGTCTGCATCCCGAGGGGCCATCCGGCGCCCTGGTGATGGCCACGAATCCCTGCACTCATCGCAGTGCTGCTCGGCGGCGCTTTCAATGATCTCCTCCTGTCTATCGAAGAGCCACCCGTCAAGGCAAGCCGGCGGTGGCGGGGACGGTGACGGAGACCGAGACCGCGACGTGTAGCGCCGGAGCGCGTCCTTGCAATACGAGATGGCGGCATGGCGCGGGCCACGGACTCAGCCCTCTCGCAGGCCGTGTTATCAACGGCGGCGGCCATTGGTGACTGTGACACCCCGGTCTAGGGCTTAATAGGGTTGATAGAATACTCATACCAACAAGTTGTAACTTCTTTTTCGGAAGCCTGAATCGATAAAAACTCCAAAATTAAGCGTGCTTGGCTTGGAGCGATGGGTGACCGACCGGAAAGTCCTTCATGGGTGTGCGTAGTTGGTCTATGAGAGCAGTCTTGATCCTTAGAGAGCTGTCAGATGTAAGCGGGCCGTTACAGTGACGCAGACAAATACACCATCGCTCTCGGCTTTGGTCAGACGCTTCATGTCTTCCTCTTTGTACGGTTCCGTCTCTCCCTAGATCAGACTGACACTCATCAGAAATCGTCGAGGGCGATAGCGAGTACGGGAGACAAATACGACAAGCTGTCCTACGGAGCCGAGCCGTCCGTCGGTGGAGCCGAACACGAGGCAAAGAATGAGCCACTCTGGCAGGCCAAAACTGCATCGCAAGACTGACGATCCGATGAAGAGCTTGGACACGTGGCCGCAATCTAGAGGAGGGGTGCACCCAGGCGGGCTCACCTAAGTTTTTTTTTCTCTTTTTTTTACTATATAAGTACTAAATCTAGAGTCGCTTTGTGGTTGGATAGTTCAGTTTTTATACATACGTGCCATACGTTGCCAAGCCTATTTTTGAGATGACCAAGTTTTGGTGGTTAAATAAGTGATTGGATAGTTCAGTTTTTATACATACGTGCCATACGTTGCCAAGCCTTTTTTTGTGGTTGGATAGTTCAGTTTTTTTTTTTTTTTTTTTTTTTGAAAAAGAAGAATTATATATTACTCCCTCCGTCCCAAGATATAAGGTGCAACTACTTTTTATTCTTCTCCTATGATATAAAGCGTGTTCTCCCTAGAGGCATATATATCGATACAATAGTACTAGTGTTGATAGAGAGAATTAAATTCGTTACTTGGTCTTTGAGCGCGAGGTAGTTACGCCTTATATCCTGAGACGGAGGGAGTATATGATAGTTGAGTACGTAAACACGTTACGAGCACTTTGGATTACACAAAGGTTTTGGTTTATTTTATTTTATTAAAATGATCTAATATTATGGCAAAACGTATGGGCTATCAGGGCCGACGATCAATAGTTGCAAAGTGGGCGACCGTTCTGGGCCTCCAAATTTGAAGGGCCTCCAAAATTTCAGGAACTAGTACTAAGATTTGATTTGTTACATGAGCTAATTTGTTACTTCAGTGTCACTCCACACTTTTTACTCTTTTAGCATTAAGATTTGATTTGTCCTTAATAATTTGAAACCAATATATATTCTGAAACTTTATAACTTAGTGAAGTATCCTTTGATTTTATTGTTTTTTAGGGCTCATCGTGTATTTTGTTCCAGGTCTCAAAATGCTAGGTACGGCTCTGGGGATATAAAGTTAATAAAAATGTAGATCGAGCCGGAGTTTAATAGATAGTCTCGCAGCAGCAAACAACAACAAAAGAATAGTCTCGCACGTTTCGAAAAAAAATGGCTAGGTATTCTTGGCCGGCCACACCGCATAAGAAAAGAAATTAAACACACCCACTCACGATCGAGCCGGCCATCCCTTTCGGCACTTTACACCTTTGTGATGAAACCATTGGTGCAGTGCATGCATTGGGCGAGCTCTGTGATGTAAAATGTACTCCATCAATGGTAATCAGCGTCCATTATTTGCCTTAACAACGGGCTTCATACATACGTAATACAACACAAAAACGGAAAACACACACGCACACCATAAACAAACAACCGTCAAGGTAATGGAAGCTGACTAGGCAGCCATGCATGCTTGCTGAGTGCTGACTAGGCTTCACTGATCCATCGTGTCATCTGTCGATTCGACCGGCGGTGCTACGGCCGTGGCAGCAGGAGCAGCATCCCGCCTCCGCTGCAGCTCGCCCACGAGCTTCCTCAGTCCGGCGGCGGCGCCCGCGCCGTCACAGCCCATGAACACCTCGGCGATGTCGGCGGGCGAGATTTGTACCTCGGTGGCGGCGAGCAGTCCCTCGGCCTCGGCCATGAGGGTGTTCACGGTGTCGGGGTCCTCGTCGGCGTCCTCGCAGCCCTCGTCGCCGACGCCGAGGTAGTTCTTGGCGAGCACGCGCAGCGCGGGTGCCGTGCAGTAGCCGAGCTCAATCTTTTTGTCCATGCGACCCGGGCGGAGCAGCGCGCGGTCCAGCCGCTCCGGGTGGTTGGTCGTGAACACCATCAGGCGCTCGCCGACGCAGGACGACCAGAGACCGTCCACGAAGTTGAGCACCCCGGAGAGGCTTATGGACTCCCGTCCCATTACGGCCATGGCCGCGGCGGTGGCCGGCGACATCGACATCACCGCGAGCTGCGCCGCGGCGGCGTCTTCGTCGTTGTCGCCGACACCACCGCCAAGACCGCCCTTCTTTTTCTTCTTGTTGCGGTCCGAGAGGTCGAGGGAGCAGTCGATGTCCTCGACGACGACGACGGACTTGGGCGTGGTGGAGACGAGCAGGCGGCGGAGGTGGGAGTTGGTGGGCACCGTGGTGAGTTCCAGGTCGTAGACGTCGAACTCGAGCAGGTTGGCGATGGCCGCGACGAGGCTGGTCTTGCCCGTGCCGGGCGGGCCGTGGAGCAGGTACCCGCGCTTCCAGGCGCGGCCGACGCGGGCGTAGTGGTCCCGTCGCGCGGCGAAGCGCAGCAGGTCGGCGCGGATCTCCTCACGGAGCGCCGGGTCGAGCGCGAGCGTGTCGAACGTGGACGGGTGCGAGAAGGTGTGCGACGTCCAGAGGCGGTGGTGATCCTCGCCGGGCCCCGTGGCGCGGTTGGTGTAGAGCCGGCGTTCCCGCGACTTGAGCCGCATTTTCGTGGCCTTCGTCGATGAGGTGCGGGATGTACTGGCCATAGATCAGTTCCCGATGCTGCCGCGGGAACTGGAGCTCGAGCCCGCGCTGGTCACCACCATGGCCGCCGCCGAGACCGAACCTGTTGTACGGGTTCCCGTAACCGGCGCCGCCGCGCTCGACGGTGCGTGCGGTGGAGGTCCACTTGACGCGGACGCCACGGAAGGTGTCGTGGGTGGTGTGGGAGTCCGGGAGCGACGCGACGGGGCGCGGCGACTGGCGCAGCTTGTGGAGGCGCACGGTGGGCGCCGTGGCGAGGCAGCGCGCGCCCAGGTAGAGCTGCGCCGACTCGTAGAGGTCGTTGAGGGCTCCGCCGGCCGTGTGCCCGTCCGCCTCGTCGATGATGATGGTGTCGCGGGGCGGCCGGAACACGGCGGCCACCCACGCGATGAAGCGCCGTAGGAGCGCCTCCGCCTCCGGTGGAAGGAAGTCACGTAGCGCCGTGCGGAACACCACCATGGTCGCCAGCAAGGAGCCCAGCGAGCGCCAGTCCAGGACCATCTCCATGGCTGCTAAGGTCTGAGAACAAACGAACGAACAGAGAACTGTGCCTGTGTGTGCTCTGCTTCGTCGGTTCGAAGTGAGCTTTGCTGGGGGTGCTTTTATGCCCGCGTCGGAGTGGTTTGGGCGTCTGCGTGTGAGACGTGTCGGCGAGGGAGAAAAAGACACGGCAGTGTGGTTGGCGGACGGGTTTGGCCGGGGCGGCGAGTTTTTGCGGGCGTGTTTTTTACGTAGGGCCACAGGCAAACGACTTGACCTACCGGCGGGGTGCGCCGGTGATTCGGTGAGGTGATATGATGGCGGCCGCGGCGAGCTGGACGATGGAGATCGAAAGACGGCGGTGGTCGACGACCCTAGCTTGGACGGGGAGAGGCAGCCAGCCGCCGCATCAACGACAACGAGAGAAAGCGCCAAAAAGCCGAAACAAAGAAGAAAGGCTAGGTAACACGTAGCCGTCCATTACAACACAACGTGTAATGGGACAAATCACAGAGGAATCATCTGACTAGATCTTGGTCACTTTTGTACCATATACTACTAGTCATGCTGCGCTCTAGCTCTATTTTTTGGCGAGATCTGCGTCTGTCTAGATCTTGGTCACTTTTGTATCATCTGACTAGATCTGCGTCTGTCGAGCCAATGTAGAGTGCCAATAATTGGAACAGAAACGTGCATTGCATACATCCTATTTTTGTGCACGGCCGATGCACTGTTCATAATGCGGTCGTGCGTGGCTCCATGATCCATCGCCGGCCGGTAGCGCCCCGGATACCAGGATGATCCATCGCACTGCATGCAGTGTGCAGAGAACCGAACAGGGCCGGACACAGGCTGGGTGCGTACATAGCTTCGCACTCAGTACATGTACATCTCAGTCGAAAGGTGGCTGGGTTTCTGGCTTTGCTCAGTGGATTGTACGACCACGATCAAGAATCCAATATCGTCTACTCATCGCCGAAGTCGACGTGTTCGTCACTTACCCTTTGATCGGCTTTGGCAACTATATTCTTGACCACTTTTAACTTCGTCATGGCTTGAAAGGGATGTAGAGTGCCGTGCCGTGTGAAGCTTCTCTGAAGTTTCTCAGCAGCCAGAGGCAGGAAATCGACGCCTCTCAAGCCAGCCCAGTCAACGTCATTGCTTATTAGACTAAGCCAACGTCATCGCTGAAACAAGAAAGAGAATGTTGCATCGAGTCTTGCCATTATTGCATTGTGTATGAACCGATGCTAAAGAAGAAGGAAAAAAATGCAAAGTGTTCTTGCTTTGGTGTTGAACAAATAAACAATTATTTTCTCAACTAATGGATGTGTGGCAAGGAAGGGAAGGGAAGGGAAGGGAATGGATGTCAAGTTCTGACAATTTTGGTTCCACATACACTCATGGTATTGGCATGAACAAAGTACAAGGATTTTTTCCAGCACCGCTCACATTGTGGCCAGTCTTAGACGGGACGCAATCACACTAATTGTAGCAAATATTCTTTCCTCTTTGGTCTAAAATGAACTACAAAGAAACAAAGAAAGATAAGTCGATGAAGCCAATTTGAAGGGTCGTCTCTTGCTTATATATGTTACAACAACATTATATGTAGTACAGCTAGCAGCTGAAGCCACAATAAGACTCCTCAAAGAGTCCTGAAGCCATCCGATTTATTTACAAGTTGCCCTTTGTAAGAAATTTGTTCCATACTAAGTTGCCTTTTATTTGTAATCCAAGCTTCTAGTCTTTTACAGATTTACTGTATTTACAAGCCAAAAAGGCACTTTTTCACGCTCGCTGGTACTAGTGTGTGCGTCCAAAAAACAGCCTCTAATTAAAACGCATGTGAATCAGCTTTCGAAATCCGAATTCAATTCTACCAGTACATATGACTAGCCCACGATCTGATGCCCACATCTGGGGTTGTTTCTGCGGCCAATATATGCCAGCACGTCGTCGTCTCTGCAGTGCTGTCGACTGCCGATGCATTGGGCGTCCTGGCCCGTAGTGTCTCCTACGTACGCCACCTTGTCGTGTCCGTGCGTCGCCACGTCTACGTGCTTGCTTGGCCCTGTCAGACTCCGGAGGTTGGTTTCGCATGCTGCTGGAGGCTTCTTTGTGCTGGATGTCTTGTCTGCATTTGGTCGCATCGATTGGGCTAGCAGACGACGGTCGACAGAGCTGTACGTAGGTACCACCTGTGATGTGTCGCCCTCATCTCGTCTCGAGTGCTTAATCAGTTGATGCATGCCATCGAAAACTTGTAGCACGTGGCATCTTTGATCTGTAATTCGTACACGAAAAAATGACTCGGCAACAGCAGTGGCACGTGCGTAAACTTTTTATTTTTAATATTTTATCCACAATGTCCACTCGTGTTTTCAGTTCGGATCGACCGCTTGTTTGAGTGTCTGACATAACATTAAATTTCAAGAGAATTAACAAGCCATATGCGGCTAAATCTATCTATTACTCCCTCTATTTCAAATTGCAAATCATTTTGGCTTTTCTACATATGAAGCTTTGCTATGTATCTACAAATGATGTATGTCTAGGTGTACAGAAGGTATATAAATCTAGAAAAAACAAAATGACTTACAATTTAAAATGGTGAGAGCATTTAGTCTATCTATACAAGCGTGTTGATGTGTGTCACGTTGGTTGCTACCAAGAGAGATTCAATACATGTTGAAGCCAATAGAACAAATTTCTTGAATGAAACCAATGAAGTGAGTTGAAGCCATATATAGAACAAATTCATACATGTTGGAATGGTTCAAGTCACTTGGTCAATATGGATCTGCTCAAATGACCGAGAGCAAGATGGTCGTTGCAACCCTTATGAGAAAATGTTAAGAAGAAATGGAATATATATATGAAGACACTCAGGCTCAATTGCATTGAATTATGTTTATTTTTATCCATGCGTATATTGGTATATCATACTATTAAGGGGATGCAAGTGTTTTGACAAGTCTATTAGTGCTCAAGAATACCAACGCCCAACCATCGTTTAAGTTCAATATAGCTAAAGTATGCCAGATTCCAGGTGACCCAATTTTCCCCAAAAATTTTGAGAGCACGTCCGGCGGGGGGTGGTGGCCCAAAGTATAGGGAGGGTCCAGTATTCAGTGGCCCTGGCTAGTACTGCTAGAATAGAGTGGTGGAGTACTTATATCCCCTTGCCCCTCTGATTTGTGAGTTGTTGATTCCTAGATATACTAAAAATATTATAATTTTTTAATTAGGTATCCTTCCTTGTCAAATTGGTATTTCAAGTTTATAATTAGGTTTCCTTCCTTCTCAAATTAGTATTTTACTAGGAAATATGCCCGTGCGTTGCTATGGGGACATGTGAAAAAAAAAATTCTTCCTCTACCATTTGTTCTAATGGAAAAGATGAATTTACTATTTATTGATTTTTTAAATATGTTGTGTTTTGAGCGTTTAATATGACATCGTTCAATAATAAATACATGATACAATACATCAAAAGTATTTGTCCTTTATTATACTTTTTGAACATCTCCACTGTACCATATAGTTATGAAGAGATTGAAGAAAAATAGTACCAAAAAAAATACGGCATGGATGAGCGAACAGTCTATGCACTATAGATATCGTGAATAAACGTATATATTAAACAAAATTACAATTACCAAATTAATAAAAGTAAAAAAAAACAGAAAGATCATTATGTCCACCTACAATAATTTAGGGGTGTCACATAGACATTGAGTTTTTGAATACGTCAATAATACGTCAAACGGATTTATAAGCATAATGTATATAGACTAAATAGGACTAATAGATTCATCTTGAAAATTAGTCTTAATTTGTGCATATAGTTCTTTAATTAGTATATATATTTAATAGTCTAAATGTATGTCAAACATCCGATGTGATAGAGACTAACCTTTAACCTTTAGCAGCATTAAACAAACAGGATTCACTCGTTGGCACAAGGCTACGAAGGAATTAATTAAATTTATATATTTGTTAAAATAAAAGATATAGATAGAGGTATAAACTTACGCTCATCTCTACACTTCTAAACCGGAGCCAAGGATCGGGCGATGGAGCTGGCCACGTCGGCTCCAAAGTCTCCGGCCGTTGGATCTCGATCGGACGGCTCGAATCACGTGAAGAATCGCTTTTGTGGTCACTGTTTATGCACTGTTTATCACTATTGACGAATCTTTGCTACGCGCACACGGGAAACGTACCCAGGAAAATACTATTCGTCACTGTTCACGCATCTTTGCTATGCACATACGAGAAACGTACCCAGAAGATGAAAGCAAGCCCTTCTCCTTCGTAGAAAATTTCCACAAAATTCATAAATAAACTAGAACCAAACTAGAACGTACCTAAATATTTTCCGCCTCTTTTTTTTTATCAAAAAAAAAGATCCAATACAATTTATAAATTCCTCTCGTTTGTATTTTGCCGATAAATTTATGAAGTTTATATCTTATCCATCCTACATTCCTCTCATTCGCGTTTTAGATAAATTTAAGGAAAATTCATAAATAAACTAGAACCAAACTAGACCGTACCTAAATATTTTTCTGCCTCTTCTTCATCATCCAAAAAAAAAAAAAGATCCAATACAATTTCTAGATTCCTCTAGTTCAGTATTTCGCCGATAAATTTAGAAAGTTTATATCTATCCATCCTAACTCTAAATCCCCGTAATTCCTCAAAAAAAAATCCAAAATAAAACCCCTCTTCATCATCTAAAAATCCAAAATAATATTAACATTCCTCTCATTCGCGTTTTCATCCATCCTAACTCCCAATCCCGTAAATCTTCAAAAAAAAAAAAAAAAAAAAAAAAAAAAAGTAATTTTAACTCTATAGTCTACAAATCCCATAGCGCATAACTGCAATGCCAACAAAAAAATGGCTAAAAATGGTAAACACCCTCCCTGGTAAAAGATTAATCAACAATTGATTAAGTTTATACAAACTGGTCCCACTCTACGACTCAGCGGCAACATAAACGTATGACCAAACTAACTCAAAATGGTACGCACTTCACACAGACAAAGTTACAACATATTTTTCCTATATACATCGCGGTCACACCTACTATCATCGCTAAAACATACACTACCCAAATCTCCAAATTATACACCATTGTGTCAAAAAAAAAAAAAACAACAGTTCATCACAACATAAACGCATAATCAAACTGGCTCAAAATGATAAACAACCTCCCTAGTAAAAGATTTAATCAATAATTGATCCAAGCTTGTACACAAGTGGTCCCACTCTACTAGATGTTGGATTAGATTTCTACGGTAGATATTCAATGGCCGACTAACCAAAGACGATCCACTTTTGGAAAATACCAGGAACGTCTCTCCAGCTTCCTAGTATCTCCTTTCGGTTGAGTTCTCCAAAGACGCCTCTCTATCGATAAAGCAGGCGTTTCTCACTCGCAGCTGCTACTGCCGGCTATTGCCTCTCTCTCACGTGTTAAAGTAGAGCTACTGTACACAAAAGCTACATACAGGTGGCAACATAAAAAAAATATATCTACCTATACAATAATTTAAAAAAATACACCATCACTTATGAGCTCTACCATTTGAAGTTCATATAATAATCATTATAACAAAAATAGGCACATCACTCCAAATTACACCACTTTTTTATGTTATCAATATAAAGTCAACAAAGATAGTAATGACCAACTTTGATAGCAACAGATAATCAACAACCAAATCCTCAAATTATACATCATTCCTTAATAAAAAAGAAGTAACAAACAAGTTGTCACAACATAAACAGATGACCAAACTGGCTCAAAATAGTATGCACTCCACGCACATAAAAGAAAATTTACCACATATTTTTTCCTATATACATCGGGGTTGCACCTACTAGCAAAATAAAAGCTCGCACATTCGTCGACAGCGCGGCAACGCCGCGCGTCTTTCTAGTATATGATTCCATTCAATCCAAGCCCAATAAGCTAAAAACAGCACCAGTAATTCAACGTGTCCTAGTCCCAAGGCC